>JAJOZX010000945.1:810000-1106363 GCA_023014485.1 Bathynomus jamesi
ATATACTCGTTGGAGCTTTATACTTTTGTTCGCAAATGCACTTTTTAACCCTAAATAAATTCCGAAATATAACGTACAACTAATACAAACTTTATAAATCTAGATTCTCATGATCACTTTGCCCTTGGGAGGAAGATGTTGCAGTGGTGGTCGGCGGCGGAGTGACTCTGAGTTGGGTGGAAAAACTTGGGAATGGAGGGTTAAGCTTGTATTCATAGCCGCTCCTGCTCATAAGATGTGAGCGCCTCCATCATGTTGGCGGCTACCGAGGCACTCTGTAGGCACGCTTGAACTGGCTGATGATACCCTGGTCCATGGATTCAATGATGGAGGCAGTGTTATGAAGGAGGAGCACCAACCTGATGGGCAGGTGCAAGTCGTTGCCTTAAAGCCAGATGCAACCTTCTCTTCTTGGCTGATTAGCGTGTCCAGGGGGGCGAAAAGGGTCATAACCCCCCGAAAGCTGATAAAGGTGGCGCTAACGCCACTTCTACCTCACTCTCCGCCAAAGGCCACGTGAAATACTTTTTCTTACCCTTTCCCTTTTTCTTCATGTTACGCACAAAAGTGTTCTGCATATCTACCTGCTTTTTTCTATTTACCAAAATCTGTACATTGGTCGGTCACTTGTATATGCGTGGAAGATTTTATGTCCCAATGTTTTAGAACATTTCTTGTGAATCTAGCGATTATCAACTTTTTTAGGATGGATCCAGTGACACTCAATAATTTGACTTGGCAATTCTGACCTTAAATACTGTTGACTATTTTCACTGTGTCCAGACAGATTTGTCCCTAATCGGCTTATCATTGTCACAACCCTGTGCCTTGTTTGTTTGTTTGTTGTGTTACATCATGGTTTCCACTTTTATTCAGTGGCTATTCTTGCCATGGTCAGTAGGACAAAGAAGTACTGTAGGTATTAGAGAATGGAGGCAGGAATAAGGAGGGAAGAGACTTTCAGTGATGGCGTGCTTTGCTGCCGACGAAACACTGCGCACAGTAACAGTCAGCCCTGTGCTAAGGATTGGGAAACGATAGGTAGGTAAATAAAGCGACTTTTTATTTATGAAGGAATTTTTGTGTAGAAATTTTGCCAAGGCCCTCAAATCTGGAATGTATGCATGCATGCATGCATTGCATTTCTTTGATGATGAAAAGGTGTTTTGATGATGGAGGAAGAGGAAATAACTGAATGCATTTTAAACATTGCCTTTGGAGCACCTTACTGTACAAAAGGCAGGATCTATTGTACCAAGCCAATGACAGTTGAAGATCTAAAAACCAAAGTCTATGATGTAATGAACAACATCCCAGCTAAGCCATTTCCAAATATTATGTGAAACATTTGTGTAAGGTAGAATATTGTGTTAGAAAAAATGGTGATTACACTGAACATGTTTAATTAAAGTTAATAAACTGTTTTGCGTACCTATTTCGTTTGTCTGTGTCCAGAATCCTTGTTTTCAGCTCAGAAAATTTATTTAGAAATAGGGGCATTGTTTGGGGACACCTGCTATATATATATATATATATATATATATATATATATATATATATATACACACTCGAGAGTCGATACGAAAGTAATGCCTCTTATTGTATTTAATATACTGCGTGGTCATTGCAGTTAAATGTACATATTCACGATTTGCGAGGGTGCCCTCTCAAGGCATTGGTTTCTGCCCTATATAGGAGAATTACGACTTCTGACTGATCGAGGCTCGTGGTGTAGTGGATAGCATATCTGACCGGCAATCGGAAGACCCTGGGTTCGATTCCCGGGCGGTACCTCATTTTCATTTGTTCGTTATTTCTCTTCCTCGTGTGCAGAACACTCCTCTATACTTACATCGTTTCTATATATATATATATATATATATGTATATAAACTGATTGGTGCATGCAAAGCCCCAATAGAAAAATATATACGAGCACAACCACCACAAAAAAAAAGCATCACATCACTAACAATCGTCTAAGTATAGACTTTTAGGAGCTCATCCTATCAACAGCACATGGTGAGATTAAGGCTACGACTTTTAGGAGCTCATCCCATCAACGCCAAGTAACCGATATGAGGGCTACAACCAAGCCCCCAAACTTAGACGATTGGTGGTGAAACTATTACACAACAACCCACCAACCACCGACTAACTTCCCAACACTTGGTAGACCGAGAAGGTCTCTGAACACAACCCAGTAGACAGAGCTATTAAACATAAACAAATACGTTTATGGGACCAAATCCAAAAAGGCAACGCCAATAATTTTTCTATCGAGTTTCTCGTGGTTTAACGAGGCCTTTTGACATTTCGTAGGGCGATCTTTTAAACAAAAAATCGAATACGATAAACTAAGTTTATTACAAATACAAATTTTCATCATATTCGCAATTTTATCCTTAAACTATAAAATGAAAAGCATTAATATGATTTTTAAAACAAAACAGAAATTAAATTAGGGGTGACTTATTAATTTTTCCTCTTTTAGCCAATTATTGAGTCAATATAAATTTATCTTTAAGACAATTTTCTTCTTAAACCTTATTACAAAAAATATTAATATGATGTTTAAAACAAAATAGATTCTATTTCGAGTAACTTATTAATTTTTCCTCTTTTGGCCAATTATTTTGTTTCAATATAAATTTATCTTTAAGACACCACTATATCTTTAAGTCTTATTACAAAAATATTAATATGATTTTTAAAACAAAATAGATTCGATTTCGGGGTAACTTAATCATTTTTCCTCTTTTGGTCAATTATTTTGTTTCAATATAAATTTATCTTTAAGACACCATTATATCTTTAAGTCTTATTACAAAAAATATTATGATTTTTAAAACAAAATAGATTGTATTTCGGGGTAACATATTCATTTTTTCTTTTTTGGCCAATTATTTTGTTTCAATATAAATTTATCTTTAAGACACCAATATACCTTTAAGCCTTATTACAAAAAATATTAATATGATTTTAAAAACAAAATCGATTCTCTCTCGGGGTAACTTATTCATTTTTCATCATTTACTTGCAGCCCTGCCGCGACACTGCTGTATTATTTTTTAATATAATTAAAACCGGCATTCACGATCATATTAAATCTTACTATTGAAGATATCCTGAAAGGCAAACTTATTTTAAAAGGTATAGACTGTTCGAAGTATCTTAAACTTTAATGCAAAAAACCAATAATATAACTAGATTTTAAGTTTCAGCTGGCCTACCCAAATAATATCGTTTTCTATACGTAGTTATATAAAAAATGGAATTTATGGCAAAACTCATATAATTGCACCTTCAACAATTCAATAATTGGATTTAACATGATTTACTGCATTTTATTTATTGTAATTTTAAACCAGCTTTTGGGACATATTAAATTAAATTTTCTTCAGTGCAATTCACGAATTAAACACGGCCTTGAGGATTCGAATTCTAATATAGCGTATTGTTATAAAAACATTTAAAAATGTAGAAGATTGGATTCTATCCACACGCCCCAGATTTCACGGGGCAACCAATCACAGCCCTGTGGGCGGAACCCAGGACCTCTGTTTGACCGCTATGCAGGCCTACGCGTCAAGCCCGCCCAAAATTCACAGATAGCCAATAGGAAGCTAGCGTTTCGGGTGTTGTGGGTGGGTCACAAGCCCCCTTTATAAAAGGGAGCAGTTCATCTCATAGCCTCAGTTCGTATGTTTTTTCGCTTAGTGCTTTTCAAATATACGCTATGAGTCAGTTATCGCTCTACAATTCTCCTAATTTGTTTGAAGATCAAGATTTCTACCCATCAGCTGCGCTCCACCTTTTCAGCGCTGCAGATCGGAATGAACTTTTATCTACGCAGATCATTACGGAAAATTGTGACGGAATGCAAGAACCGTTCAATGAAGACGATATTAAAATGTAAGTGATTATATTCTGCGGTTCATTCAGTGTTAACTTAGAAGTGCCATAATAATTGTTTTGAAAAACAGTTTGTGTTTATTCTCGGTCTGTATATAATGTTTCAACCGGTATTAACTTATAAAAGGCCGCAATAAACATTTTTTTAAATATTTTTAATTATTCTGTTTCCTTCGGGTTATTTCGGCATATATATATATATATATATATGTGTGTGTATATATGGTGTAGCTTTAATAATACATTACTCATTAATTTAAAGATGTATTCGTTCTCGTTTATAATTAGTAATCTAATTTCCTTTCATTCTGAATTTTTCTACAACGTAAAAATTAATCCCATTATGTTTTTAATTATTGTCTGTTTCCATCTTGATTATTTCGGCATATATATATATATATCTACATATATATATGGTGGAGCTTTAATAATATTTTTCTCTATAATTCAGCACCGCAGTAGGATTTTTAAATTACCAAATCGTTTAAGAATTATATTATCTGCTTTTTTATTATAATTTTTTAAATTCGTGGCATTTTCTCTTATTGTAGCTCTTTATTTTTACTTAACCTTATAGGACCGATGCGGAACTTCATCGTGTTATAGTTACTTTTAATGAAAGGGGAATAAATGATATGGATGCTTCTCCGCACAGACAAGCCAGTGACCTGAATACAGCGAGTGCCAGGTAATCGAGGAACTAATGTTAGTATTTTTGAGGTTAAGAACAAAACATATTGCATTTTCATTTATTAAATGGCAGAAAACATGTACAAACTGGAACCATTGTCCGTTAAATAAGTCTTAATGGCTACATTTTAAAAGTTAAAAATGCATATACAACTTTACACAGTATAGATATACACCTTTACACAATACAGCTGGTGCTAACATATCGGAACCTTTTTTTTATCGGTCTGCATACACATTTATCATTCATCTCTGTATCGCACAAATCGAATAATTTAAAAAAATTATAAATCCCTTCCCACGTGACATGTGCAGGAGAAATGAAAGGCAATACCGCACGTTTGCTATAATATCCTTGAAAACGGTATGGGTTCCATACAATCTCAGCTACATGTATCTGCCCGATTAATTTTACTATAACAGGATCATTCCAGGGCGGAGAGCCGAGTGAATCAAAATAGTACATTCTTTCCCTATTTTTAAAATAGAGTGCAAACCAATGAATCCCCTCACCCCCACAATGTCGGTGTTAACGATATTCCCGTACCAGTTTCTCGTACCTGGGAACTTCAATATTTCATTCGCAAACACACCGATAAATTTTGAGCGTATGAAACGGTCACTTTTCATTACTCTCTGGAGTGTATCCGCGTCCATTTTAAAAGTCTGTGACCACGTTCCTGAAACGATCAACTTCTATTAGTGCCTGTGATTCGAGGTACACGAGTACACTTATAGGCGCATCTATACGCTCGGCAAATTCCAACCTGACTGAGATATTCCCACTCTGCTGTGGATTAAATGCGTATTTGCGACAAGTCAGGCGTAACATCAAATGAATAACTGTTAAATTCCTCAACAAATTCTTTCTGCGTTACACCAAACCCAAGTTCGTCAAAGGCGCCTGTATTGTGAGCCAGACTACTATATGCTTTCGCGCAGAGCGGGAACACAGCGTCTGATGAGTAGTCCGTAATCATGGTCCCTCCCAAAGCGATGCCATTTACGTATCGAGTAATATTTTTAAGACCGAAATTCTCGAATTTAAAGGCACTCTTTTTATATTTTCCATTCGTCCAGGCGTTGTCCTGCATTCCAATTAATATCCTTTTAGGTAGGACTCCAAGGGCTTCGAGGCCAACCCGGCGGGCACCGTGTATAGTTTGATATGTACCCTGTTAATTGGGTATTTTACTGTGGCGTGTATTAAGTCTTTCTCAATTTCTATTTGTTTTGGCGAACTTAATTTCACTCGGCGTATACGCAAATACGTCTCCATGATGTGAATCACAACGGGTTTCGCGCCCTCTTCTTGATCAGACCCAGATTTATGCAGATCTCAGGGATCGTGCGGGTAAGCTTCAACTTCATATCCACCCCGTTCATAAGCAGTTTCTCCTGGAATGTGAAATCTGTATGAAGACGTCCAAAACATTCGTATATCTTTTTTTTAGAATTTTTAAATTTATCCTTTATACCATTTTCATCTTTAGTATGGTAATATCCCTCGGCGGTTAAAAAGGTGTCCTTCGCTTCTTTTGAAAAGTTGAGGACATTTTCCAGATAGGCTTGTAGGTGGTAGTACCCCGTTCCTGCCGAGATGTTAACCTGGTTTAAATACACCTCACACTGGCTGAATATGGAGTGTAAAAAGTTGGTTTCAGGGTAGGCAGAGTAACTATCATCGCAGTCCGTTCCATCAGAATGGGCTATACGCAGTTTAGCGTACATGTGCATGGAGGTCGGGTCTAAAAAGTATGGGCCTGAGCTGGGTATCACGAATTCTATAGGGGCACTCGGCGAACTAATTGTGTTTAATGGGTTAATTGCAATAAAGTCGCTATGCTCAATGGAGACCTGAGTGGGAGGCATATCAAAGAGGGACAGTTCCGATTTACAGGATTGTGAACTACACGGATGGATGAAACGCGCCATGACGAGGCAGAAATAGTGCCACCTCCCTCGATAAGTATTAGTCAGCCTATGATTCGTGAGAGTAGTGTCCTCAGCTTATACCAGTTAAAAAATGATCAACCATAGGTTTTACACGCTTAGAGCACTTTTTTTTATTTCCTTTTAAGTTTAGCGCCACGTGATGGTAACCCCTTCTTCCTGGCAGATCTCTCCTTTCCGCCACCACGCATTTTTCTCTTTGCATCTTTGATGATTTCGTCCCGTGTACGTTTGAAATGTTTTTTTAGAACTTCTTTAGGCTTAGTTCCACCCACTATATCTTCTGCCGCGTTAAAACCTGTTTGTAACGCCTTCCGCCCTAGATACCTGGCACTCCTATTCAAAAGTGAGACTGCGGTGCGTAGTATGGATGAAAAAATGGATCCTAGTCCATTCCCACGCTGGTATCTCACTCCTCGGTAGACTGTGAATGGCCTTCGAGTTTATAAACTGCGAAAGTGTAGTTTCACTGTTAAGCTCCTGTCACCGAATGGGAAATTTTTTCCCTCAATCGTTCTTATATATATATCGAGATGTTGGTTACTAGATTAGTCGCAACTTTCACATAATGGGGCTTGTCATATGTAATGCTCAAACTTTTTCATCTATGGTTGGGGATGTGTGCAATGCGCAGCAGGCGCATTTGGGTGTCCCCAACAAATTGATGCTCTACGATATTCCTGTAAATATAGCACATGTCTGGGGGCGGTGAGCTTTCACCCAATTTCTCCATCTTCAATTGATACATTAAGCTGGACAAGTCATGCTGTGCCTCGTGAAAGGTATCTCTTTGGAGAGCTGTGCTATATCAGCCCTCAGCCACAATTGTGAACAGCTCTTTATCTTTAATATTTCTACTAAGCGTTGACTTTAACTTCAATGTGCATGCAGGCGTGTCTATTTTTACGACTTCAAAAAATAAATCGTTTGTCAGGTACGACTTTTGAAGACTCTTGTTTAAACCCGTCACAATGTCCATGGCTCTATCATAATGCCCGATTCCTAGCGATACATTTGTGCTATAGTACTGTTCCTCACCGAACAGGACTGAACGCATAGTATTGTCTAAGGTTATGTCTAATTTTTCGCACTCATCGATTCTTCTAAGGATCAGAAATATGATTTGCTCGTTTTCAAGAGTTTAAAATTTGGAGACTAACTGGAGTTCACATAAGCCCACCTCATACGAATCACGCTCCAATTCAATGGGTCCGTGGAGTTCTGTCACAAAGTTGGCGAGGGTGTTGTTAGGATGTACAGAAGAGAAGAAGAGGACGGGAGTGTGACATAGAAGTGGCTAGGCGCCATGTGCATACTAATTAAGCTTCATTATTGCAGCAGCTTTTATATAGGTGTTGAAGCTTTCTGGGTAACCCAGCCATTTCACCAGGTACATTTTTCTCTTTCCTGAACCTTTGCTGCCTAAAATTTTTCAATTTTAAACACATTTTTCCTAAATTAAATGTCACTTTCTGCAACTCCTCGCGGTAAAAGCCTCCAGCGATCTCTTCCCCATTCAAATCTTCAACGTAATACATCATTATCTCACCTTTAGGTCTCATAGCACGAACTTTAAAAATCTCACGTGTCCATCCTTGCTCAAATCCCTTCGCGAATTTATTTCCCGAACGTGATAGCCTTACATAATCATTGATTTTGAAATGTGTAGAGTGTGGTGGCGGTGCTCCATCTCTTCTCACCTCTGGCAGCGCACCTTTCTAAAATTCGTTAGGCGTTGTGCCAATCGTACGGTGGTGTGAACGGTTGTATGATGAAGCCGCCGAGAACGTTTATATATCTGTATGTGTTTTTATGTGTAAAATAGCGATGCATGCGCTCCTTTATGGTACGTTGAACTCTTTCAGCTAAAGAGGCCTTATGTATAGAACTGCTAGTGTAGTAACTGATATTAAACTCTGTCAGCATGTTCTGAAAAGCGCGACCTATAAATTCTTTCCCCATATCCGTACAAAAATAGCCAGGAACCCTTTCTTCTTTTAACATCAACGTTTTGGTCGCTTTAGCAACTGTTTCAGGCGATTTATTTTTCAGGGGAATTAGCCACAGATATCTGGAGAATATCTGTTATGAATAGGATGTAGCGGTATCCGTCATTACCTAAAATATCTTTGCATGTCTGTTAAATCCGCTTGCCAAATAGAGTCAATCGAATCCGTGTTGTCTTGGCCGTTTTAAACTTTTTCTCACCGGTTATGAAGTGTATAAGCATCCTGTTCCCGCAAAAACCGCTCAATATCTTTTTCTTACACCGTAAACACCTCTGTACAGTCTATTAACGCCACCATACGAGCGGGGTCAAAAATGTCCATAGCGTTTACTTAATATGTTGCCATTTGCGTATTTTAGAGACACGTGGATAAGGTTGGCCGTTTGTTATCTTCTTTCTCCTCTTCAGAGACGCTGCTGCTGGGGGCGATGGAGTACTCAGTTGTGACACATGCGAGACTTGATCCAGGTCTTTTAACTATTCAGATTACCTATCAATATTTTGGGGACATTTATTTGTTGTAGTCTTACTTTAATATGCTTCCATCCTGTTGGTGAGGGTCTGTCGATCATGAACAATATCAACGATATTGGATCCTTGTACCCTTGTTCCTTCAAAAATGACCTCGCCTTTATCGACCCACTGTATGATGGGGTCCTCACTCAATAGATTATAAAGACTTAAGCCTTTATTTCCTCACTGTATGTGGGAGGCTGTTTTTTAGCAAATGTTCGATGTGTTGTGTTCCGTTGTTCTCTGGTTGGTCATCTCAAAGTCGGGGCCAAGTCCTGTGTCGCCATGCTCAGCACTACTCGCGCTGTGCCTAATAACCATAGGGAGCTCTGTAGGATACTTATAATCTTCGTACTCATGAAGAAATTTCTGCAAAGCCTCTTGGTACAAGATCCTTTTCTCATCAGGTGACTTTTCACTGTTTAATAGGGCTAGCAACTCGCTTTCCATTCTTTTAAGCCTAATTTTACGGGGTTCTAGAGCCGTGTCTGGAATTTTTGAACTTTGCAATGAAGCATACACCTCGTGCGGAATCACAATCACCTTCTTCATTATATTAATCTAGTCCAGGGGTGCTCACACCTGTGCCCGCGGGCACACGTGTGCCCGCCATGGATTTGAATGTGCCCGCTGGTTTATTTTGGAATAGCCGGCCTAAATGAAATCTTAACTGGCAATATAAAAATTACTAGAAATGAATTTTTACATGCGAGCAGAGCGCTCACATACATGTTTAAAACATGTCTGAAACCATTGCTTTGCTCCGCCAATTTCTGTGTCGCTTAAAGCGACGATTCTATTTCAACGGATATAATGAATCGAGTTGGCTGATTGGGTGTTTCGTGAAAATACAACCAATCAGAAGGCATTTTAGAAACGACTCGCTAGGCTTTCTGTGTCTTTTCGAATTTTTATTGATTTTATAAAGATGAGTGGGCGGATCGATATTTAGTTCCGCGTTTGACCTGTCCGCGTGACCTTGTGTGTGGATGCGAACATGAAATGTGTCTATTTTTTAGTCGTTTATTACGTAATTTGACGTTTTCACATTTAGTATTAAAAGTTTAGCATCATGTCGACCGTTCACCCGTTCGTGTCATCTTGTGTGTGGATGCGAATTTGAAATTTGTCTATTTTTAAGTCGTTTTTTACGTAATTTGACGTTTTCACATTTAGTATTAAAAGTTTAGCATTATTTCGACCGGCAGCGTGTCCGATTTTGAAGTTTCAAGTGGTAAAAGTTCAGCCTCTGATATTAGTGGGAAAATTTTGGTGTTTGTGCCCGCCAAAGATAATAGTTAGCAAATTTTGCCCTAAGGTCTCCGAAGTCTGAGCACCCCTGTGACGTAGAGCATCAATTGGTTGGGGACACGCAGGCACGCTGCTGTTCATTGCGCACATCCTAAACCATAGAGGGAAATGTTTGAGTATTATATATGACAAGCCCCATTATCTGAATGTTGCGACTAATCTATTAACCAATATCTCAATATATATAAGAACGATTGAGGGAAAAAATTTCCCATTCGGTGATGAGAGCTTAGCAGTGAAGCTACACTTTCCTCGCTTTCAGTTATAATGACCAGAAAGCCTTTCACAGTCTATTGAGGGGTGAGATATCAGTGTGGGAGTGGGCTTGTATCCACTTTTCTAACCATACTACGCAGCGCTGTCCCACTGTTGAAGAGGCGGGCTAGATATCTCGGGAAGAAGGCGTTACAATCAGGTTTTAACGCGGCAGAAGACATAATGGGTGGAACTAAACCTAAAGAAGCTCTAAAAAACATTTAAAATGTACACGGAACGAATCACCAAAGATGCAAAGAGAAAAATGCGTGGTGCCGGAAAAAAGAAAAGGGCCGTCAGGAAGAAAGGGTTACCAACACGTGGCGCTAAACGTAAAATGACATAAAAAAGAAGTCTTTTAAGCGAATAAAGCCTATGGCTGATCATTTTTTTAAAATGATATAAGCTGAGGACACTGCTCTCACGAATCATAGGCTGATTACTACTTGTCGAGAGAGGTGGCACTATTTCTTACTCGTCATGGCGCGCTTCGTCCATCCAGTAGCTCACAATGCTGTAAATCGGAACTGTCCCTCTTTGATATATCCCCTACGCAGGGTTCTATCGAGCATAGTGGCTTTATTACAATTAACCCATTAAACAACACAATTAGTTCACCGAGTGCTCCTATAGAATTCGTGATACCCAGGTCAGGCCCTTACGTTTTTGACTCGAGCTGCATGTACATGTACGCTAAACTGCTTATAGCCCATTCAGATGGAAAGTACTGCGATGATAGTTACTCTGCATACCCTGAAACCAACTTTCTGCACTCCATATTCAGCCAGTGTGAGGTGTATTTAAATCAGGTTAACATCTCGGCAGGAACGGGTTATTATCACCTACGAACCTATCTGGAAAATGTCCTCAACTTTACAAAAGAAGCGAATCACACCTATTTAACTGCCGAGGTCTATTATCAGACTAAAGACGAAAGTAATATAAAGGATAAATTTTAAAAATTCTCAAAAAAGATATGCAAATGTTTTGGACGTCTTCATACAGACTTCACGTTCCACGAGAAACTGCTTATGAACGGCTTCGACATGACGCTAAACCTCAACCGCACGAATCCTTACATCTGCTTAAATCTCGGACCTCATCAAGAAGAGGGCGCAAAACCCGTTGTGATTCACATCATGGAAACATATCTGCGCATACGGCGAATGAAATTAAGTTCCCCGAAATATGTAGAAATTGAAAAAAATTTAATATACGAACAGTAAAATACCCAATTAGCAGAGTACAGATTGGGCTATACACGGTGCCCGCTGGGTTGGCCTCGAAGCAGCTAGAAAACGTGACCCTGGGAGTTCTACCAAAAAGAATATTAATTGGAATGCAGGATCTCGCTTCTACGAATACAAAATATGAAAAGAGCGCCTTTAAATTCGATAATTTCGGCCTTAAAAATATAAATCTATACGTAAATGGCGTTGTATTGGGCGGGACTATGGTTGCGGACTACTCATCAGACGCGATGTGCCCACTCTGCGCGAGAGCTTTTCGTAATCTGGCCCATATTGCTGGTTGCTGTGACGAGCTTGGGTTTGGCGTAACGCAGAAAGAATTTGTCGAACAATTTAACCTTTACTCATTTGATATTAGCCCTGACTTATCTGCTGATGTAAATACACATTTAAATCCACAACAAAGTGGGAACATCTCAGTCAGATTGGAATTCGCCAACCCTATAGACGCGCCTATTAGCGTGCTATTATACCTCGAATCACAAGCTCTAATAGAAATTGATCGCTACCGGAACGTGGTCACAGACTTTCAAAATGGACGCAAATACACTCCAAAGAGTAATGAAAAGCGACCGAATCACACGTTCCAAATTTAGCGGTGTGTTTGCGAAGAATGAAACATTGAAATTGCCACCTACGAGAGATTGGTGTAGTCTTATCGTCAACACCGACATTGTTGGTAATGTGGGAATTCATTGGTTTGCAATTTATTTTAAAAATAGGGAAAGAATGTACTATTTTGATTCAATCGGCACTCAGTCTTGGAGTGACCATGTAGTTGTACAATTTATCGAACAGCTACATGTCCCTGAATAGTCTGGAATCCTTACCGTTTCCAAGGATATTTTAGTAATAATTTTGGCATGTATTGCCTTTCATTTCTCCTGCAAATGTCACGTGGGAAGGGATTTATAATTTTTTTAAAATTATTCGACTTGTGCGACAGCGACACTGAGATGAATGATGAAAAGGTATGCAGACAGGTAAAAAAAAGGTTCCTATTTGTACGCACTCGTTGTATTGTGTAAAGTTTTACGTGTGTATATATATATTTGTAACTATATTGTGTGAAGTTTTACGTGTGTGTGTGTGTATATAATTATAACTGTAAAATGTCTCCATTAATGTTAGTCATACTTAACGGACGCTAGTTCTGTAAGCCGAATTGTACTAAAACATGCTTTCTACCATTTAATAAATTGAATGAAAATACGATTTTTTTCTTAACCACAAAAAAAACTTGCCTTCCATTAATTCCTCATTGAACTGGCATTCGTTGGACCGGATATGAGCCAAAACCTCGACCTCGGTATTCAGGTCACTGGGCTGGCTGCGCGGTAAAGCCTCCAAATCGTCGTCATTCATTTGCCTTTCATCAAAACTGTCGCGAAAAGTATCTATAACACGACCAAGTTCCGCATCGGTCCTTTAAGGAGAAATTAACATCAGTCCATACTGATTCTTTTCACAGAATGGACAATAATTTAAAAAACAAATTGAAACTTGTTCAAATCAGTTCAGAACGAATTTGCATCTTTACTTGCGTTACTTTATACACGCTCTCTTTACATTATCGTATATATTAACCATTAATCACAAAGACACGTCCCCTTAGATTCATTACAATTGTCTGGAGTTAGCTAGAATAACATAAGAAAAATAATGCGCAAGAAAATGTTAAACCGAATTACTTTATCCGAAAACCGGGTGGTAAATAGAGGGCGAATATTATGATATTATCTACGACATAAATTAATGAGGTACAGAACGTAACTGTCAAATTTATAAACAAAACACTCCGACTAGCATTAAAAATAGAGGTCCATATAAAGAAAATAGCCTCTACATTCCATAATTTTTTCAATGTAGAAAAACTTTCGCCTAGAAAAACCCAAAATAGAAGGCTAAAATCAATAAAAGAAAACGCCCAGCAAATTATAATCACAAATCAGATATTCTTTCACTTCGTTTTATTACGAATTTTTTAAATTAACTAAAACTTGCACTGAATGATACGATGTATATAGCCCGAGAATAAATCACAAACTAAATTATTATGTAATTAATCGCATTTCAAATGATGTTTCCACTGGTTCTTGCATTCCATCGCAAATTTCTGAAATGCTTTGTGTGGAGAGAAGATCACTCCGGTCAGCCGCTCCGAAAATTACGAGCGCTGCCTCAGCATAGAGGTCTCTGTCTTCAAACACTTGCCGGGAGATGTAAATCTCTGAAATGACTCATGACGAGATATTTCTCTAACTACTGGTCGATAAATACAGCTGCTGTGGATTCCATATAAAAATGCTCCCTTTTATGTACGGGGCCTAATTGTAAACACCCACAATACCCGAATCGCGAGATCCCTATTGGCCGTCGGTGAAATTTGAGTGAGACATAACGTGTGAGTGCTGCTATCCACCATCCAGAGGTCCTGTGGCTCCGCCTACTGGTTTGTGATTGGCTGTCCCGTGAAATCTGGGGCGTGTCAAATATATCTTGCCCGTTCCCAAGATTTCCAGAACCGTGGAGAGAGAGAAACGCTTTGTTTGGGAAATAAATCTTGTTTTCCTGGGGCGCCGATGAGATGGGTTGGGGAGGGAAATTTGAACACATAATAAGCACCCTCTTTGTTACCTTACCTGCGCTAATATATATATATATATCTATATAATATATATATATATATATATATATATATATATATATATGCTGAGAGAGTTCCCCTCCCCACCTTTTTTTTTGCACCCTGGTGTTGGCAGTTGGGGGGGGGTCTTTGCAACAAGGGGGAGGGGATGGCACTGGCACTCATTGCAACATTTCGTCATTGCACTGTACTCAGTGGCGTATCAAGGGAGGGGCGAGAGGGGCGACCGCCCCAAGCGGCACTTCCCGAGGGGCGGCAAATTACTGTCAGGCGGGCGCAGTATGCAAAATTTTGGGTTTTTATGTTTTAAAATGCAACCCTCCAAAAAATTATATCTCATCATTGTCGCGCGTTATTTGTGTACAAAATATCCATGATTTTGATGAAAAATCATCATTAAATGCTATATATGCCACCTCAATGCCACTATTTCCACAAATAGTTGCGTTAAATTTTCACATCGGAAAGGTTGCCAGCCCTATTTTTCAGACTTTCCCTATATTATTTAGGTTAGGCTTTGCATTCTTTGAGCTTTGAAGATGTTAGTAATTAATGGTTGTTTTATTTTGCAGATACCCTACTGAATTAGCAAACATGAGCAAACGACAGAGACTGAGTGGTGCTACATACAAGAATCTTCGCGAAAAAAAGAGGAGGAAGCCAAGCGTGCTGCTAAGCGATTTCATCAGTTAATGGGATTCTCAGACACACCTTCAGTACCTTATGGGAAGCAAAGAGATCAACCGCAATGTGATATATCTTTAGAGATAGATGTTCAAGCGGCAACTTCAAGTGAACCCCCAAATAATCAGGATCAACCCTCATCTACATCACAAAGTCACCCACCCACCCATCACCCACAGAGTCTGTTTAACAATTCTGGCAACTGGCCCGTTCCAATGACGGACAATTTGAGAATCGAACTCATTAAACGTGGACCATCACATTTGAAAAACATGAATGGACCCTTTCCAGCTGATTCAAACAATAGGTCAATGTCAAAAGTTTGGTATTTCAAAACTTTGGAAAATGGCGAAAAAATTGAAAGGTCATGGCTAATCTTCTCACCTTCAAAATGTAGCTTGCATTGCTTTTGCTGTCGTCTCTTCAACAACATCTCCAGTGCATTTGAAAAAGAAGAAGGATTTTTTGCCTGGAGGAAACTGAATCCAAGAGTACCTGAACATGAAAACAGTCCATATCATACCCGATGCTTTGAACAATGGAAAGAGTTGTCTATGCGCCTTCAGTTGAATGCTACAATAGATAATGCACATCAGTTGCAAATAAAACATGCTACTGCTAAGTGGAAAGAAATACTGAGACGAATTTATGACTGCATCATGTACTTGGCAAAACAAGATCTTGCATTCCGAGGGCACCGAGAAAACTTAAATGAAGAAGCTGGGCTAGCTGGCAATTCTGGAAACTTTTGGAGTTGATAAAACTAGTGGGCAAATATGACCCAGTAATTAGGGAACATCTTACAAAAATACGAATAACTGACAAGATATCCACTACGTATTTTTCACCTAACATTCAAAATGAGTTCATTACACTAATCGGCTGTAATGTTCGAAAATGTATAATTGATAATGTGTGTAGTGCAAAGTACTTTGCAATAATTTTCGATAGTACACCAGATATATCGCATATTGATCAGATGTCTCAGGTAATTCGCTATGTGTCGATTAAAGATGGTAATGTAGAGGTGAAGGAATCCTTCGTTGATTTTATTAAATTAGAGGGGAAGACTGCTGAGGCAGTTACTGATCTCATTGTCACTAAGCTCCGTGAGGATGGGCTGGATATCCAGATTTGTTATGGTCAAGGGTATGACAATGCTGCTATGATGGCAGGTATTCATCTTGGAGTTCAACGCAGAATTCTTGATGTTAGCAAAAACGCTGTTTTCATTCCTTGCAATAACCACTCGCTGAACTTGGCTGGAGTTCATGCCGCGGGACTGAGTCCTAATGCTGTAACTTTCTTTGGAACAATTGAACGAATTTTCATCTACTTTTCTTCCTCTACTCATCGTTGGGATGTCTTAACAAAACATTCCAAAATCACTGTCAAGCGAGTCTCTGATACGCAGTGGAGTGCTAAGTATGATGCTGTTTCTAGTCTTAAGAAGAACTTGACTCACGTTGTTAGTGCCTTGGAAGAACTGAGTGAAGGGGTCTCCGAAAATCTGGACACAAAGGGCGATGCTGAAGCTCTGTTGACCTCCATCATGTCATACACATTCATTGTGTACTTATTTTTCTGGGATCCAGTGCTGAAAGAAATCAATGATGCTCAGCTATATTTTCAAAGAAAGGGACTTGCTTTGGACCAGTGTGCATTAAAAATGAACTCTTTATCCGTGTTTTTAACTAATGAACGAGAGGCAGTAGTATCAAACGCTGCAGATGCCGCCGAAGAGTTCTGTAATGAAATGGATATCAGTATAGACCGCAGAGTCAGGAGACGGAGAAGAATGCCTGGAGAGCAAGCTCGTGCTGCTGGATTGACCGTGCAAGAGGATGTACGCAGAGAATTTTTTGAAATCATGGATCGTTTATTAGCAGAAATTGAAAAACGCACAGTTTGTCTTAAAAACATGAATGATCGCTTTGAATTTCTGTCTCCTTCGTACCTTTTGAATCAGTCCAAAGATGAAGAAATTAATACCAAGGTCAATAATTTTTCTTCCATCTACAATGACATTAATCCAGGAAGTCGACTAGAAGAAATAAAGCGTTTGCGCAGACATTTGCTCAGTTTCGAAAGCATAAGCGTCGACGATGATCCAAAGAACTGGGATATGTTAAAACTACTTCAGTGGATCGTTAAATGGGATCTAGTGGAATATTTGCCTCATATAACAATTGCCCTCCGGATCTGTCTAACTACATGCATGTCCGTGGCAAGTTGCGAACGAAGTTTCTCGAAACTGAAACTTATAAAAACTTACCTCAGGTCAACTATAAGTCAATCTAGACTGAGCAATTTGGCGATTATTTCAATTGAACGCGAAGTTGCAGAGACAATGGACATAGAAAAAATCATTCATTTCTAAAAATGTACAGGTAATGCTCTGAATTTACAGGGGTAGAGGTTCGACCTCTTTCGACCATGTCTCAGGCCGGAATCAAAAAATTAAGGAGTCAAGGGGCCTCTGCCCCCTCCTCGCTGAGGGCTGGTAACAAGGGAGTAAGTGAAGTCAAGAAGAAAAAGAAGTAGCAGTTATTTTACAATTACATGCTTTATATATAATTAATCTAAATTTTGGGGGAGTGCAGTCTGAAGGTTAAGTTTTCCCCTTTAAACACATGATCAGAATTCTGAAAAATTCCAAATAAAAATTTTAAAAAATAATAAAAAATAATCGTATTTTCGCCGAGTATACATTTCTAAAGGGCGACATAATTTCGGAGTAGTACATTGAGTACAATCTAAGTAAATCACTGAGTACATTGTAATTTTGGTTTACAACAATGGATTAATTCACATTCACTTATTATCGTTAATTACAGTTCCAGTAAAGTACACTCACTACGTCATTAAGTACATTACATCATTAAGTACATTAATTACATCATTAAGTACATTAGTCACTTACAATTCTTACAGTGTTTCTATATTTATATATGGTTATTAGTACAACACAAAGTACATGGGCACATACGGTATATATAGGGTGTCCCAAAAAAACTATATACTCTTTATAGCATCATATATTTTATAATTTAAAAAAACCCAAGCAATATATTGTTATAGCAATTGCCAATGAAAGGTAAATTAGTAATCTAAGTGATCAAAATGTTATAGCGAGTTGTTTGCATATAAAATTTAATTAACTAAGCCAAGTGCTCAAAATGATCTCCGGCGGCATGAATGCACTTTCAATACAACAAAATCTGATGAAGCTACCTTCAAGCTGAATGGCACAGTAAATCGACACAACTGCAGGTACTGGTCACTTGATAATCCACACGTTTATGTGGATAAACATGTTAATTTACCAGGATTAACAGCATGGTGTGGTTTATCATCCAGGGGTTTGGTTGGACCATTTTTCTGTAATGGGACAGTTACCGGTGCCGCATATCTCGACATGCTGCGGACAGAAATTATACCTGCAGTTCGAAAGTTGTTTGGAAACGACGACTTTTACTTTCAACAAGATGGAGCCCCCCTCATTATCATTGTGATGTCAGAAGGTACCTCGATGAAACGTTGCCGAACCGTTGGATAGGACGAAGAGGAAGCGTTGAGTATCCTCCACGTTCACCGGACTTGACTCCACTTGATTTTTACTTGTGGGGCTACCTGAAGGATGCAGTTTATGGTACAAGACCTGCAACACTCGAACACCTTAAGGATGCAATTAGGGAAAAGTGCGGGACCATCACAGCATCTACATTAGTCCATGTCTGCGAATCAGTTAGTCGACGCATTCAAAAGTGCATTCATGCCGCCGGAGAACATTTTGAGCACTTTGCGTAGTTAATTAAATTTTATATGCAAACAACTCGCTATAACATTTTGATCACTTAGATTACTAATTTACCTTTCATTGGCAATTGCTATAAAAATATATTGTTTGGGTTTTTTTAAATTATAAAATATGATGCTATAAAGAGTATATAGTTTTTTTGGGGACACCCTATATTTATGTACAACATGACACACATGATATATAACATAACGCATGATAATGTTTTATAAATTTGAATCAGAGCGAGAGGAGATTTTACGTTTTCAAGATGCTCAATTTATGCTGTGATCATCGAATTGCGTACACTTGCATAAGCATTTTCGAGTTTATTGCGAGAGGCGAAATAATTAAAATAAAAAAAATAAAAAAATAATACATGCAAACGTATTTGCACGACTTTGAACGAACAGGTACGGATGCATAAAGTTTTGTACACATTTCATTGACTGACACGAGTAAAATGAATATTTAATAAAATTGATATAGGATAATGGTCAAGATAAGATATGGACGTATGGATGAATATGGTCGAATAATAGTTATATTGCATCATACCAGACAGGCCATAACATATAAATAACGAGATATAAAGTGTAACGTTTTCATACGTCAATTCATAATCAATATGCCACGGCTATTCAGTTCGTACATGCAGTACAAGTCATTATTGGGAGGATTTAAAAGAAACGAATTAGAGACAAAGAATGGATATTAAGGACTAAGTACAACTACGGGTTCCAATCCTGCTATGTGCAATGTACATGCATAATCTTATAAAATTTAGGGACGAGGGTTAGATGCACGACAACCATAACAGAATAGCACAATAGAAAGCACAAATCGAAATCCTATCCAAACTCGCTCAGGCGATTTTGGTTTCTCGTGTAAAAATGAACATTCGAACATAAAAACCATACAAACATAAGTACTGTATGAAGACAATGAATATAAGGATTATCTAATGATTATATAGGAATTATTCATCGTTCATTTAATGTTTATTTAAAGAGAAAATGCCGATTAGGACGCCCGGGGAAATTTAACAAAATATTCAATGCGTTATTCAATGCCTTAGTTAACCCTGGTTTTGCTTCCACCCGAATTGTTCATTCTGCCGAAGGTCAAACTTGTCACTCCACTTTAGACCTACTGTTTAACGTGGACCACCACCAGCCCAGCGTCTTTATCACTAGGATACCGAACCGTATATATTAACCGCTAATCACAAAGACACGTCCCTTTAGGTTTAATACAATTGTCTGGAGGTAGCTAGATTAACATAAAAAAATAATAATACGCAGGAAAATGTTAAACTGAATTAGTTAATCCGAAAACCGGGTAATAAATAGAGAACGAATGTTATGATGTTATCTACGACGTAATTAAAACTGTGCAGATCGTAACTGTCAAATTTTAAAACAAAACACCCTGACTAACATTAATAAATAGATGTCTATAAAAACGAGAAAGAGCCCTGGGATTAATTTTTTCTTTGTAGAAGAACTCAGAATAAAAGGGAAAAAAATTAAATTACTAAATAAATTATAAACGAGAGAGAGAGCCCACCATGGTTAGGCTAGGTTAGGCTATATTATTATAAACGAGAAAGAGCCCTGGGATTAATTATTTCGTTGTAGAAAAACTCATAATAAGAGGAAAAAATTAGATTACTAAATAAATTATAAACGAGACAGAGTTCACCATGGTTAGGCCAGGTTAGGCTAGCCTAGTCGCTGTCTAAATGACGTTATTGATTAAATGGGTGTGCAATATAACGTATGCCGGTAAGGGGTCTCGAGCCCGGCCCCGAAACAATTTTTAAAAGTTTTAGGAATTCTAAAATCCTACCTGTAGAACTTTCTATAAATTTTTAAGTTATCAAGAAATGTATTATTAAAACCACACTCTATATATATATATATATATATATATATATATATATATATATATATATATATGCCGAAATAACCACGAAGGAAACAGAATGGGGAATAATTATGAATGATACGATGTACCTAGCCCGAGAATAAATCACAAACTAATTTTTCAAATCGCGTTTATTATGGCTTTTTATAAATTATTTAACACTGGTACTGAATGAAACGACGTATATAATCAAATTAAATTAATTACTTACATTTTAATGTCGTCTTCGTTGATCGAATCTTTCTCGTCCTCACAAATTTCTGCAACAGTATGCGTTGAAAGAAGTTCATTCTGGTCAGTCGCCGCGAAAAGATAAATTGAGACAGCGATGAGGCATCCCCGTCTTCAAACAAATCAGGCGAGAGGTAGAGGTGCGGCGATTGGCTCATGGCGAGGTATGTCGAAAGCACTGTTCGATAAAAACAACTGAATTGGATCCCTGTGATGAAAATGCCCTCTTTTATAGACGGGTCGTAATTGTGAACATCCCACAATACCCGATTAGCGAGTTTCCTATTGGCTATCGGTGAAATTTGGGCGGCTGATAATGTGTGAGTGATGCCATCCACCAATTAAGGTCGTGGGGCTCCTCCCACAGTGTTGTGATTGGCTGCCCCTTGAAATATTGGGCGTGTCAAATATATCTTGCCCGTTCCAAAGCCGTGGAGAGAGAAACGCATTGTTTGGAAATAAATCTTGCTTTCTGGGGTGCCGATGAGTTGGGTGGGAGAAGGGAAAAATGGAACAACCATTTATATATGAGGGCTTAACGATGCTGGAAAATAAATTTGTAAATCGGGTTATGTTGGCGTATGTAAAATAGATTCGGAAAATTTATTATTTCCTCTGAAAAATAATTCGTTAGAAACTGGAAGATAATTTTAAAAGTCAACTATCCGTGAAGGATCGCAGCTGTAAAGTTTATGACATCCGTCTAAATAAAAAAGGAAAAATCATCTGTGCGTGAAGGCTCGGTCTACCGCACTATATACTGGGATATTAGGACACACCTGTATATCTTCGATTGTCAGAAAAGGAAGGGTTTTAGTGACAATCGAAGATATATTCGGAATTCAGGTACAATTCGCGTATGTTTGAGAGAAACGCTAAACTGAAATCTCAATTGCCCGTGAAGCTCGGGCGCATCATAAACGTGTGAGTTTAATGTTTATGATGTCTATGCCCTGAAACAATAAAAATAAAACTGCTGCGAGAAGTTTATTTATTGGAATTTTAAAATCGATATTATCTATCGCTTCCGCCAAACTGTCGTGAGAACGTTGTTTAATATAATTGTATATATATATATATATACTCGTCAAAATCATTCACGTTAAAAGTAATGGGGAAACTAACAACTCTTGAACAGATAAAAAGAAAACGATACCTTTTACTTGCCTTCCTAGCTCTTAATATCCGATACTGACAAATGTTACTAATTTTATGCGTCAGAGTTGAGATGCTTATGAAACTATGGTTCTGGCGAGATGTTTATGGTTTATTAATTAGGCAAAACCGTGTACAATAAATGGTTAGTCTCTGGTCTGACTCTTGAAACTCGCTTCTTTTTATTCTATTGAAACGATGAGAGAGTTCTAGACAGTATTTCTTTTTTTGTCTTCGACGCATGGAATGTGAGCTCTCAAAGATTTGTTATATATATATATATATATATATATATACGGGTGAACCAAAAGTAGGTGGACAGTAAATGATAACGTTTATTTTGAGAATACATATACAATTATATTTAATTTTTTTGTATACTATAATACAAAATAAAAAAAAATTACCTTATACCAATACAATACAAAAGCAATGAAAATTTTATCAACGCAGGTGCTCAAATTGCTGTCCATCACAATTTACACAGCTTTGAAGTCTACCTTTCACACTTCGACAAACATTTTTGCACAAGTTTCTTTGTGCATTAATTTCTTGAAATGCATCTCTGATGTAATTTTTCAAATCACCAACACTTCGTGGTTTTCGACTATAAACTTTGTCCTTGAGTACTCCCCAAAAGAAAAAATCCATTGGGGTAAAGTCAGGTGAACGTGCAGGCCATTCAATTGGACCTCTTCGGCCGATCCATTTCTCGGGAAATGTTTCATCAAGATACTCACGGACTGCTCTTGAATAATGTGGAGGGGCCTCATCTTGTTGGAAATAGAGGTCATGTGAATTAGGCTGTTGTTGTAAGTGTGGAACAACTTCATTCATTAGCATTTCGAGATACTTATCACCTGTGACTGTTCCATCAACAAAAATTGGTCCTAAAACACCAGAACTTGAAATACCACCCCAAACAGTGACACCAGGCTGGTTTTGTTGCTGCTCTAATGTTAAATGCATGTTCTCACTATACCAGTAAACACAATTATGTCGGTTAACATGACCTGATAATTTGAAAGAAGCCTCATCGGTCCACACAATGTTATCTAAAATTATTGGATTTCCTTCAATTTCGTTCAGCATGATCTCACTAAATTGCAGCCGCCTGTCTGGGTCATCCTCCAATAAGCCATGAATTAGCCGTGGACGATAAGCTTCAACCCAATAGATTTCAGAATTCGTATAATAGAGGTTTGTGAAATGTCCAGTTCTGCTGAGGCTCTTCTGGTGGACTTTTTGGGACTGTGAACAAATGCTTCGGCAACAAGTTGCTTATTGTCCTCTGTGCAAACTGTTTTGGGTCGACCAGTTCTTGACATTAAGAATTGAGCCAGTGGCATCAAATTTGTCACGAATGCGGTAAATGGTTTGTCTCTTTGGGGCTTGAGTACCAAATGTTTCAACCCATTTTGTTCTAACAGTTTCAGTATTTTGAGATTTCCAATACTCTTTTAACACCCATTTTCTGGCATCAGTATTTAGATTATTTGCCATTATGGGTTCTCTGAACTATCTGAAAAGAAAAAAGATTAAATTTAAATAAATTTAGTTATAATATTTAATATAATATAACACAAACACCATAGTTATAATGAACACCATAGTTATAATATAATATAACACAAACCCTATTCAACGTACTGTCCACCTACTTTTGGTTCACCCGTTATATATATATATATATATATATATATATATATATATATATATATATATTAGGGTGTGTCAATTTTGTCAACTTTTTCAAATCAATTTTGGTAGTGAAAATAGTCTTTTCATGTCAAAACTTGAAATTGGCAAACCAAAATGAAATAAAATAACCCTTACCTACATCAATTTTACCTTAAAGTTTCAGAAATTGACTCTTTTACTAAATAATAGGACATAAATTGATTAACTATTCATCTGTCACAGAATTATCCCCTGATCGCATATGGAGTGTTTTCAAGGTCATATAGTTGGTGTACAATGTACAAGTCACAACATGAAGAACTGTCCCTCACTCTCAGTCTCAGTTGCTTCTTAGATGTCATAGACGGTGGTTTGCTGTTATTGCTCTTGTACCTACTTCATAGTTATTCTACTAGACGAATACTACAGTTTAACTGTAAGTATGGATTATTGATTATTACAATTATTTATTATTATCATATTCTTCTGTCTAATTATGTTGTAATCCCATGAAATATTTTTTTATTGAATTTTAGAACATCGAATGACTAAACTTTGAAACATCGTAATTGATATAAAATACTTAAATGTTTTTCTTTCTTTTCAGATATTCCTAAGATGCCAAAATTGAAGACAAGAGGTCAGTCGTCATGCCACTTGAGCCTGTTAGTCGGTACAGGCAAGGAGCTTCCCGTATCAGAACTACCAACAGTGCGAGACATGCTGAGACTAGGGTTACTCTTTCGTGAACAAAATACAAAGGATAGAAGGAACTACACAGAGAAAGAGCTCATAAGGGACATGATTCCCCGTCTTCTGCATCAGTGGAAAAAAGCTGGTGTTATTCAAACCACCCGTACTCAATCAGTATAGAACTATTGAGCTAAAATTAACAAAGCTGTGGCACAAAGCAGTTGAGACATCACTTGGTAAAGGAAAACTAGCAAAGAAAAATAAACTTCTGCACACACACTTGATGCTCTTCTTGACATTTTTAGCTGCCAGTGTCCCATAGAGTTGTGTTCTGAAGCCAATTGTTCTCCCTCATGCAGAAGAGAACCTCACCCTCACATTGATTGTCGCTGTCCTCGTGAGAAGAAGATCCCTGTTTTGGAGCTGGCTTTCATAAAGGCGCAGAGAACAAAGGCAGGAGGCCAAGGAAGTATGCAGATTGGTTCGGCAGATTATTCAGAAAACAAAAAACAGATTGTTATTGCTAAGAATAAAGAGAAAATCCGAGAGAGGGAAGAAAGGAAGAAAAAGAAGAGTGAAGAAGCCATCCAAAGAGATGAAGAGCTCTATCAAGAGGTTTCTCACTTCTTTGAAAGCTCTTCAGATGAACAGGAAGAAGCAACATCAGATGATAGCTCCAAAATGCCATCTGAACCTTCGCCGAAGAGAATGAAATACAACACTAAAGACATCTCAAACATTGCCCTTGCCAGTATTCCCCACCATACGGGGCTACGAGAGACTGCAGAGATTGCCACTGCCGCTTGGATAGATGCAGGCCTCATCAGCCGAGAGGATACATCCTTAGTGATAGATCATAATAAGATAAGAAGAGCACAAGAAAAAATAATGAAGGAAATATCTGATCAGCATGAAAAAGATTTGAAGGAGGAAGGTCTCTCTTGCCTTTTGTTTGATGGAAGAAGAGATGACACAAAAGTTCTCATAGAGGTAGAGGGAGTGGACAGAAAGTTTCCCGGTCTCATCAAAGAAGAACTACTCTGTGTGTTCCGAACCTGGTGGCCGCTATTTGTTTCACTTTGTTCCTGAAGCAGAAGTAGAAGGCAGAAACATGCAGAGGCAATTGCTGATCAAATAATATGTTGGCTTCAAGAAAGAAGACTTGACAGTTCACTGCAGGCCGTTGGTGGAGACTCAGCTGCGGTAAACACTGGATGGCAGGGCGGTGTTATGACGCATTTAGAGAAAAAACTTGGAAGAAGGCTTGTTTGGATTGTATGTGATTTGCACACAGGGGAACTACCTCTTCGTCGTCTCATCCAGGAACTTGATGGTCCTACAAAGAGCAACAACAAGTGGTCACGCCCCCTTGGAAACATGCTAGATGAAGCAACGGAATTAGAAATAAATACAAAATTTCCAAAGGTCGAAGTAGGCCCTCCCCTTCCAGTGTTGTCTGAAGAAGTTATCAAAGACCTCAGCACGGATCAATCTTACGCTTATCGTATTGTTCAAGCAATCAGATCAGGAGAGTTGCCTCAAATCTGGCTCTCTTGGAGATTGGACCCGTAAGTCACAGTCGTTGGTTAACTACAGCGATTCGTTTCTGCAGGATTTGGGTTTCCAAACATGCACTGAAGGGCAAAATGCTACAGAATTTGATGTTGATTGTTGAATTTATTATTGGGTTTTATCATCCTCACTGGTTCAATGTAAAACTTAATCCAATGTGGATGGAGGGGCCCAACCACATCTTGTTTCAATTACAGCTACTGAGAACCCAAAGGAAAGTAGTGGTGGACATCGTGTTACCTGTGGTGAGAAGGTCCGCTTGGTATGCTATGCCAGAGGCAGTTTTGCAAGCAATACTCTGCAGCCAACTTACCAAAGAGCGAACTGAGGCTGTGGAAATCATTCTAAAGCTTAGAGGAACATGACTAGATGATGACCAGCTGGGAGACTGCTCTGTTCAGACAAGGAAAGTACCTCCGATAAACGTCAATGCCACTAAATTGTCAGAATTAGTTAACTTGAGTTCGGAAGTTTTGGTGCCACCACTGACAACATGTATAACAAATAAAGATTTAACACAACTTAAAGAGGCCCCAATGCAAGTGCCAAAGTGGCCTTCTCACACTCAGAGTGTGGAGAGATGTGTGAAAATGGTCACAGAAGCAGCTAGTCAAGTTTACAGTCACGAGAGGCGAGAAGGCTACATCAAAGCGCAAGTAGCAAGCCGAATGCTGATGTCAAGGAACCGCAGCAAAAAGGACATAACTGCATTGGTTACTTTCAAATAAAGACTCTGAATGATATCTTATTGCCACTTTAAATGTTGATAGGATGTTTGTGCACATTTGTTATTTTGTTAGGAATTTACGGAAAAATTGAATTTTTTAATTAAAATTGATGTAGGTAGGAGTTATTTTTTATTGTTTTTGAAGCAAGGATATTATCTTGTATGCCAAATGATTACATTAAATTGCTACCAAATCACATGATTTTCAATTTAGTCATTTCACCCCCAAAATTGACACACCCTAATATATATATATATATATATATATATATATATATATATATATATATATACATATTGGTGAAGGCCGCTTCTGGCAAGCTTCAATTTCAATTTAAGCAGAAAGCAACAGACAAGGAAAGAAACATCCATCAAGTTGGAAAGGGACTATATTTTGTATATTGCAACGTTTCAAGCACAAACTATGCTCATCCTCAGGCAAAAATTCTAAAAAGTTAAAAACAATATTAAAAACCATAATGACATTAACAAATTAAAATAGGGAAAAATCCACAAGCATTAAAAACAGTCACACTAAAAAATTCTAAAAAGTTACAATTAAAAACCATAATGACTATTATGAAACAAAAGCGAACAATTAACAAGCTTTAATACAATAAAAGTGACACTAAAAACGAACAATGAATAACAGCTATAAAATACAAAATGTAAAACTCAAAAAACTAAAAATTCACAGGCTATCTTTTAAAACACTAAAAAATTAAAAACCCACACTAAAAGGAACACACCTTAAGTCTAAGCAGCACAGATTCCGAGGCAAAACTAAAAAAACAGAAACATCTAAAACCAAGTAAAGGTTGGTTGTTCAAGATGTTCAGTTTAGACGGAGGGGAACGGATGAATGTCAGAGTTAAGCGAAGGGAGAGTTTTTTAATATACAGGGATTCTAGAAGTCTTAACGTTTGCTCACACGGAGCGGAATCTAAAATGTTAAAATTAGCTAAAGTTATACCGACTTTGCATAGAACAACATGGCTGCGTATAGCTGAAGCTTCTTTAGTTTTCAAAGGTTTGTCAGTTCTATGGCTTATGCCCATATGGGCACAGAAACGCGACTCGAGGCTCCGCACAGTGCTACCAATATAGCTCCGATCACATCGGGGACACTTGAATTCATAAACGACAGCACTGCGCAGAGCATCCGATACACGGTCTTTAACATTAAAATATGAGCCAATAGAACGACGGTTGACAAATACTAGTTTAAAATCTATTTGACAATAAAATTTACTAAGAAGTGGCAGAAGGTTATTACGGCAATAGGAATTCAGATATCCCATTTCTGGGAGCACAAGATAATATACATTTTTAGGAACGTTAAAATTATACTTTTTAGGTTTGTAAATGTTAGCTAGAAATCTATTGATAGCGTTTTCTACAATCTGCAAAGGATAGCCATTATTCACAAAATATTTTTTTTAAAAAAACAAATTCATTATGCAGACATTGATAGTTGGAACATAAATTATACGCTCGGTTAAGTATCGGATGCTCTGCGCAGTGCTGTCGTTTATGAATTCAAGTGTCCCCGATGTGATCGGAGCTATATTGGTAGCACTGTGCGGAGCCTCGAGTCGCGTTTCTGTGCCCATATGGGCATAAGCCATAGAACTGACAAACCTTTGAAAACTAAAGAAGCTTCAGCTATACGCAGCCATGTTGTTCTATGCAAAGTCGATATAACTTTAGCTAATTTTAACATTTTAGATTCCGCTCCGTGTGAGCAAACGTTAAGACTTCTAGAATCCCTGTATATTAAAAAACTCTCCCCTTCGCTTAACTCTGACATTTCATCCGTTCCCCTCCGTCTAAACTGAACATCTTGAACAACCAACCTTTACTTGGTTTTAGATGTTTCTGTTTTTTAGTTTTGCCTCGGAATCTGTGCTGCTTAGACTTAAGGTGTGTTCCTTTTAGTGTGGGTTTTTAATTTTTTAGTGTTTTAAAAGATAGCCTGTGAATTTTTAGTTTTTTGAGTTTTACATTTTGTATTTTATAGCTGTTATTCATTGTTCGTTTTTAGTGTCACTTTTATTGTTTTAAAGCTTGTTAATTGTTCGCTTTTGTTTCATAATAGTCATTATGGTTTTTAATTGTAACTTTTTAGAATTTTTTTAGTGTGACTGTTTTTAATGCTTGTGGATTTTTTCCCTATTTTAATTTGTTAATGTCATTATGGTTTTTAATATTGTTTTTAACTTTTTAGAATTTTGCCTGAGGATGAGCATAGTTTGTGCTTGAAACGTTGCAATATACAAAATATAGTCCCTTTCCAACTTGATGGATGTTTCTTTCCTTGTCTGTTGCTTTCTGCATATATATATATATATATATTATTTTTAATGTATATATTCCTCGTTTGTATTTCTTATATTATCGAATGTATATTTCGTGAAACTAATTCCAATAATTCGTCTAAATAAACAGAATGATGTAATGATGTTTTATTTAGTTCTTTTGGTTGTAAATGACATTATTATTTATACCAACTCGCCGCCTTCTAAGCAGACTGACGGATGTACGTACGTGTGTGTACAATAATAAGTTTCGCTGATTGTAAAATACGTGATGAAGAACAATTCGTACTTGCTAGTGTCTCTTCACATGAACGTCAATTGGGGCCCCCGCCTCTAAGCATGGTTTGGTGGAGGAGCGAGTTGCCCTCCACCTGAGTTCGAGAATCGGTGATGGTAGGAGACGTGTAAACTAATCTTCCTTTTAGACGATGAAGGGGAATTGTTTCTGTTTATATAATTATTGTGTGTGTGCTTTTTGTACTAATCACTAATTTCTGTAGTAAATGATAAATATTATTTTTCACAAGATGCTTCCGTTATTCTCGGTAAACCGTCTTATCTCGCTCCTGTAATATTCATAAATTATGCACAAATGGTATATATATATATATGCATAAATGGTTTCTATATATATATATATATATATATACATATATATATATATATATATACAGGGTGTCCCATAAGTCCGGCATCATAGGAGAAATTCATATTTTTCTATTTCTACAAACCATAATTCATATTTTTCTCTTTCTACAGGCCATAATGTTTGTGAGCAAGGAAGAACGAATCCATATAATTCTCTTCATACGAAATCGGAGTCAAAGAGAGGCCGCTGCTGAATTTAACAGACTGCATCCAGACCGCGAGCCAATATCACAGAGTTGTGTTAGCAGACTTGTTCCAAAGTTTAAGGAAACAGGATCCATAGAAGATAAACCACGCAGTGGACCTTCAAGGAGGTCCACTAACGATGATACAGCGACTGCTATCCTGGCTCATTTTAACAGAAGTCCCAATAAGTCTCTTCGGCGATTGTCCGCCGAGACAGGAATGTCGAAAAGTAGCTCATTGCGTGGCCTGATCGCTTCCCGGACCTGAATCCACTCGATTTTCATCTGTGGGGTCATCTGAAATCTATCGTTTACGTGACACCCATTGACAACGTTGAAATGCTTCGCCAACGTGTAGAACAAGGATGCTAGAAAATCCGAGCAATACCTGGAATGTTTGAACGCGTCAGGCAGTTTATGACGAGGCGTGTTCAGGCGTGTATTCAAGCGCAAGGCGGTCATTTTGAGCAGTTCCTTTAAAGGTAAAGCGGATACTTGCTGGAACACACAACGGGCTGTAACTCGGAAACAAAGCGAATTCGGGCATATGTTTATATAAACTCTTTTATAATATTATTATTATTATTATTATTATTATTAACCTTTATTAATAATAATAAAATAAAATAAAAAATTTTCAATTTACAATGAGATGAATAATTGTGAAGCTCGACTATTTATTTTATTTAATTTGGCCCTTAAGCTTTAGGCTTTACTGGGCTCTTATTAAAAATAAGCAGCTAGTTGTTATAAATTAATAATAAATAAATAAATAAGTAAATAAGTATTATTAACACTTATAGTTAAAATAATCTAACAGCCATAACAATATTAGTCGACATTAATCCTAGATTTTTGTTAGTATGCCATTATTAATCGGGATTTCAACTTGGTTTTAAACAAATTTACATTCACAACAGTTTTTATATCAGCATGCTAGTCATTCCATAGTTTCAATCCAATGAAAATGGGTAGTTTTTGAGATGAAGACAATCTAAATTGAGGTATAACAAGCTTTGAACTATTTCTGGTCTACAGATCTACAATAGCTAAGGCTAACAAAGACCCTAAGATCCACTGTAAGGTTAGCCCGAGAGAAAGGAAAGAGAAGGGGGTTAAGAGAAGAGAATAAGGGGTTAAGTAAGTAGCAACACCTATCACTCGTGGGTTAACATTCATTCAGAAAAAGAGAAAAAAGACTCACCATCATCATCCACCGGCCACTGCCGACAAATCAGAAAAATAGTCGGAGAGAATAGGAAAGATTGCAGAACGGTCCTCCACTCCATAAGGAAGTAGACCCCACTCTGCCGGAAAAAGATGAAAAGAAGTAAAATAAGAACGCTTACAAACCATGCAATACATTCTTAACTCAAGAATAACACATTCTTAACTCAAAGCAACACATTCTTCCAACTGTTGCAGACCGATCCTCCACTCTATAGGGAGGTAGAGGATGCAGCCCACTAGGCTGGAAAGGCGTGAAAGATGAAAAGAAGTAAAATAAGAACGCATTACAACACATTCATAACTCAAACACTACCATACCATGCAAACATGCAAACTACAGACATGCAATAAAGAGAGAAGAAAAATAAGTATAAAGAATAACAAAAAGTGGGTTAATTTACTCAACAAGCTACAACTAAGTTTGTGTTAGTCTAATTTTTTTTAAATTTTTTGTTGGCATATCACACGCTGGCATGTCACAAGCTGGCATTAGACGTCAACAGACTCATCCCCGATTACCCCCTCTAGAGCTCCTGTTGCCAATTGTTTTTTGATTTTAAGCAACGTTAATATTTTTAAAATGTCTATCTAGACGGTTTTTAAACACATTAACGCTGGTAGAGTTCACGACGGGCGCGGAAGATTATTCCATTTATCAATTACTTTAAACGTAATGAAGTTTTTAGCGATATTAGTAATGAAACGTCTGCCACGCAACTTAAATCCGTTATTACGAGTATTGCTATTGTCGAAAGTGAACAGTTTGTCAAAATTTACATTATCGATGTTATTAACGATTTTGAAAACTTCAATAAGCTCCCCCTTAATCTCCTAGTTTCGAGTGAATGCAAGTCTAACTCTTTAATGCTATATTCATAAGGCTTGTTGTGCAATGACGGAATTAGTTTCGTGGCACGACGCTGAACCCTTTCTAACCTATCAATATCCTCACGCAAATACGGGCACCAAAACTGAACGGCATATTCTAAATGAGGCCTGACTAGGGACTTGTAAAGGGGAAGGGGCAATATAATATCCTTCGATTTAAATTAAAAATTACGCGCTATGAAGCCTAACTTCCTATTAGCTTTTGCACAAGACTCCAGGCACTGGTTCCTAACTTTTAAATCCTTAGATACGCGTACACCTAAATCTACTTCCTCGTCAACGCTCGCTAACTCTCTGCCATCCATCGTGTACGTGTAATTATTGTTACGAGAACCTATATGAAAAACTTTACACTTGTCTACGTTAAATTGCATCTGCCACTTATCCGTCCACTCCATAATCCTATTTACATCGTCTTGGAGCCTATTTCTATCGTCCTCGTTAACAACCTTACCGCCGATTTTAGTATCGTCCGCGAATTTTGACACGTTACTAGTCAATCCTACATCTATGTCGTTAATGTAAATTACGAATAGCAATGGGCCTAACACTGAACCCTGTGGGACACCGCTACCTACATCCAACCACCCCGATTCACTACCATTAACAACGACCCTCTGTCTCCTAGCACGAAGCAATTCCTCTAACCAGTTAGCTACCTGACTGCGTATACCGTGCGCTTTAACCTTCGCAATTAATCTTCTATGCGGAACTGTATCGAACGCCTTTTTAAAATCTAAATAAATAACGTCAGCCGCTCTATACCTATCGTATTCGCGCACTATTTCGTTATAAAATTCTAACAAATTAGTTAAACAAGTTTTTTGGCGTCGAAACCCATGCTGACTACTATTAATCAAATCTCGACTTTCTAAGTGATCGATGATACGATTCCTAACGACGGATTCCAATAGTTTACCGACAATTGACGTTAAGCTAATGGGCCTATAATTGCTAGCTACTGTGCGGTCGCCTTTTTTAAAAATGGGCGTGACGTTAGCTAATATGAAGTCTTCAGGAATAATCCCTGTTTCGAGTGACTGATTAAAAATCTTCGTTAAGGGGCCTACGATAACGTCTTTCAAATCTTTAAAATGTCTGAGATAAAAAGTGTCAGAGCCTGGAGCCTTGCTAACTTTTAGCCTATCGATATAATGCGCAATCTCACTCTCGTAAACAGTTATTGGTCTACTATAGCGTGATTCCTACCGGTGACTTCGATACTATAGGGTGATTCCTACCCGTTTTGGTTCGAAACTACAGTACTGTAGAGTGTGATTCCTATCCAAGGTATAAATGAAAATATAATAAATATAAAATGCTATTTATTATTCAATTTTATTTATTTAAAAAATAGTTTCGGTGCTACTATAGTATGTGGTCTACCTACGATTGGTTAGGTTTAGTCACGATATTTTCGTTAAAACTAACAAAAATATAATGACTAAACCTAACCAATCGTCAAGGGCGATGGACATTGGAATGTAAACAAGCAATTAGTAAACAAGATAAGAAGCTATAATTAAAAGGTAGACCGACGAATCGAGGTAGGAATCACGCTATAGTAGCAACCAGTTATTTCATCCAAAATAGTCTCGCTACTAAATGGAACGATATCGTCCACGTCGGAGACATTATTTACGTCTTCTACGGTAAAAACTGTCGCAAAAAAGTTATTAAAAATACCCGCCATCGCCTGAGCGTCAGAAGCCAAAGCGCCGTTAACATCCATTAGAGGTAGGCTGACCATATTTCCTTGAGACAAAAACGGGACATTGGGATGGCAAAAAAGGGACGGGGTTATGTAATATTCTGTATTCATGAAAGAGTAAGTACATAAACCGGGACAAAATTGACATTTTTATTAAAACGACGGGACGGCCAGGAAATATAAAACAAACGGTACGTATGGTCAGCCTAATTAGAGGGCATATGTTATCTTTATCGGCTTACGATTATTGACGTATTCAAAAAACTTTTTTGGATTATGTTTACTATCCGCAGCTATAAGTATCTCTAAATTACGCTTCGCATTCCTAACTGATCTTTTAACCTGACTTCTAAGCTCGATATAGCTATTAAAGTTAGCTGCCGTGCCATTGCGCTTATTAAGTCTATACGCTCTGTTACGCTCGTTTATGAACTCGCCTATTTCCCTAGTGCACCACTTGGGCCTTCCATGATTTCTAGCGCGCTTGTGCCTACGAGGAATAAACTCCCTTTCAATATTCATAAAACTTTCTTTAAACGCCTCCCAAAGCAAATTTGTGTCATTACCCATAAATAAGTTATTCCAGTCCACTACTCTCATCCTATCCGCAAAACTATCAAAATTAGTCCTACGAAAATCAGGGACTTCTATTACGTAACTATCCTTAGTGTTTTCGATCAATAACTTAAACCTAAGAATTTGATGATCACTACATCCTAAACTCTCGCCTACTTCTAAACCTTCGACTATATTTTCGCCGTTCGTCATCACCAAATCTAAAATATTGTCACCGCGCGTTGGTTCGGTACGATCTGTTGTAAAAAATTATCTTCCATGAACTCAATCAATCTCAAACGCTCCTCATTCCCAGTAAAATTCTCGTAATTAACATTAGGGAGAAGTTAAAGTCGCCGACAATTATACTATTCCGATTGTCAATAAAGTTACCAAGAAGTGAGTAAAATCTAGTATCGGTATCGAGGGGTTGAACGGGAGGTCTATAAACAACAACAAAATTAAGACTAATACTACGCGCCCTAACTTCAACGCATATTAATTGCTGCCGGAAAATCTATCTTAACCTCGATAGCCATAAGGGAATTACGAATGTACAGCAAAACGCCGCCACCAATCCTTTGTAACCTATCATTAGTAAAGAGTTTAAAACCCGGCATATCAAGTTCCCCCAACAAGTCCTGAGTCATGGTATTTAACCACGTTTCAGTGATAACAACTATATCGTAGTTACCAGAATAAATTATCGCCTTAAATTCGTTTAATTTATTTTTAATTCTACGCGCGTTACAATAAAAGACGTTTAAGTTATTTTTTACCACGGGCCGGCGTTTTGAACCATTTTTCACGCCGGGCCCGCGTTCCCCGGACCCACAACGTTTAAAGAAGGCTTCGACCTATACAGCTTTCGTGCGTTTTCGTCAATTAACCTACCTAGCCTAGCATTACCTATTTCATTAAAATGCACCCCCATCTTTTATAAAAAGGCTAGGATCACTGAATTCTGACCACAGCTTTACGAAGGGTACATTTTCCTCAGCACAAATCTCTTCTAATTTAGTATTAAAAAATATCGTTTTAGACGTAATCCTAAGACCCAAACCGTGCCTAGGAGTAATACGAGTGGATTTCTTGATGAGTTACAAAATATCTATTTACCCATTGCAAATTAATGATTTTGTTCTTACACTTGTAAATAAAAATAAAATGTGCCAGTTTGGTTATATCGTTGAGCTTTAGTAGGTTAACTCTTTAAATAATGCACTAGAGTGATCAAGGAAATCAGCATCAGATAATAACCTTATTGCTCGTTTTTGATGACAAAGATACCATTAAATGCGTTGTTAGCGGAGTTTCCCCAAACAAGGGTGCAGTATGTTATATAAGGAAGAACAAGAGTATGATAAGATGTCAATAAAACTTGTTTAGGGACTACATTTCTAAGTTTAAACATTACAGTAAAAATCATGAAATTTGTTTTTCTGGTATTTAGGAAGAGTTTATTGGTGGCCAACCATTTCATTACACTGATGAATTCCGAATGAAATATATTCTTAGCTGTATTAACATCTTTGCAAGAAAAAGAGACAGTTGTATCATCTGCAAACATTATGAAGTTCAGTATATCAGATGAACGTGGAAGGTCATTTATATATAATAAAAATAACAGTGGACCCAGAACTGATCCCTCTGGGACACTATATTTGACAAGCGCTTTAGTTGAGCAAACCTTATTTACTGATACAAAATGATATCTATTGGACAAATAACTTTTAAACCAATCACTGATTGCTCCTCTAAAGCCGTAACAATATAATTTTTTAAGTAGAATATTATGGTCTATTACATCAAACGTCTTACTCGAATCCATAAATATTGATATCATTATTTCTTTGTTCTCCTTAGCTATATTTACATTTTCCATAAGATTTAAAATAGCCATTTCCGTTATTTTATTATTAAGGAAGCCATATTGATTTTGAGATAATAAATTGTAGGATTCTAAATATTGCTGCATTCTACGTTTTACAATTTTTTTAAAAACTCTTCTGAACACAGATAATAATCAACACACCGGCCTGTAATTTGTTGCTAGTGTAGGATCACCCCCTTTTAAAAGGGGTGTTATACAACCAGTTTTTAGCATTGTTGGGAATATTCCTTTGGAAATACTTTGATTGATAATTTTAGTCAAAGTTACAGATATCTTATCTTTAACAAGTTTCAATATAGGTACAGGAATGTTATGAATGTTATTTTTTGTATTTTTTAATTTACCATTAATATTCTGGACCTCAGTAGAGGTAGCAGGAACAAAAGAAAATGAATTTATTGGGCTGGGTGGCATATATTCTAGCGGTAAGTGATCATTATTTATTAATTGTGAGCAAAGCTTATCCGCTATTGAAGTAAAATGTGCATTTAAAGAGTCTGCAATAGCAGTATCATCAGTAATTTCTTTATTATGAACATTTAAATTCTGCATTGAATTTTTCTTAATTTGTTTTCCGAGAAGATTGTTTATGGATGTCCAAGTGTTTTTCATGTCTCCTTTATGTTTGGAAAATTGATTGTTATAATAGTTATCATTGCTTTCAGATCCTGAATACATCCTGAAAGTGCATCCCACATGTTATGAAACACCCTGTATATCAGTTGTACGTGTATGTAGGTGTGCTTCCTGTAGGAACTGAATGTGCACCATCAACATGTATACTGTAAATACAATAATTATAATGTTGCTGTTATAATTGTTGCTGTTGTTACTATTGTTTTATATTGTTATATTGTTTATTCTTCAGCGCTACGTATATTTAATAATGCATTAACTGTCGCACTATAACACAAATATATATATGTTAACCCCTCGAGGTTGACGGGGGTTAGGCGGCAGCAACGGACTTTTCACTCTAGGGTAGCTGGTACCGTGTAGTGAATCGCAGTAGATTCTCTTATACTACACTCCGAATTCTTCTTGTAGTGGATCAGTAGATTCTGTGAAACTTACTAAATTATCTAATGGTTCCCCGATTCTTCTTGTAGCATATCGAGAAAATATTTTTTTCTATTTTAAGTCTAAGTTCTCTGAAGAAAGCAAGGCTCGAAGGAGAAGACAGAAGTAAAGATGTTCTCTTACTGTAATTTACTGCTTCTAAAATGTTACAAGTAATGCTCAGCCTCTCGGTCAGATTAGAATAATCGAAACAATCAGCATAATCAAAATGATAATTACAAAAATTATACGAGTTTATATACACAAATTTTGGTGGCACCATTATTATTTAATGTTGACTTGTTTTGTTTTTTATTCTCAATAGGCTGAATGTTTACACAAAATATTTGAAGATAAGGTAAATGTTTTAGCTGTAACAAAGTCAAGACAGATAAGCCATATTTTTATTTTAAACCGCATATTGACAGATCTGATGTTATCATGATCTGCCGAATTAACTAAAAATGGAAATTGTAATATGCATTTTATTATGAATATGAGCCAAAATTAAATACTTAAAATTTAAAATTAAGTGTTAAGCAAGGCATGACTTCATCTATTACAACTAAGAGAAAGTATAAAGAAAATTAACAATTAACAATGCAGAATTTAACACGATTACATTATTAAGCTAAATCTAAAAAAATTATTAAGTAATTTAAAAAAGAAATAATTCATCAATTATTCAGCAAAAATAAAATACAAAAAAAATAATTTCTTTTTCCAAAACTTGTGTTTTATATAGTTACAATGTCACGCGAGCTTGGACTTATATGCAAAAATGAATATAAGAATTATTCATTATTCATTTTCACACACACACACACACACACACACACACACACACATATATATATATATATATATATATATATATATATATGTGTGTGTGCGTGTGTGTGTGTGTGTGTGTGTGGGTGTGTGTGTTAGAATATGTTACTCTCTGCATACCTATTGTAATCCTTATATATGTACCTCACCAATATAACATTTACAACAATTGAAACATAGTATTTTGCAAACCTCAGTATTAGAGGCCCGTTCCGGTGGTTCGTCTATTCGTAAAGAAGTATAAATAGTGGAAGGTAGTGCAGAAACCGTATGAAGACCGGGAAGGAAACTATTACAAAATGACTCGGAAATGAAAAGAACAACTAAAATATCTTTAAAATCCTAAGGTGGTGTGTTATTATCATAAAAAAAATTCAATCAGCACAAGTGGTTTTTTCCAATAAAAATATGAGGTTAATCTAATTCACTAAAAGATTATTTAATATAAGCGAACTCAGGATCTAAATAGAAGTGATTGCAAACCCTAAAAGCTCTTAAAAATATAGCAATAAGGATGCCTTTCTTTGTAAAGGAACTATGAGGCGAAAGTCAGTGAACATTAGAGTTAGAATGAGTGGATCTTCTGAAAGCAGTGAACTCGGGTTTATTATTATCAGGTCTTATAACTTGAATGTTCATAAAGGACTGTTTTTAATTCTGTTCAATCTCTACAGTAAACTTTATAGAGGGTAAGATATTATTTAATAGTTCGAGAATGAAATTAGGATCGGATTCTGCAGGAAGGAGAACGAATGCATCATCAGCGTAACGATACCAATAAACAGATTAATCAATAACATCAAGAAGAAACTTCCTTTCAAATAAGTCCATACATATAGTACTAAAGGTAGTTGAAAGGGGGACATCATACTGAGGCCTTCCTTCTTTCTAAAAAATAAATTATTGAAAGTGAAATAAGAATGTAACAAACAGTCCAATTCATCTTATAAAAAGGGAAGTGGGTAATGCAAGTTGAATGTCGTTTCCAATAAGAAGCTCTTTGAGGTATTCTAAAGTTGTCTCCAGTAAAAAGAAAGACTACATCAAAACTAATCATTTGTTTGCCCTGAAGATCGATATTACTAATTTTATTAATAAAGTCTGTTGAATTTTAATGTGCAGCCACTGCGGGACGGTTTTCCACATCAACTTATTGAATACTTTTTTAGAAAAATTCTGACAATTTTAATATATATAAAAAAACAAAGGACTTTTTCATTCGATCTTATGACCAACTTTTAGTTTTTAAAATCTACTCCTCAGAACATTTTACGCCACTTCAAACTGCCTGACCCCTGACGCTTTTAGCCTTTATTATTTATTTATTTTATTTTTGTTTTTAAATTTGGATCATTATGATTAGTTTGTGCCTTGTCCCCGAAAGAATAGAGTAAGTTCTCACGAAAAGCTTCGCGGATTTTAGTGTTTTTATCTCAACTTTTGGTAATTTTACCTGTTTTATCTATTTTTACATGGTAATTGTGTTTTTAATATATATTAGTGATGTATGTAACATCCGCATTCGCATCCGCATCCGCATCTCCACTTTGCAATGCGGATGTTATAACATTATAATGTTTCCATATATGCAGTATGCACCTAATTCCAAAACGTCTGGAGGATGACACTGACTGATGTTCTGCGTTTTAAAAACTTCAAGGAAAGAAAATGTTGTTGAAGGGCAGCAGTACCACAGCAGAGAAGCTCTTATCTTCCGTCATTTGTCTCATTTGTCTCACCCAGCTCACTAAAAATAACATTCATAACATTCCTGTACCGATATTGAAACTTGTTAAAGATATCTCAATGAGATAACCAAACTGGCACATTTTATTTTTATTTACAAGTGTAAGAACAAAATCATTAATTTACAGTGGGTAAATAGATATTTTGTAACTCATCGAAAAATCAACTCGTATCAGACCAGAAATAAATCAAAGCTTGTTATACCTCACTTTAGATTGTCTTCATCTCAAACACTACCCATTTTTATTGGATTGAAACTATGGAATGAGTTAAATGCCGATATAAAAAATATTGTGAATGTAAATTTGTTTAAAACCAAGTTGAAATCTCGATTAATAATGGCATACTAACAAAAATATAGGATTAATGTCCACTACTATTGTTTACTAATTATTAATTTCTCGTGTGTAATCTAGTATTAAAAACACATTTCTTTGGATTGTTTAATTCTTATCTCTCATGTATAATATTGGTTTCTTTGTATGGTATTGGTATAGTGCCATCAATGGTGACCTTGTATTTGTCATGTCAGTAGTGATAATGTAAGATTAATACATGTTTTAACTATTAATAATACTTATTTACTTATTTATTTGTTTATTTATTATTAATTAATAACAACTAGCTGATTATTTTTAATAAAAGCCCAGTAAAGACTAAAGCTTAAGGGCCAAATTAAATTAAATAAATAATCACGCTTCACAATTATTCATGTCATTATAAATTGAAACGAATGTATTTATTTTATTATTAATAAAGTTTATTCAATTCAACTCAATTCAATTCAATATTTTCTGGTGTGTCTATTACATCCGCTGTTTCTTTGACAAGGCTATATAACTAAAAGATTAGACGGAGAAAGAAAATTTATAATTTTGAGTCTGCTATAAATTATCATAAATTATTATTATTATTATTATGAATTATTATAAATTATAAATTATTATTATTTTTATTACTACTATTATTATTATTAATGATCTCACCAATATAATATTTACAACAACTGAAACATGATATTTTGTAAACCTCGGTATTAGAGGCCCGTTCCGGTGGTTGGTCCATTCGTAAAAAAGTACAAGTAGTGGAAGGTAGCGTAAAAACCGTATGAAGACCAAAAGGGAAACTATTATGAAATTACTCAGAAATGAAAGGAACAACAAAAACCTTTTTAAAATCCTAAGGAGAGGCGTTATTGTCATAAAAAAAAATCTCGCAGCACAAGTGTTTTTTTTCAATAAAAATATGAGGTTAACCTTATTTAGTAAAAGATTCTTTAATAGATTCATTATATAAGCCCCTGTGGCGGATCCAGGGGGGGGTTCTGGGGGTTCAGTCGAACCCCCCTAAACCATAACCACTCTAAACCAGAAAGCCCCGCTCCCAAAGCTAACTGACTGAACATACAAGTCATTTTACAAACAACACTAAAAGCATGTAATATACCCTTTTGTTTCATTTGTTTCAGATCGTTAGTTGACCATGTGTCTTACTTTAATACTCAAAAGTCTAAAAAGCAATATTCATTCAAAGTATTTATTCAGTAGAATTTTGGTTTACAATGTCAAGAAGAGTTAAACAGCAACCAAGAATTGACCGATTTTTTGGTCCATCAAGTTTGGTCCATCCCACGTCAGTGGCAGGTTAGTAACTGCATTTTAAACCCTCCCAGCCCTGGGACTCTTGACATTGAATATATGCGATGGAGGAGAAAGTGGCAGTCAGATAACGCCAAACCAGATTCGCTTCAACCTGCATTAAAGGTAGATTATAATTCTTCGTATGCCCATCTTGGGGTGACAATTCTTCGTATGCTCCGATTATTTAATATTTAATATTTAGTTTAAAATTTTCGAGCTTAATTGTGACTTTATCACTTTTTCTTTCCAGGCTTGCGATGCCGATATATTCCCAAATATCAACTGCTTGTTGCGAATTGCTTGCGCCATACCCGTCACTTCTGCTGACAATGAACGTGCCAACAGTACCTTGAAACTTGTGAAGGGGTACCTTAGGACTACTATGTCCACGGAGAGTCGTCGGGCTTGGCGTTGATGAGCATCCCTTACGACAAGCCCGTGGATAACGAAGCTGTAGTTCAACGGTTCGTTGAACAGCAACCCCGACGAATAGCGCTCGTCGATCCAGTCTTTGAGAGTCGGGAGATTAACTGACATCTCAGTCAACACAAAACTTTATTAAGAAATATTAAACTTCAATTATATTAATGAACAAATCTAGAATGATAAAGTATGATTTTCAAAAGAAATTTAGGTTTTGATATTGTGAAATTTTCGTAAACAGTGTTTCTTTAAGACTTATCACAAATTTTGTCTTTCCTTGTATAATTTTCTTGCAAATCAGTATATAATTTAGATGGTGTAAAAGCTAATAAACTTGAACAAACAACCCGCAAATTGCTTGAAAACGCGTTTCTGAGAGCCTTAATTTTCAAAATTTTCCGGGGGAGCATGCCCCCAGATCCCCTCTAGAAGCCTCCGGCGCTCGTACCAAAACCCCCTCCGGCAAATCCTGGATCCGCCCCACAGCCGTGACTACTTCTCAACTCGTGGATCTCAGCCGAGTCGACTGGGTACCCCTGTCAGTTGCGCTTTGACCATTTGATTAAAGTGTGGAAGTTGGGGAAGTGGTTAGTGGGATGCATTACGAGTTGGGTTCTCGTCTCACATTCTAGTGACACGTTACAATAATCAGTGCGACTAAAATTTGTAAATACTATATTTAAAGAGTATATCACTATTATTGGTAAGTACAAATGTAGTGTTTGATTGTTTTTAATTCATTCGGTAGATTGTGTTCCATAATTCCACCGCTAAATAAGTGTAAGAATTTCTACTATATTGAAGAGTATAATTTGCCTTTGAGATATAGTCACTCTCCATATATTTGTTTGATGTTCGTGACGTATCTGATGGTTCATTATATTCTCGATTAATATGGTCGGAGCAGATTGCTTTGCAACTGAAAATTAGCGAGCACATCCTTATTTCAAATGTCTTTAAATTTTAGTATACGCACTTGCTTGAAGATTCTTGATGCATGAGCATAATAATCACTCTTGTTTATTTTTTTAATAATGCTCTTCTGGTTTATGATTAAAGGGTTGATGATGTACTCACAAACATTCCCATATGCAGTAATATTGTATGTGAGATGTGGATAAACAAGAAGTAAAGCGTTTTAAGTGTATTTGTGGGGAGGAAATGTAATTTTGTTAATATAAACAAGAATTTAGACAATTTATGAACTATATTTTCAATATACTGACGATAGGATAGTTTGTCATCAAGCGCAATTCCTAATAATTTCCCTTCAGTGACGCGTGATATCAAATGCAAGTCGACAATAATAATGAACTCTGGTATTAATTTCTTTTTTGTGATTAGTAGGAAGTTTGTTTTATTTTTATTTAAAGATAAGTTACTAACATTTAGAGAGTCGCGTACTTTGGCGATGTCTCTACTATTTTGTTAAGAGACCTGAGATCGCTGTCTGAGTATATCAGGGAGGTGTCAACCTCATATTGGAAGCCTTTCCCGTTATTATGAGCGTTGTGAAAGTTATTTTTGTTGAATCAGAAATAAAAGAGGGCCCAAAATGGTTCCTTGTGAAACTCCATGTGTAATTTTTAGTTAGGTGGTGATAATGTTATTATGTTTGATGTTATTGGCTTCTGTTGTATAGGTATGATATAAACCAATTTAGAGAAAATTTATTTATGCCATAATGAGATAATATGTAAATAAGTATGTCGTGGGAGATTGTATCTTTTTCATAGATCTTTAAGCAAGAGAACAGAAAATTCTTTATTATTAAGGATTTTATATAGCCCGTCTAATACGACTGAAATCGCGTCGTTCGTTTTGTAACCCTCCCTACAACCAAATTCATACTTCGATATGAGGCTATTTTCCTCGAAATATTTCAAGAGCTCCGTGTACACAAGTTTTTAAAGTATTTTTCCTAATGTAGGTAAGATGGATATAGGTCGCTTATTCGAAGGTAGTAATTTGTCTCCTGACTTGAATATTGGAGAAACTCGTGTTTTTTGAAGTATGTCAGGGAAAATACAATATTGATAAAGGGAGAGAGAAAGTATCTGAGCCTCGACGTAGTATGACTTGTTTTTAAGGGTGAAAATAGCCGTTTTGACATCTCTGAAAGAGATAGGAGAGAAGAAGGAAATATGAACTGGGGGATTATCAAGATAATCTTCGGAGCTGCGTATCGAGGGCGCTATGAGATCAGCTGTATTTTTCTCTACGGTAGCTATATCTAATGGTTCGTTGTAAGCGGTATTATTTATTGTTATAGTTGTGTGAAAACAACTTTGTTCTTTCTTCTTATGTAAAATTTCATTGATAAGTTTCCGTTCTTTCTTAGAATCACCTTTGTATTCTTCAAATTTATTGCTGTAGTACTCTGATTTTGCTTTGATTAGGGTGTTTAGTTTGTATCTGTAATTGGTGTAAATCTCTTGAGGCATTGTGCCTTTTTTAACGTGTTTATAGATTAAATGTTTGTGCCGTATAGCTTTAGGAAAAGTTTGTGTAACCATAGTTTATTTTGCCTTTTATGGGTCGTATTTATAGTAGTCACAAGACAAAGCTCGTTCAATGAATAGTATGTCGGAGAACTTAATAAATTTTTCATTAATGTCGTCAGCTCCTTCGAGGATTTTGGACCTATAATTTGTCGCGTCTAATTTCTGTTTCAGACCTTCTAAATTTTTATTTATCTCAATTTTATTTTTACGCGAGCTGTCTTCGAGATTTAATGACTTTCGTTTAACGCTAAGGCACAGCCAAAATGGTCAGAGATCCGCATCAGAAGTATACTGGCTGTATGGCTCAGATGACGTTTACATTATATATGGTCTATTAAGGTTGGGTGCTGTATAGGTGTCGTAACAGGTGTAGCTCGCGTAATGGCTGGGCAGAAGACATCTGTTACAATTCTGTTTGAGTTTTTTAAGGTGTCTCTGTTTATTACATTTTAAAAGAGCAGAACTGAAGTTGACCAGGAAGATTGCTTTATGCTTTTTTAAATTATGATTTGAAATAAAATCAATATTCATTAGGAAATAAAGATGAAGGTCACAGTTTTCCATTAATGGAAAGATCGTAGTTCAACATCACTGGAATAGCAAAGGTTGTTAGCTACTTATGCACGTGTACAGTTGTGATGGTTATTAGTCAGGCAGGGTAACATCTGGGCCAATGTCGTAACACCACTTCCCGTTGATCATTGAAGTTAAACGACACTGGGTCTAGTTCGATGGGAAACCATCATTTACATCCATATTATGTTCCGACCTGTGGTTCGGATCCCACATAACGCTGTAGGTCCCCACCGTCATATGGCTTTAGATGTTGCCGAGGAGGTTAAAGAACCCCAAATTAGATTTATCAGTCAAGCACAAGTTCTGCAGAGAAAACGTATCATTATTATTACCCCATCGATGATACGTCATTGATTCTCTATAGCGTGGTGTTGTAATGTTAATCTATCGGTATAACTTTGAAGGTAACATAAAATTCAGAATCTTGGTAATAGATATCGAAGGGAATTAACCACTAATAGCGCTCCTTTTTGTGCTGCTTGCGAATTTCATTGTATTCAACCGAACTTAAAATAGTTTGTAAGGTACTTATTAGTTTGAACTATTTTGCAGGTTTCTTCTTAAAACAAATTCTGCAAAACACCTTTAGGAAAGCAGTAGCAGAAGAAAGAATACACATAAAAAGTACATCTAGAAATCCAAGTAGCGGACTCAGATTTTTCCGATTAAGCAAAAATGGAAAATTATTATAGATATATTTTTAAGTTTTCTTTTTCGTAATTTTCTTTCTTTATAAATTTTTAAATTGAAAATGTGAATCAATGTTTCATTTAATTTTATAAAGCATTTTTAATTTACAAATGACAAAATTCATTTGGATGTTTCGTACATTAAAATTTTATACATTTCTGCATTTTTACTTTTATTTACACAAATTCACAGATTAACAAGTCTTAGAGTATGTACAGAAGTGAAAAAACAATTTCATTAAAATGAAAGTGATAAATAACTGATTTAAATTCGTAGTGACATTATACATATTAATACTAAGCCAACCGTTACTGGAGATTTAAAAGTAATGGAAAGTATATGAAATCTAAGTTATACTTCAATTATTGAAATATTAGAGATAAATCTACTGCACAATGAGTCATTCGCCACCAAATGTTCTGGAGCAGCTAAAATGAACACACTGTTAACTTAACCAATCAACATGTTGAGTTACATCTGAAATATTCGCAGAACATTGTGTCTCCAACTACGGATCGTCGTCTGTCATTATCCAATGCAGGAAATTAACAGACCAAAGTGTTACTCGTAAATCATTCACTGTCAACACAGAATACCTTAATAAAAGACAAATTATTTACATATGTAAATTATGTAAATTTTCAGATGAAACTGTAGTATCACATAAAATACATTGAAAGTACAATAATTCAGTTGCTGTCCATTGCAGGAAAATAACAGACAGATATGGAATATTCTGTAACAGAGGTTTATGTTAAAAGATAGAGCATTTACATAACCAGTTTATCTGTAACTTCACAGATATGCCTGCAGTGTGTTGATGGCAGACAGTTTTTGTATTTTAATCGATTTATTTGTTCAGTGTATTACTTAATGCAGTTGTCCAGAGTTTCTCCGACGGTCATAAGATTCGTGTTACAAGAAAGTATTTGCTCCCGTGCTCTTTATAATGAATGGCCTCGAATTATTGACAAAGAAACTGAAGGTAATATTGAGCCTTTTGAGGATGATACAAAAATTAGGAAAAGAAAGCACATCTGAAAATAAAATAAAATAGATACAGTCGGATAAAAACATTACTTAAATGGGATGAAAAAATTAGCCTTTAATTCAAAGCTGATAAATTTTTAAACTTTTAGATATGGCATCAACATATTATTACAATAAACAGCTTTAAAAAAAGCGGCAAAAAGCAAATTACATCAAAATACCAAGTTATAGATTAAGAAGTAATATATCCATAGATGCAGAATTCATAGACCACTAAAATATCAAAACTGTTCTGGGATAAAATTAATGGAAATCATAACTGCGAATTGATGCGCAAGATAATCACATACCGTGTTCTAATTGTGGAAAGATCTGTATACGAGTATTTGTGTTCTCACAAGTTCACATAAGAAACAAGATATCGCAGATAGTCATGCACTAAAAAAACATATTTAGAATAATAGAAACAAAATATGAAGATTACTGGTCACACCTTGAAACTGTTTGTAATTGTATTTATTGGAAACACACTGTGAACGAAACACAATAAAACATAAATAAATAATACTTTAAAAATCAGTTTCTGGTTGTGAAACGAAATAAAATGATAGAATGGCTAGTTTGTGCCTTGTCCCCGAAAGAATAGAGTAAGTTCTCACGAAAAGCTTCGCGGATTTTAGTGTTTTTATCTCAACTTTTGGTAATTTTACCTGTTTTATCTATTTTTACATGGTAATTGTGTTTTTAATATATATTAGTGATGTATGTAACATCCGCATTCGCATCCGCATCCGCATCTCCACTTTGCAATGCGGATGTTATAACATTATAATGTTCCATATATGCAGTATGCACCTAATTCCAAAACGTCTGGAGGATGACACTGACTGATGTTCTGCGTTTTAAAAACTTCAAGGAAAGAAAATGTTGTTGAAGGGCAGCAGTACCACAGCAGAGAAGCTCTTATCTTCCGTCATTTGTCTCATTTGTCTCACCCAGCTCACTAAAAATAACATTCATAACATTCCTGTACCGATATTGAAACTTGTTAAAGATATCTCAATGAGATAACCAAACTGGCACATTTTATTTTTATTTACAAGTGTAAGAACAAAATCATTAATTTACAGTGGGTAAATAGATATTTTGTAACTCATCGAAAAATCAACTCGTATCAGACCAGAAATAAATCAAAGCTTGTTATACCTCACTTTAGATTGTCTTCATCTCAAACACTACCCATTTTTATTGGATTGAAACTATGGAATGAGTTAAATGCCGATATAAAAAATATTGTGAATGTAAATTTGTTTAAAACCAAGTTGAAATCTCGATTAATAATGGCATACTAACAAAAATATAGGATTAATGTCCACTACTATTGTTTACTAATTATTAATTTCTCGTGTGTAATCTAGTATTAAAAACACATTTCTTTGGATTGTTTAATTCTTATCTCTCATGTATAATATTGGTTTCTTTGTATGGTATTGGTATAGTGCCATCAATGGTGACCTTGTATTTGTCATGTCAGTAGTGATAATGTAAGATTAATACATGTTTTAACTATTAATAATACTTATTTACTTATTTATTTGTTTATTTATTATTAATTAATAACAACTAGCTGATTATTTTTAATAAAAGCCCAGTAAAGACTAAAGCTTAAGGGCCAAATTAAATTAAATAAATAATCACGCTTCACAATTATTCATGTCATTATAAATTGAAACGAATGTATTTATTTTATTATTAATAAAGTTTATTCAATTCAACTCAATTCAATTCAATATTTTCTGGTGTGTCTATTACATCCGCTGTTTCTTTGACAAGGCTATATAACTAAAAGATTAGACGGAGAAAGAAAATTTATAATTTTGAGTCTGCTATAAATTATCATAAATTATTATTATTATTATTATGAATTATTATAAATATAAATTATTATTTTTATTACTACTATTATTATATTATTAATGATCTCACCAATATAATATTTACAACAACTGAAACATGATATTTTGTAAACCTCGGTATTAGAGGCCCGTTCCGGTGGTTGGTCCATTCGTAAAAAAGTACAAGTAGTGGAAGGTAGCGTAAAAACCGTATGAAGACCAAAAGGGAAACTATTATGAAATTACTCAGAAATGAAAGGAACAACAAAAAACCTTTTTAAAATCCTAAGGAGAGGCGTTATTGTCATAAAAAAAATCTCGCAGCACAAGTGTTTTTTTTCAATAAAAATATGAGGTTAACCTTATTTAGTAAAAGATTCTTTAATAGATTCATTATATAAGCCCCTGTGGCGGATCCAGGGGGGGGTTCTGGGGGTTCAGTCGAACCCCCTAAACCATAACCACTCTAAACCAGAAAGCCCCGCTCCCAAAGCTAACTGACTGAACATACAAGTCATTTTACAAACAACACTAAAAGCATGTAATATACCCTTTTGTTTCATTTGTTTCAGATCGTTAGTTGACCATGTGTCTTACTTTAATACTCAAAAGTCTAAAAAGCAATATTCATTCAAAGTATTTATTCAGTAGAATTTTGGTTTACAATGTCAAGAAGAGTTAAACAGCAACCAAGAATTGACCGATTTTTTGGTCCATCAAGTTTGGTCCATCCCACGTCAGTGGCAGGTTAGTAACTGCATTTTAAACCCTCCCAGCCCTGGGACTCTTGACATTGAATATATGCGATGGAGGAGAAAGTGGCAGTCAGATAACGCCAAACCAGATTCGCTTCAACCTGCATTAAAGGTAGATTATAATTCTTCGTATGCCCATCTTGGGGTGACAATTCTTCGTATGCTCCGATTATTTAATATTTAATATTTAGTTTAAAATTTTCGAGCTTAATTGTGACTTTATCACTTTTTCTTTCCAGGCTTGCGATGCCGATATATTCCCAAATATCAACTGCTTGTTGCGAATTGCTTGCGCCATACCCGTCACTTCTGCTGACAATGAACGTGCCAACAGTACCTTGAAACTTGTGAAGGGGTACCTTAGGACTACTATGTCCACGGAGAGTCGTCGGGCTTGGCGTTGATGAGCATCCCTTACGACAAGCCCGTGGATAACGAAGCTGTAGTTCAACGGTTCGTTGAACAGCAACCCCGACGAATAGCGCTCGTCGATCCAGTCTTTGAGAGTCGGGAGATTAACTGACATCTCAGTCAACACAAAACTTTATTAAGAAATATTAAACTTCAATTATATTAATGAACAAATCTAGAATGATAAAGTATGATTTTCAAAAGAAATTTAGGTTTTGATATTGTGAAATTTTCGTAAACAGTGTTTCTTTAAGACTTATCACAAATTTTGTCTTTCCTTGTATAATTTTCTTGCAAATCAGTATATAATTTAGATGGTGTAAAAGCTAATAAACTTGAACAAACAACCCGCAAATTGCTTGAAAACGCGTTTCTGAGAGCCTTAATTTTCAAAATTTTCCGGGGGAGCATGCCCCCAGATCCCCTCTAGAAGCCTCCGGCGCTCGTACCAAAACCCCCTCCGGCAAATCCTGGATCCGCCCCACAGCCGTGACTACTTCTCAACTCGTGGATCTCAGCCGAGTCGACTGGGTACCCCTGTCAGTTGCGCTTTGACCATTTGATTAAAGTGTGGAAGTTGGGGAAGTGGTTAGTGGGATGCATTACGAGTTGGGTTCTCGTCTCACATTCTAGTGACACGTTACAATAATCAGTGCGACTAAAATTTGTAAATACTATATTTAAAGAGTATATCACTATTATTGGTAAGTACAAATGTAGTGTTTGATTGTTTTTAATTCATTCGGTAGATTGTGTTCCATAATTCCACCGCTAAATAAGTGTAAGAATTTCTACTATATTGAAGAGTATAATTTGCCTTTGAGATATAGTCACTCTCCATATATTTGTTTGATGTTCGTGACGTATCTGATGGTTCATTATATTCTCGATTAATATGGTCGGAGCAGATTGCTTTGCAACTGAAAATTAGCGAGCACATCCTTATTTCAAATGTCTTTAAATTTTAGTATACGCACTTGCTTGAAGATTCTTGATGCATGAGCATAATAATCACTCTTGTTTATTTTTTTAATAATGCTCTTCTGGTTTATGATTAAAGGGTTGATGATGTACTCACAAACATTCCCATATGCAGTAATATTGTATGTGAGATGTGGATAAACAAGAAGTAAAGCGTTTTAAGTGTATTTGTGGGGAGGAAATGTAATTTTGTTAATATAAACAAGAATTTAGACAATTTATGAACTATATTTTCAATATACTGACGATAGGATAGTTTGTCATCAAGCGCAATTCCTAATAATTTCCCTTCAGTGACGCGTGATATCAAATGCAAGTCGACAATAATAATGAACTCTGGTATTAATTTCTTTTTGTGATTAGTAGGAAGTTTGTTTTATTTTTATTTAAAGATAAGTTACTAACATTTAGAGAGTCGCGTACTTTGGCGATGTCTCTACTATTTTGTTAAGAGACCTGAGATCGCTGTCTGAGTATATCAGGGAGGTGTCAACCTCATATTGGAAGCCTTTCCCGTTATTATGAGCGTTGTGAAAGTTATTTTTGTTGAATCAGAAATAAAAGAGGGCCCAAAATGGTTCCTTGTGAAACTCCATGTGTAATTTTTAGTTAGGTGGTGATAATGTTATTATGTTTGATGTTATTGGCTTCTGTTGTATAGGTATGATATAAACCAATTTAGAGAAAATTTATTTATGCCATAATGAGATAATATGTAAATAAGTATGTCGTGGGAGATTGTATCTTTTTCATAGATCTTTAAGCAAGAGAACAGAAAATTCTTTATTATTAAGGATTTTATATAGCCCGTCTAATACGACTGAAATCGCGTCGTTCGTTTTGTAACCCTCCCTACAACCAAATTCATACTTCGATATGAGGCTATTTTCCTCGAAATATTTCAAGAGCTCCGTGTACACAAGTTTTTAAAGTATTTTTCCTAATGTAGGTAAGATGGATATAGGTCGCTTATTCGAAGGTAGTAATTTGTCTCCTGACTTGAATATTGGAGAAACTCGTGTTTTTTGAAGTATGTCAGGGAAAATACAATATTGATAAAGGGAGAGAGAAAGTATCTGAGCCTCGACGTAGTATGACTTGTTTTTAAGGGTGAAAATAGCCGTTTTGACATCTCTGAAAGAGATAGGAGAGAAGAAGGAAATATGAACTGGGGGATTATCAAGATAATCTTCGGAGCTGCGTATCGAGGGCGCTATGAGATCAGCTGTATTTTTCTCTACGGTAGCTATATCTAATGGTTCGTTGTAAGCGGTATTATTTATTGTTATAGTTGTGTGAAAACAACTTTGTTCTTTCTTCTTATGTAAAATTTCATTGATAAGTTTCCGTTCTTTCTTAGAATCACCTTTGTATTCTTCAAATTTATTGCTGTAGTACTCTGATTTTGCTTTGATTAGGGTGTTTAGTTTGTATCTGTAATTGGTGTAAATCTCTTGAGGCATTGTGCCTTTTTTAACGTGTTTATAGATTAAATGTTTGTGCCGTATAGCTTTAGGAAAAGTTTGTGTAACCATAGTTTATTTTGCCTTTTATGGGTCGTATTTATAGTAGTCACAAGACAAAGCTCGTTCAATGAATAGTATGTCGGAGAACTTAATAAATTTTTCATTAATGTCGTCAGCTCCTTCGAGGATTTTGGACCTATAATTTGTCGCGTCTAATTTCTGTTTCAGACCTTCTAAATTTTTATTTATCTCAATTTTATTTTTACGCGAGCTGTCTTCGAGATTTAATGACTTTCGTTTAACGCTAAGGCACAGCCAAAATGGTCAGAGATCCGCATCAGAAGTATACTGGCTGTATGGCTCAGATGACGTTTACATTATATATGGTCTATTAAGGTTGGGTGCTGTATAGGTGTCGTAACAGGTGTAGCTCGCGTAATGGCTGGGCAGAAGACATCTGTTACAATTCTGTTTGAGTTTTTTAAGGTGTCTCTGTTTATTACATTTTAAAAGAGCAGAACTGAAGTTGACCAGGAAGATTGCTTTATGCTTTTTTAAATTATGATTTGAAATAAAATCAATATTCATTAGGAAATAAAGATGAAGGTCACAGTTTTCCATTAATGGAAAGATCGTAGTTCAACATCACTGGAATAGCAAAGGTTGTTAGCTACTTATGCACGTGTACAGTTGTGATGGTTATTAGTCAGGCAGGGTAACATCTGGGCCAATGTCGTAACACCACTTCCCGTTGATCATTGAAGTTAAACGACACTGGGTCTAGTTCGATGGGAAACCATCATTTACATCCATATTATGTTCCGACCTGTGGTTCGGATCCCACATAACGCTGTAGGTCCCCACCGTCATATGGCTTTAGATGTTGCCGAGGAGGTTAAAGAACCCCAAATTAGATTTATCAGTCAAGCACAAGTTCTGCAGAGAAAACGTATCATTATTATTACCCCATCGATGATACGTCATTGATTCTCTATAGCGTGGTGTTGTAATGTTAATCTATCGGTATAACTTTGAAGGTAACATAAAATTCAGAATCTTGGTAATAGATATCGAAGGGAATTAACCACTAATAGCGCTCCTTTTTGTGCTGCTTGCGAATTTCATTGTATTCAACCGAACTTAAAATAGTTTGTAAGGTACTTATTAGTTTGAACTATTTTGCAGGTTTCTTCTTAAAACAAATTCTGCAAAACACCTTTAGGAAAGCAGTAGCAGAAGAAAGAATACACATAAAAAGTACATCTAGAAATCCAAGTAGCGGACTCAGATTTTTCCGATTAAGCAAAAATGGAAAATTATTATAGATATATTTTTAAGTTTTCTTTTTCGTAATTTTCTTTCTTTATAAATTTTTAAATTGAAAATGTGAATCAATGTTTCATTTAATTTTATAAAGCATTTTTAATTTACAAATGACAAAATTCATTTGGATGTTTCGTACATTAAAATTTTATACATTTCTGCATTTTTACTTTTATTTACACAAATTCACAGATTAACAAGTCTTAGAGTATGTACAGAAGTGAAAAAACAATTTCATTAAAATGAAAGTGATAAATAACTGATTTAAATTCGTAGTGACATTATACATATTAATACTAAGCCAACCGTTACTGGAGATTTAAAAGTAATGGAAAGTATATGAAATCTAAGTTATACTTCAATTATTGAAATATTAGAGATAAATCTACTGCACAATGAGTCATTCGCCACCAAATGTTCTGGAGCAGCTAAAATGAACACACTGTTAACTTAACCAATCAACATGTTGAGTTACATCTGAAATATTCGCAGAACATTGTGTCTCCAACTACGGATCGTCGTCTGTCATTATCCAATGCAGGAAATTAACAGACCAAAGTGTTACTCGTAAATCATTCACTGTCAACACAGAATACCTTAATAAAAGACAAATTATTTACATATGTAAATTATGTAAATTTTCAGATGAAACTGTAGTATCACATAAAATACATTGAAAGTACAATAATTCAGTTGCTGTCCATTGCAGGAAAATAACAGACAGATATGGAATATTCTGTAACAGAGGTTTATGTTAAAAGATAGAGCATTTACATAACCAGTTTATCTGTAACTTCACAGATATGCCTGCAGTGTGTTGATGGCAGACAGTTTTTGTATTTTAATCGATTTATTTGTTCAGTGTATTACTTAATGCAGTTGTCCAGAGTTTCTCCGACGGTCATAAGATTCGTGTTACAAGAAAGTATTTGCTCCCGTGCTCTTTATAATGAATGGCCTCGAATTATTGACAAAGAAACTGAAGGTAATATTGAGCCTTTTGAGGATGATACAAAAATTAGGAAAAGAAGCACATCTGAAAATAAAATAAAATAGATACAGTCGGATAAAAACATTACTTAAATGGGATGAAAAAATTAGCCTTTAATTCAAAGCTGATAAATTTTTAAACTTTTAGATATGGCATCAACATTATTACAATAAACAGCTTTAAAAAAGCGGCAAAAAGCAAATTACATCAAAATACCAAGTTATAGATTAAGAAGTAATATATCCATAGATGCAGAATTCATAGACCACTAAAATATCAAAACTGTTCTGGGATAAAATTAATGGAAATCATAACTGCGAATTGATGCGCAAGATAATCACATACCGTGTTCTAATTGTGGAAAGATCTGTATACGAGTATTTGTGTTCTCACAAGTTCACATAAGAAACAAGATATCGCAGATAGTCATGCACTAAAAAAACATATTTAGAATAATAGAAACAAAATATGAAGATTACTGGTCACACCTTGAAACTTTTGTAATTGTATTTATTGGAAACACACTGTGAACGAAACACAATAAAACATAAATAAATAATACTTTAAAAATCAGTTTCTGGTTGTGAAAACGAAATAAAATGATAGAATGGCTAGTTTGTGCCTTGTCCCCGAAAGAATAGAGTAAGTTCTCACGAAAAGCTTCGCGGATTTTAGTGTTTTTATCTCAACTTTTGGTAATTTTACCTGTTTTATCTATTTTTACATGGTAATTGTGTTTTTAATATATATTAGTGATGTATGTAACATCCGCATTCGCATCCGCATCCGCATCTCCACTTTGCAATGCGGATGTTATAACATTATAATGTTTCCATATATGCAGTATGCACCTAATTCCAAAACGTCTGGAGGATGACACTGACTGATGTTCTGCGTTTTAAAAACTTCAAGGAAAGAAAATGTTGTTGAAGGGCAGCAGTACCACAGCAGAGAAGCTCTTATCTTCCGTCATTTGTCTCATTTGTCTCACCCAGCTCACTAAAAATAACATTCATAACATTCCTGTACCGATATTGAAACTTGTTAAAGATATCTCAATGAGATAACCAAACTGGCACATTTTATTTTTATTTACAAGTGTAAGAACAAAATCATTAATTTACAGTGGGTAAATAGATATTTTGTAACTCATCGAAAAATCAACTCGTATCAGACCAGAATAAATCAAAGCTTGTTATACCTCACTTTAGATTGTCTTCATCTCAAACACTACCCATTTTTATTGGATTGAAACTATGGAATGAGTTAAATGCCGATATAAAAAATATTGTGAATGTAAATTTTTTAAAACCAAGTTGAAATCTCGATTAATAATGGCATACTAACAAAAATATAGGATTAATGTCCACTACTATTGTTTACTAATTATTAATTTCTCGTGTGTAATCTAGTATTAAAAACACATTTCTTTGGATGTTTAATTCTTATCTCTCATGTATAATATTGGTTTCTTTGTATGGTATTGGTATAGTGCCATCAATGGTGACCTTGTATTTGTCATGTCAGTAGTGATAATGTAAGATTAATACATGTTTTAACTATTAATATATATTTACTTATTTATTTGTTTATTTATTATTAATTAATAACAACTAGCTGATTATTTTTAATAAAAGCCCAGTAAAGACTAAAGCTTAAGGGCCAAATTAAATTAAATAAATAATCACGCTTCACAATTATTCATGTCATTATAAATTGAAACGAATGTATTTATTTTATTATTAATAAAGTTTATTCAATTCAACTCAATTCAATTCAATATTTTCTGGTGTGTCTATTACATCCGCTGTTTCTTTGACAAGGCTATATAACTAAAAGATTAGACGGAGAAAGAAAATTTATAATTTTGAGTCTGCTATAAATTATCATAAATTATTATTATTATTATTATGAATTATTATAAATTATAAATTATTATTATTTTTATTACTACTATTATTATTATTATTAATGATCTCACCAATATAATATTTACAACAACTGAAACATGATATTTTGTAAACCTCGGTATTAGAGGCCCGTTCCGGTGGTTGGTCCATTCGTAAAAAAGTACAAGTGGAAGGTAGCGTAAAAACCGTATGAAGACCAAAAGGGAAACTATTATGAAATTACTCAGAAATGAAAGGAACAACAAAAACCTTTTTAAATCCTAAGGAGAGGCGTTATTGTCATAAAAAAAAATCTCGCAGCACAAGTGTTTTTTTTCAATAAAAATATGAGGTTAACCTTATTTAGTAAAAGATTCTTTAATAGATTCATTATATAAGCCCCTGTGGCGGATCCAGGGGGGGGTTCTGGGGGTTCAGTCGAACCCCCCTAAACCATAACCACTCTAAACCAGAAAGCCCCGCTCCCAAAGCTAACTGACTGAACATACAAGTCATTTTACAAACAACACTAAAAGCATGTAATATACCCTTTTGTTTCATTTGTTTCAGATCGTTAGTTGACCATGTGTCTTACTTTTTGGTCCATCAAGTTTGGTCCATCCCACGTCAGTGGCAGGTTAGTAACTGCATTTTAAACCCTCCCAGCCCTGGGACTCTTGACATTGAATATATGCGATGGAGGAGAAAGTGGCAGTCAGATAACGCCAAACCAGATTCGCTTCAACCTGCATTAAAGGTAGATTATAATTCTTCGTATGCCCATCTTGGGGTGACAATTCTTCGTATGCTCCGATTATTTAATATTTAATATTTAGTTTAAAATTTTCGAGCTTAATTGTGACTTTATCACTTTTTCTTTCCAGGCTTGCGATGCCGATATATTCCCAAATATCAACTGCTTGTTGCGAATTGCTTGCGCCATACCCGTCACTTCTGCTGACAATGAACGTGCCAACAGTACCTTGAAACTTGTGAAGGGGTACCTTAGGACTACTATGTCCACGGAGAGTCGTCGGGCTTGGCGTTGATGAGCATCCCTTACGACAAGCCCGTGGATAACGAAGCTGTAGTTCAACGGTTCGTTGAACAGCAACCCCGACGAATAGCGCTCGTCGATCCAGTCTTTGAGAGTCGGGAGATTAACTGACATCTCAGTCAACACAAAACTTTATTAAGAAATATTAAACTTCAATTATATTAATGAACAAATCTAGAATGATAAAGTATGATTTTCAAAAGAAATTTAGGTTTTGATATTGTGAAATTTTCGTAAACAGTGTTTCTTTAAGACTTATCACAAATTTTGTTTTCCTTGTATAATTTTCTTGCAAATCAGTATATAATTTAGATGGTTAAAAGCTAATAAACTTGAACAAACAACCCGCAAATTGCTTGAAAACGCGTTTCTGAGAGCCTTAATTTTCAAAATTTTCCGGGGGAGCATGCCCCCAGATCCCCTCTAGAAGCCTCCGGCGCTCGTACCAAAACCCCCTCCGGCAAATCCTGGATCCGCCCCACAGCCGTGACTACTTCTCAACTCGTGGATCTCAGCCGAGTCGACTGGGTACCCCTGTCAGTTGCGCTTTGACCATTTGATTAAAGTGTGGAAGTTGGGGAAGTGGTTAGTGGGATGCATTACGAGTTGGGTTCTCGTCTCACATTCTAGTGACACGTTACAATAATCAGTGCGACTAAAATTTGTAAATACTATATTTAAAGAGTATATCACTATTATTGGTAAGTACAATGTAGTGTTTGATTGTTTTTAATTCATTCGGTAGATTGTGTTCCATAATTCCACGCTAAATAAGTGTAAGAATTTCTACTATATTGAAGAGTATAATTTGCCTTTGAGATATAGTCACTCTCCATATATTTGTTTGATGTTCGTGACGTATCTGATGGTTCATTATATTCTCGATTAATATGGTCGGAGCAGATTGCTTTGCAACTGAAAATTAGCGAGCACATCCTTATTTCAAATGTCTTTAAATTTTAGTATACGCACTTGCTTGAAGATTCTTGATGCATGAGCATAATAATCACTCTTGTTTATTTTTTTAATAATGCTCTTCTGGTTTATGATTAAAGGGTTGATGATGTACTCACAAACATTCCCATATGCAGTAATATTGTATGTGAGATGTGGATAAACAAGAAGTAAAGCGTTTTAAGTGTATTTGTGGGGAGGAAATGTAATTTTGTTAATATAAACAAGAATTTAGACAATTTATGAACTATATTTTCAATATACTGACGATAGGATAGTTTGTCATCAAGCGCAATTCCTAATAATTTCCCTTCAGTGACGCGTGATATCAAATGCAAGTCGACAATAATAATGAACTCTGGTATTAATTTCTTTTTGTGATTAGTAGGAAGTTGTTTTATTTTTATTTAAAGATAAGTTACTAACATTTAGAGAGTCGCGTACTTTGGCGATGTCTCTACTATTTTGTTAAGAGACCTGAGATCGCTGTCTGAGTATATCAGGGAGGTGTCAACCTCATATTGGAAGCCTTTCCCGTTATTATGAGCGTTGTGAAAGTTATTTTTGTTGAATCAGAAAAAAGAGGGCCCAAAATGGTTCCTTGTGAAACTCCATGTGTAATTTTTAGTTAGGTGGTGATAATGTTATTATGTTTGATGTTATTGGCTTCTGTTGTATAGGTATGATATAAACCAATTTAGAGAAAATTTATTTATGCCATAATGAGATAATATGTAAATAAGTATGTCGTGGGAGATTGTATCTTTTTCATAGATCTTTAAGCAAGAGAACAGAAAATTCTTTATTATTAAGGATTTTATATAGCCCGTCTAATACGACTGAAATCGCGTCGTTCGTTTTGTAACCCTCCCTACAACCAAATTCATACTTCGATATGAGGCTATTTTCCTCGAAATATTTCAAGAGCTCCGTGTACACAAGTTTTTAAAGTATTTTTCCTAATGTAGGTAAGATGGATATAGGTCGCTTATTCGAAGGTAGTAATTTGTCTCCTGACTTGAATATTGGAGAAACTCGTGTTTTTGAAGTATGTCAGGGAAAATACAATATTGATAAAGGGAGAGAGAAAGTATCTGAGCCTCGACGTAGTATGACTTGTTTTTAAGGGTGAAAATAGCCGTTTTGACATCTCTGAAAGAGATAGGAGAGAAGAAGGAAATATGAACTGGGGGATTATCAAGATAATCTTCGGAGCTGCGTATCGAGGGCGCTATGAGATCAGCTGTATTTTTCTCTACGGTAGCTATATCTAATGGTTCGTTGTAAGCGGTATTATTTATTGTTATAGTTGTGTGAAAACAACTTTGTTCTTTCTTCTTATGTAAAATTTCATTGATAAGTTTCCGTTCTTTCTTAGAATCACCTTTGTATTCTTCAAATTTATTGCTGTAGTACTCTGATTTGCTTTGATTAGGGTGTTTAGTTTGTATCTGTAATTGGTGTAAATCTCTGAGGCATTGTGCCTTTTTTAACGTGTTTATAGATTAAATGTTTGTGCCGTATAGCTTTAGGAAAAGTTTGTGTAACCATAGTTTATTTTGCCTTTTATGGGTCGTATTTATAGTAGTCACAAGACAAAGCTCGTTCAATGAATAGTATGTCGGAGAACTTAATAAATTTTCATTAATGTCGTCAGCTCCTTCGAGGATTTTGGACCTATAATTTGTCGCGTCTAATTTCTGTTTCAGACCTTCTAAATTTTTATTTATCTCAATTTTATTTTTACGCGAGCTGTCTTCGAGATTTAATGACTTTCGTTTAACGCTAAGGCACAGCCAAAATGGTCAGAGATCCGCATCAGAAGTATACTGGCTGTATGGCTCAGATGACGTTTACATTATATATGGTCTATTAAGGTTGGGTGCTGTATAGGTGTCGTAACAGGTGTAGCTCGCGTAATGGCTGGGCAGAAGACATCTGTTACAATTCTGTTTGAGTTTTTTAAGGTGTCTCTGTTTATTACATTTTAAAAGAGCAGAACTGAAGTTGACCAGGAAGATTGCTTTATGCTTTTTTAAATTATGATTTGAAATAAAATCAATATTCATTAGGAAATAAAGATGAAGGTCACAGTTTTCCATTAATGGAAAGATCGTAGTTCAACATCACTGGAATAGCAAAGGTTGTTAGCTACTTATGCACGTGTACAGTTGTGATGGTTATTAGTCAGGCAGGGTAACATCTGGGCCAATGTCGTAACACCACTTCCGTTGATCATTGAAGTTAAACGACACTGGGTCTAGTTCGATGGGAAACCATCATTTACATCCATATTATGTTCCGACCTGTGGTTCGGATCCCACATAACGCTGTAGGTCCCCACCGTCATATGGCTTTAGATGTTGCCGAGGAGGTTAAAGAACCCCAAATTAGATTTATCAGTCAAGCACAAGTTCTGCAGAGAAAACGTATCATTATTATTACCCCATCGATGATACGTCATTGATTCTCTATAGCGTGGTGTTGTAATGTTAATCTATCGGTATAACTTTGAAGGTAACATAAAATTCAGAATCTTGGTAATAGATATCGAAGGGAATTAACCACTAATAGCGCTCCTTTTGTGCTGCTTGCGAATTTCATTGTATTCAACCGAACTTAAAATAGTTTGTAAGGTACTTATTAGTTTGAACTATTTTGCAGGTTTCTTCTTAAAACAAATTCTGCAAAACACCTTTAGGAAAGCAGTAGCAGAAGAAAGAATACACATAAAAAGTACATCTAGAAATCCAAGTAGCGGACTCAGATTTTTCCGATTAAGCAAAATGGAAAATTATTATAGATATATTTTTAAGTTTTCTTTTTCGTAATTTTCTTTCTTTATAAATTTTTAAATTGAAAATGTGAATCAATGTTTCATTTAATTTTATAAAGCATTTTTAATTTACAAATGACAAAATTCATTTGGATGTTTCGTACATTAAAATTTTATACATTTCTGCATTTTTACTTTTATTTACACAAATTCACAGATTAACAAGTCTTAGAGTATGTACAGAAGTGAAAAAACAATTTCATTAAAATGAAAGTGATAAATAACTGATTTAAATTCGTAGTGACATTATACATATTAATACTAAGCCAACCGTTACTGGAGATTTAAAAGTAATGGAAAGTATATGAAATCTAAGTTATACTTCAATTATTGAAATATTAGAGATAAATCTACTGCACAATGAGTCATTCGCCACCAAATGTTCTGGAGCAGCTAAAATGAACACACTGTTAACTTAACCAATCAACATGTTGAGTTACATCTGAAATATTCGCAGAACATTGTGTCTCCAACTACGGATCGTCGTCTGTCATTATCCAATGCAGGAAATTAACAGACCAAAGTGTTACTCGTAAATCATTCACTGTCAACACAGAATACCTTAATAAAAGACAAATTATTTACATATGTAAATTATGTAAATTTTCAGATGAAACTGTAGTATCACATAAAATACATTGAAAGTACAATAATTCAGTTGCTGTCCATTGCAGGAAAATAACAGACAGATATGGAATATTCTGTAACAGAGGTTTATGTTAAAAGATAGAGCATTTACATAACCAGTTTATCTGTAACTTCACAGATATGCCTGCAGTGTGTTGATGGCAGACAGTTTTTGTATTTTAATCGATTTATTTGTTCAGTGTATTACTTAATGCAGTTGTCCAGAGTTTCTCCGACGGTCATAAGATTCGTGTTACAAGAAAGTATTTGCTCCCGTGCTCTTTATAATGAATGGCCTCGAATTATTGACAAAGAAACTGAAGGTAATATTGAGCCTTTTGAGGATGATACAAAAATTAGGAAAAGAAAGCACATCTGAAAATAAAATAAAATAGATACAGTCGGATAAAAACATTACTTAAATGGGATGAAAAAATTAGCCTTTAATTCAAAGCTGATAAATTTTTAAACTTTTAGATATGGCATCAACATATTATTACAATAAACAGCTTTAAAAAAGCGGCAAAAAGCAAATTACATCAAATACCAAGTTATAGATTAAGAAGTAATATATCCATAGATGCAGAATTCATAGACCACTAAAATATCAAAACTGTTCTGGGATAAAATTAATGGAAATCATAACTGCGAATTGATGCGCAAGATAATCACATACCGTGTTCTAATTGTGGAAAGATCTGTATACGAGTATTTGTGTTCTCACAAGTTCACATAAGAAACAAGATATCGCAGATAGTCATGCACTAAAAAAACATATTTAGAATAATAGAAACAAAAATGAAGATTACTGGTCACACCTTGAAACTGTTTGTAATTGTATTTATTGGAACACACTGTGAACGAAACACAATAAAACATAAATAAATAATACTTTAAAAATCAGTTTCTGGTTGTGAAAACGAAATAAAATGATAGAATGGCTAGTTTGTGCCTTGTCCCCGAAAGAATAGAGTAGTTCTCACGAAAAGCTTCGCGGATTTTAGTGTTTTTATCTCAACTTTTGGTAATTTTACCTGTTTTTCTATTTTTACATGGTAATTGTGTTTTAATATATATTAGTGATGTATGTAACATCCGCATTCGCATCCGCATCCGCATCTCCACTTTGCAATGCGGATGTTATAACATTATAATGTTTCCATATATGCAGTATGCACCTAATTCCAAAACGTCTGGAGGATGACATGACTGATGTTCTGCGTTTTAAAAACTTCAAGGAAAGAAAATGTTGTTGAGGGCAGCAGTACCACAGCAGAGAAGCTCTTATCTTCCGTCATTTGTCTCATTTGTCTCACCCAGCTCACTAAAAATAACATTCATAACATTCCTGTACCGATATTGAAACTTGTTAAAGATATCTCAATGAGATAACCAAACTGGCACATTTTATTTTTATTTACAAGTGTAAGAACAAAATCATTAATTTACAGTGGGTAAATAGATATTTTTGTAACTCATCGAAAAATCAACTCGTATCAGACCAGAAATAAATCAAGCTTGTTATACCTCACTTTAGATTGTCTTCATCTCAAACACTACCCATTTTTATTGGATTGAAACTATGGAATGAGTTAAATGCCGATATAAAAAATATTGTGAATGTAAATTTGTTTAAAACCAAGTTGAAATCTCGATTAATAATGGCATACTAACAAAAATATAGGATTAATGTCCACTACTATTGTTTACTAATTATTAATTTCTCGTGTGTAATCTAGTATTAAAACACATTTCTTTGGATTGTTTAATTCTTCTCTCTCATGTATAATATTGTTTCTTTGTATGGTATTGGTATAGTGCATCAATGGTGACCTTGTATTTGTCATGTCAGTAGTGATAATGTAAGATTAATACATGTTTTAACTATTAATAATACTTATTTACTTATTTATTTGTTTATTTATTATTAATTAATAACAACTAGCTGATTATTTTTAATAAAAGCCCAGTAAGACTAAAGCTTAAGGGCCAAATTAAATTAAATAAATAATCACGCTTCACAATATTCATGTCATTATAAATTGAAACGAATGTATTTATTTTATTATTAATAAAGTTTATTCAATTCAACTCAATTCAATTCATATTTTCTGGTGTGTCTATTACATCCGCTGTTTCTTTGACAAGGCTATATAACTAAAGATTAGACGGAGAAAGAAAATTTATAATTTTGAGTCTGCTATAAATTATCATAAATTATTATTATTATTATTATGAATTATTATAAATTATAAATTATTATTATTTTTATTACTACTATTATTATTATTATTAATGATCTCACCAATATAATATTTACAACAACTGAAACATGATATTTTGTAAACCTCGGTATTAGAGGCCCGTTCCGGTGGTTGGTCCATTCGTAAAAAAGTACAAGTAGTGGAAGGTAGCGTAAAAACCGTATGAAGACCAAAGGGAAACTATTATGAAATTACTCAGAAATGAAAGGAACAACAAAAACCTTTTTAAATCCTAAGGAGAGGCGTTATTGTCATAAAAAAAAATCTCGCAGCACAAGTGTTTTTTTTCAATAAAAATATGAGGTTAACCTTATTTAGTAAAAGATTCTTTAATAGATTCATTATATAAGCCCCTGTGGCGGATCCAGGGGGGGTTCTGGGGGTTCAGTCGAACCCCCCTAAACCATAACCACTCTAAACCAGAAAGCCCCGCTCCCAAAGCTAACTGACTGAACATACAAGTCATTTTACAAACAACACTAAAAGCATGTATATACCTTTTGTTTCATTTGTTTCAGATCGTTAGTTGACCATGTGTCTTACTTTTTTTGGTCCATCAAGTTTGGTCCATCCCACGTCAGTGGCAGGTTAGTAACTGCATTTTAAACCCTCCCAGCCCTGGGACTCTTGACATTGAATATATGCGATGGAGGAGAAAGTGGCAGTCAGATAACGCCAAACCAGATTCGCTTCAACCTGCATTAAAGGTAGATTATAATTCTTCGTATGCCCATCTTGGGGTGACAATTCTTCGTATGCTCCGATTATTTAATATTTAATATTTAGTTTAAAATTTTCGAGCTTAATTGTGACTTTATCACTTTTTCTTTCCAGGCTTGCGATGCCGATATATTCCCAAATATCAACTGCTTGTTGCGAATTGCTTGCGCCATACCCGTCACTTCTGCTGACAATGAACGTGCCAACAGTACCTTGAAACTTGTGAAGGGGTACCTTAGGACTACTATGTCCACGGAGAGTCGTCGGGCTTGGCGTTGATGAGCATCCCTTACGACAAGCCCGTGGATAACGAAGCTGTAGTTCAACGGTTCGTTGAACAGCAACCCCGACGAATAGCGCTCGTCGATCCAGTCTTTGAGAGTCGGGAGATTAACTGACATCTCAGTCAACACAAAACTTTATTAAGAAATATTAAACTTCAATTATATTAATGAACAAATCTAGAATGATAAAGTATGATTTTCAAAAGAAATTTAGGTTTTGATATTGTGAAATTTTCGTAAACAGTGTTTCTTTAAGACTTATCACAAATTTTGTCTTTCCTTGTATAATTTTCTTGCAAATCAGTATATAATTTAGATGGTGTAAAAGCTAATAAACTTGAACAAACAACCCGCAAATTGCTTGAAAACGCGTTTCTGAGAGCCTTAATTTTCAAAATTTTCCGGGGGAGCATGCCCCAGATCCCCTCTAGAAGCCTCCGGCGCTCGTACCAAAACCCCCTCCGGCAAATCCTGGATCCGCCCCACAGCCGTGACTACTTCTCAACTCGTGGATCTCAGCCGAGTCGACTGGGTACCCCTGTCAGTTGCGCTTTGACCATTTGATTAAAGTGTGGAAGTTGGGGAAGTGGTTAGTGGGATGCATTACGAGTTGGGTTCTCGTCTCACATTCTAGTGACACGTTACAATAATCAGTGCGACTAAAATTTGTAAATACTATATTTAAAGAGTATATCACTATTATTGGTAAGTACAAATGTAGTGTTTGATTGTTTTTAATTCATTCGGTAGATTGTGTTCCATAATTCCACCGCTAAATAAGTGTAAGAATTTCTACTATATTGAAGAGTATAATTTGCCTTTGAGATATAGTCACTCTCCATATATTTGTTTGATGTTCGTGACGTATCTGATGGTTCATTATATTCTCGATTAATATGGTCGGAGCAGATTGCTTTGCAACTGAAAATTAGCGAGCACATCCTTATTTCAAATGTCTTTAAATTTTAGTATACGCACTTGCTTGAAGATTCTTGATGCATGAGCATAATAATCACTCTTGTTTATTTTTTTAATAATGCTCTTCTGGTTTATGATTAAAGGGTTGATGATGTACTCACAAACATTCCCATATGCAGTAATATTGTATGTGAGATGTGGATAAACAAGAAGTAAAGCGTTTTAAGTGTATTTGTGGGGAGGAAATGTAATTTTGTTAATATAAACAAGAATTTAGACAATTTATGAACTATATTTTCAATATACTGACGATAGGATAGTTTGTCATCAAGCGCAATTCCTAATAATTTCCCTTCAGTGACGCGTGATATCAAATGCAAGTCGACAATAATAATGAACTCTGGTATTAATTTCTTTTTGTGATTAGTAGGAAGTTTGTTTTATTTTTATTTAAAGATAAGTTACTAACATTTAGAGAGTCGCGTACTTTGGCGATGTCTCTACTATTTTGTTAAGAGACCTGAGATCGCTGTCTGAGTATATCAGGGAGGTGTCAACCTCATATTGGAAGCCTTTCCCGTTATTATGAGCGTTGTGAAAGTTATTTTTGTTGAATCAGAAATAAAAGAGGGCCCAAAATGGTTCCTTGTGAAACTCCATGTGTAATTTTTAGTTAGGTGGTGATAATGTTATTATGTTTGATGTTATTGGCTTCTGTTGTATAGGTATGATATAAACCAATTTAGAGAAAATTTATTTATGCCATAATGAGATAATATGTAAATAAGTATGTCGTGGGAGATTGTATCTTTTTCATAGATCTTTAAGCAAGAGAACAGAAAATTCTTTATTATTAAGGATTTTATATAGCCCGTCTAATACGACTGAAATCGCGTCGTTCGTTTTGTAACCCTCCCTACAACCAAATTCATACTTCGATATGAGGCTATTTTCCTCGAAATATTTCAAGAGCTCCGTGTACACAAGTTTTTAAAGTATTTTTCCTAATGTAGGTAAGATGGATATAGGTCGCTTATTCGAAGGTAGTAATTTGTCTCCTGACTTGAATATTGGAGAAACTCGTGTTTTTTGAAGTATGTCAGGGAAAATACAATATTGATAAAGGGAGAGAGAAAGTATCTGAGCCTCGACGTAGTATGACTTGTTTTTAAGGGTGAAAATAGCCGTTTTGACATCTCTGAAAGAGATAGGAGAGAAGAAGGAAATATGAACTGGGGGATTATCAAGATAATCTTCGGAGCTGCGTATCGAGGGCGCTATGAGATCAGCTGTATTTTCTCTACGGTAGCTATATCTAATGGTTCGTTGTAAGCGGTATTATTTATTGTTATAGTTGTGTGAAAACAACTTTGTTCTTTCTTCTTATGTAAAATTTCATTGATAAGTTTCCGTTCTTTCTTAGAATCACCTTTGTATTCTTCAAATTTATTGCTGTAGTACTCTGATTTTGCTTTGATTAGGGTGTTTAGTTTGTATCTGTAATTGGTGTAAATCTCTTGAGGCATTGTGCCTTTTTTAACGTGTTTATAGATTAAATGTTTGTGCCGTATAGCTTTAGGAAAAGTTTGTGTAACCATAGTTTATTTTGCCTTTTATGGGTCGTATTTATAGTAGTCACAAGACAAAGCTCGTTCAATGAATAGTATGTCGGAGAACTTAATAAATTTTTCATTAATGTCGTCAGCTCCTTCGAGGATTTTGGACCTATAATTTGTCGCGTCTAATTTCTGTTTCAGACCTTCTAAATTTTTATTTATCTCAATTTTATTTTTACGCGAGCTGTCTTCGAGATTTAATGACTTTCGTTTAACGCTAAGGCACAGCCAAAATGGTCAGAGATCCGCATCAGAAGTATACTGGCTGTATGGCTCAGATGACGTTTACATTATATATGGTCTATTAAGGTTGGGTGCTGTATAGGTGTCGTAACAGGTGTAGCTCGCGTAATGGCTGGGCAGAAGACATCTGTTACAATTCTGTTTGAGTTTTTTAAGGTGTCTCTGTTTATTACATTTTAAAAGAGCAGAACTGAAGTTGACCAGGAAGATTGCTTTATGCTTTTTTAAATTATGATTTGAAATAAAATCAATATTCATTAGGAAATAAAGATGAAGGTCACAGTTTTCCATTAATGGAAAGATCGTAGTTCAACATCACTGGAATAGCAAAGGTTGTTAGCTACTTATGCACGTGTACAGTTGTGATGGTTATTAGTCAGGCAGGGTAACATCTGGGCCAATGTCGTAACACCACTTCCCGTTGATCATTGAAGTTAAACGACACTGGGTCTAGTTCGATGGGAAACCATCATTTACATCCATATTATGTTCCGACCTGTGGTTCGGATCCCACATAACGCTGTAGGTCCCCACCGTCATATGGCTTTAGATGTTGCCGAGGAGGTTAAAGAACCCCAAATTAGATTTATCAGTCAAGCACAAGTTCTGCAGAGAAAACGTATCATTATTATTACCCCATCGATGATACGTCATTGATTCTCTATAGCGTGGTGTTGTAATGTTAATCTATCGGTATAACTTTGAAGGTAACATAAAATTCAGAATCTTGGTAATAGATATCGAAGGGAATTAACCACTAATAGCGCTCCTTTTTGTGCTGCTTGCGAATTTCATTGTATTCAACCGAACTTAAAATAGTTTGTAAGGTACTTATTAGTTTGAACTATTTTGCAGGTTTCTTCTTAAAACAAATTCTGCAAAACACCTTTAGGAAAGCAGTAGCAGAAGAAAGAATACACATAAAAAGTACATCTAGAAATCCAAGTAGCGGACTCAGATTTTTCCGATTAAGCAAAAATGGAAAATTATTATAGATATATTTTTAAGTTTTCTTTTTCGTAATTTTCTTTCTTTATAAATTTTTAAATTGAAAATGTGAATCAATGTTTCATTTAATTTTATAAAGCATTTTTAATTTACAAATGACAAAATTCATTTGGATGTTTCGTACATTAAAATTTTATACATTTCTGCATTTTTACTTTTATTTACACAAATTCACAGATTAACAAGTCTTAGAGTATGTACAGAAGTGAAAAAACAATTTCATTAAAATGAAAGTGATAAATAACTGATTTAAATTCGTAGTGACATTATACATATTAATACTAAGCCAACCGTTACTGGAGATTTAAAAGTAATGGAAAGTATATGAAATCTAAGTTATACTTCAATTATTGAAATATTAGAGATAAATCTACTGCACAATGAGTCATTCGCCACCAAATGTTCTGGAGCAGCTAAAATGAACACACTGTTAACTTAACCAATCAACATGTTGAGTTACATCTGAAATATTCGCAGAACATTGTGTCTCCAACTACGGATCGTCGTCTGTCATTATCCAATGCAGGAAATTAACAGACCAAAGTGTTACTCGTAAATCATTCACTGTCAACACAGAATACCTTAATAAAAGACAAATTATTTACATATGTAAATTATGTAAATTTTCAGATGAAACTGTAGTATCACATAAAATACATTGAAAGTACAATAATTCAGTTGCTGTCCATTGCAGGAAAATAACAGACAGATATGGAATATTCTGTAACAGAGGTTTATGTTAAAAGATAGAGCATTTACATAACCAGTTTATCTGTAACTTCACAGATATGCCTGCAGTGTGTTGATGGCAGACAGTTTTTGTATTTTAATCGATTTATTTGTTCAGTGTATTACTTAATGCAGTTGTCCAGAGTTTCTCCGACGGTCATAAGATTCGTGTTACAAGAAAGTATTTGCTCCCGTGCTCTTTATAATGAATGGCCTCGAATTATTGACAAAGAAACTGAAGGTAATATTGAGCCTTTTGAGGATGATACAAAAATTAGGAAAAGAAAGCACATCTGAAAATAAAATAAAATAGATACAGTCGGATAAAAACATTACTTAAATGGGATGAAAAAATTAGCCTTTAATTCAAAGCTGATAAATTTTTAAACTTTTAGATATGGCATCAACATATTATTACAATAAACAGCTTTAAAAAAAGCGGCAAAAAGCAAATTACATCAAAATACCAAGTTATAGATTAAGAAGTAATATATCCATAGATGCAGAATTCATAGACCACTAAAATATCAAAACTGTTCTGGGATAAAATTAATGGAAATCATAACTGCGAATTGATGCGCAAGATAATCACATACCGTGTTCTAATTGTGGAAAGATCTGTATACGAGTATTTGTGTTCTCACAAGTTCACATAAGAAACAAGATATCGCAGATAGTCATGCACTAAAAAAACATATTTAGAATAATAGAAACAAAATATGAAGATTACTGGTCACACCTTGAAACTGTTTGTAATTGTATTTATTGGAAACACACTGTGAACGAAACACAATAAAACATAAATAAATAATACTTTAAAAATCAGTTTCTGGTTGTGAAAACGAAATAAAATGATAGAATGGCTGCATAAAAAGATTTGGCATCCTCCTCAAGGAAGACGCAGCTTGAGTACTGGAATATTACTTGGTGAGCAAAGTGAATTTTTTTAATTGAATTTAATAACCTTTATTGATAAAATAAATACAATTTTTACAATTTTTGTTTTAACATAAATAATTGTAAAATTGGACTATTTATTTAATTTAATTTGGCCCTCAATCTTTAGGCTTTACTGGACTTTACGTGGCCAAAGGGCCGAAGGTTCTCCGTAATTAACACATTTTTCTCTTAATAGCATTCAAAACCCCACTTCACAGATTACTAAGCCAAATCTTTAATTAACTGTACATGGCAGGTTTTGAGGGCAAGATTAGACAAGAAAGCAAATAAATATACGAGACTCTTCCAAACAAATATTAAGTGAGACCACCTTAATGCTTACTTATGCTTCTTGACCTCGTCATGATGAAATATTTCCTTGAAATAATAAGCAGAGGGAGTTGGTAAATTTTTCTTAAACAATAAGAAAATTTTAAGCTGAATTTTTGCTTGGCGAATGCCAGACGATTTGCTGTTGCTAATATTCCGTTCCTACAATTTCAGTAACGCTGTTTTTTACTGAAATGCGGTACAGCATTATGGCAACACTGAGGATGCATTAAAATTCATGATAGCAAAAGAATGTAGTTGGTTCGTAATTAGTATTAGTTTTTGGCCTTTGATTGGTTTTGACTTGGATTTCGTGGTCAGAAATATTTTAATATCAAATTTTAGCAGTAACTGAAATGAAACATAATACTTCGGGATTTAATTTTAAGTAATGTACTCTTCCAATAGGACTAAAGACCTTGTATCAGAGTGATCCTTTCTTTTTATCCTTTGAGGATGCCATTGAATCCCTCAATTTATTTATGCGAAGTTTATACTGAGTAGACAGAAGGTCCAGGAGGTAGTTTGAACGTGTCATCATCGTCGCAAACTTTAATAAAAAGTGTTTTAAAGACGTGAGCTACTATTCCAATTTTTCACATCTGAAACATTGTAGAATGCAGAGCTACTATGCAAATTATTGTAAGTAAAGATAACGTTGTTTATATGAAGTAAGCTTTCTAGCTGAGATTTTGGAGTTTTTCACTAATGGTGGCTAGGAATGAAATATATAAATTTTGCAATATACCTTTTATTAGGTACCATTTTGATTTTTCTTTAAATAAAAGCATATGAAAGTATTTTCCGACTGTAGAAAATAAGCTAAATTTTTATTTTCAGAATGTTGCTCTTCAAGCTTCATGAAGTCTTTTTACGAGTCCACTTTTTGAACTAATTTTGAAATTTAAATTTAATTTTCATATTTGACTCACTTTGAACAATAACTTTGAAATTTAGATTGATTTTGCATTTTGACCAATTCCAATAAAATTCAATTCAAATCAGTAAGCAGAGTCACGAGTCAATGAGTAGTCACAAGTCAAAATTTAATATTGGTCAAAAGTCTAAATTCCAAACGAAAATTTAAAATCGTAAAACTTTAGGTTGAACTCAAAGTGAAAATCAGAAGTTAAGATAAGAGTAAGGTTTCAGTATCAAAGCGAGTGTCAAAATTCGGATTACATGTTAGAAACAGTAAAATTTTGGATCACCTGAAGATCAGGGCCCTCATCCTTCTTTAGTTAGCCTTATAAGACTAACTAACGAAAATATCACGAATTAACCTAACCAATCGTCATGGGCGTACAGTTGACCTTACGATTTTTAGGTTAAGTCGTGATATTTTCGTTAGTTAGCCTTATAAGGCTAACTAATGAAGGCTGGGGGCCCTGATCTTCAGTGATCCAAAATTTTTTTGTGAAAATTGAAAGGTAAATTTCAAAATAAAAATTCACAGTCTAAATTGAATTCAAAATGCTGTTGTCTTATGTTGTCTTACTCCGTCTGGACGGAATTTTAGTTTAAAATCATAAAAATAATGAATTATAATAAATATGAATTTAGTGTGCATTAAACTTAATTTTTATACCAATCATTGTTGAAATTAAAATTTGAACTTAAAAATTCTCCAGTTTTAATTTACGTTAATCAGTTTTTAGTTTTATGAAAATTGTAATAGAACGACTGACTTTACTGGAAAGAAAAGTAAAGTTTGTTAATATTCCAAGAAATCTAATTAATACGTGGCAGAGAATTTTAGCAGGAATAAATTAGGATTGGTGTGTGCGAGTGCCAAAAATGTTTCGGGAGATCACAGAAAGTCTAAGGAAGGAGTGTGAAACTCGTTGTCAGCAGAATTGCTGTAATGAAATTAAAAAATAAATAAATAAATAAACGAAATAATGGAATACAATTAGGCTCTTCCCTATCACGTGTCTAAATTTGATTCAGTATCACGTGAAGAATGTTGCCTCATCGTTTAGTTTTAATTAAAACGTAACTATTTCAATCGTAGATATTTGTAACTGGAAGTACAAATTGAATAAAAATTCCATTCTCTCTATGGTTTATTAATTGAAAATTAACAAATAATAATTTTAAAATCTTATTAAAATATTCAGATGTCATACAACGCAAATGATAATTTAGGTAATAAGCAATTTACGAGGGATTATAAATAAACTCTAAAGAATATTTCATTAAAAAAATGGTGAATTACTTTAACATTAATCAAAAGTAACAAAGTTAAAGGTAACGTCCAGAAACCACATTTCCCACTTTGCTGGGGTGAGTGTGCCACGAGGGTCACCTGAGCTGAGTATGATCAGAAACAGAGTGAATGACCAACACAATAATTCTTACCAGTGCCAGCGGAAGGGAGCGAACTCAGAGGCACCGCCCAGAACACGACACCGCAACCACTGAGCAACCAACGGACCCCCGAAAGTAACTCAAATATGCGAAATACTTTAGTTCAGTCGTTCATAAACTTATTCGTAATGTACTTCGATTGAACCAAAAATGGGAGGGCAGAAGGGACGTTGTCGAACCTACATCCAATTATGGGTAAGCCAATCAAAAACGTGCATTTTTGCGTGGTATTCTGCAGCGCTCATCATACGAATTCAGACGGAAGCCGGCTTTTGGTAGGCAAACAGATAGGGCACAACATGAAATTTTCCTTCAATTTTACTCTTACTCGGAAAAAGAATTGGTAATTGTATACAATATCCCCCTCACCTCAGTTTCTAATAAAAATTATTGCAATGCGTAGAAAATAATAAATAAAACCTTTCCTTTAAGTAAATTTTTTTCGGTCGATCATATTTATGGAGATATTTGCTTCTGAAATTTTAATTAACGATATCCATTTGACGTGACGTCACGTCAAATGCGACTTTTTTTCATAAAATATTTTTCCTGATTGGGCTATTTTTTCGCTACTCTGCGACTTAATTACTTGGTTGGTTTTTGTTCTGGCTATTTTTTTTTTCTAATTGGATTCAGTTTGGTCGTGTTTGTGATAAAATTACGACGTGCTGTTCGTGTGGTTTCGACTTTGAGAACTTGATTCGTCATGTGCCCTAGATGAAGACTAAAAAAGTGCATAACTTAACATGTTATTACATTATCATTTGTATAATTTAGGTCTCGGGGGTACGGGGGCGGAACCCCCGTGAAGATCACGCATCACAAATTGATCGGTATAGGATTCACTTTGTGATGCGTGATCTTTACGGGGGCTCCGCCTCCGTACCCCCGAGACCTAAATTATACAAATGATAATGTAATAACATGTTAAGTTATGGTAATTGTATACAACATCCCCCTCACCTCAACTTTATGAAATTGACTTCACAATCGATGTAAAACCTTTATTTATAGCATGTAATTACTTTATTTAACGTATCCCATTAGGGTATATCTTACGGTCAGGTTGGTTAGGTTAGGTTAGATTAGGTTGGTTTCCGAAAATAAATAAAGTAATTACATGCTATAAATAAAGGTTTTACATCGATTGTGAAGTCAATTTCATAAAATTGAGGTGAGGGGGATGTTGTATACAATTACCAAAGAATTTTACATAAATAAAAATGTACATTCTTAAGTATCACAAATTTCCTAGAAGTAAATCTCATTTAGGTTTTTCAAAATTTTCAGTAAATTTAATTATAACCTGAGAATGTTATAAAACACTCCTTTTTCACCAAAAATGTTTTGAACGCATCGGCCGCCATCGAGTCTCAATAATATTGACGGAATGGCAGTTAATATTCATAAATAGCAAATATTTAATATTGTAAGAATGATGAGCGCTGAAATACTTTCTTTTTCTTTGTTCAGTAATAATAATTTAATGCTAGCTGATGACATTATCTTTTGTTAAGACATGTTGTGATAAGCTATTATCATTCTACCTATGACACAGAATAAATTAGTCTAAATATCCACTTACATTATATGTGAGAATATTTCGTAACAGAGAAAAATGTAGCTTCTCACTCTCACCTTTTGAAAAACGATAATGTAACCAAAGCATAATAATATGACGGATTGTCTTAATCTCAAAAGTTTTATAACTTAATTGCTTTTAAAATATACTGTAGATTAAAAAAAGTAACTGTTTTTAAAAGCAGGTTAAAAAAATTGATTGCTTTAGAAATCTAGATTAAAAATGTTAATTCCTTTTAAAATCTAGATTAAAAAAAAAAACATTCTAAACTTAGTCCAGTTCCTTGAAGCTCAAAGAGTATCAGAAAATCTTTTTCAACTTCTCTGATAACAATGACGTAACGGCCGCACATTCCTCCAGGTTGCGTAAACTGCATTGTTAAGGAGGCAGAGTTGCCAACCTGAGCAGCAAACACTGGAAGCGTTTTTACATCAGGTCTGCCATTTTGGTCAAAGGTTACATTATTCGCCAAGTATATCTGGAAAGAAACAAGTATAATTGTTTTTGAATATTGGAATTACAAATGGGAACAGATTTAGAAAAATAATATTTTAGAAAACTATTGTATTTACATTGATTGGGTTGTTTAACCTCCTCCGCAGCATCACAGGTCATATGATAGAGGGGACTTACAGCTTTACTTCGAATCCGAACCATGAGTCGCTACGTAATTTGAACGCAGAAGATGGTCTCCCAACCAACTACTAACCAATCCTATTGCTGTATAACTTCGCTGATCGACAGGAAGTAGTGTTACGACATTGGTCATGACTAGGGCGGTCAAAAGTCAATAAGTCAAATTGTTTCCTATGGGGCACTTTTCGCTGAAACGACTGAAAAATGCAATAAAAACACCTGTAGGGGGATATTACCAAGTTAATAGGTCAACCAAAAGTCAACTTTTACCTGTTAGGTCAAAAAATAGCAATGAGGTAAATAAAGTCAATTTTTGGAATAAATAATTAAAATAACTAAAAATTGGCATCTTTTTGGTTAACTGGCAACTTCGCTGCTCGTATTTGTCTATTCAGTTATGTCCGTTCTGGTTTTGGATGTGGTTGTGTTGTATGTATTGTGGTTACTGGTTACCATTTTTGATTTGTGATTTTTCTGATCTGTGATTTCACTGATTTCGATTTCTTTTGATTTCAGATATTTAAAATGCCAAAGTTGCAGTTAGTTCTATTGCTAAGTGCGCGCTATAATTGCAAAATATCCTAATGAATTCATTTGTTCAGGAAAAAATGAGCTATACTGTCAGATTTGTTGTGTTGTGGTCAAGCATGACAAATCCTTTTTTGTGGATAAACATCGCTCTACCCAAAAGCACCAGCGTGGTATAGACCAAAATGTGGGAAATGAAAAGACGCAAACCCTTTTAAAGTACAAGTCTTTCAGATTTTTCGGAAAAACTTGTGACTACATTTCTGTCAGCCAACATACCTCTTCATAAGTTGAGCAACCCTCATGTGAAACAATTGTTCTCTGAATTAGGTGTAGCAGTGCCTTGCGTGTCACTTGCAGATCAATAGCAATGAAACAGGCAGAAAGCGAGTTAAGTAGAATAAAACATTTGCTAGAGGGTAAATTAGTTTTCCTAATTGTTGATGAAAGTGAAGTAAGGGGCTCAAAATATTTGAACATACTTGCTGGATCTATTGATGTCCCAAGAAAACATATTAATCAGGTGCGATGTTCTTCTTGGAATGTTAATGCACGAACTGTCATACACAAGATTGACGATACTGTAAAAGAATTCGAGATACCAAGTAAAAATTTCTGTTTACTTCTGTCTGATGCAGCTCGTTACATGGTGTCAGCTGGAGCGACACTCAAGCAACTTTTTCCAAGACTTTTCCATGTAACGTGTCTTGCGCATCTGTTACATAATTGTGCGATGCAAATAAGAGCTTTTTATAGTGATGTGACACTTTAATTGCATGTGTCAAGGCTTCTACTCTTAAAAAAAAAGGAAGGAAGAAATTGTTTGCTGAAATAGGAACTCCTCCAGAACCGATTGTAACACGTTGGGCAAGCTGGCTGAACGCTGCTTTTTATTATGCAGACAATTTTCCAAATGTGAAGACAATGTGAAAATTTTGAAGATGAAGGAATCATTGTTCAGAAGGCTAGAGAGAGCGTTGCTAATGAAAACTGCTAAAGCAACTAATGTCAATCAAAATGAATTATAGTTTGATTGCTAGCTTAGTGACTAGGATGGAAGCATCTGATTGCACCATTAGAGAGGCATATGAAACCATTTCTTCTATCACCTTGGCGAAGATATGTGTTCAGTCAAACAATACATTGAAACAAGACTCAAGACAAATGGTATTTGTGAAATAATTAACCCTCAGTAGACCTGAAATCTCACCAACAGTTTATGGTCAGCTTTGCAATGTCAACCAACAACTGCCGCTGTAGAGAGATCTTTCTCCATGCTTAATAATTATTAAGTAAGGATCGCAATTTTTTTGCCAGAAAATGTCGGCAAATACTTCATAATTTACCACAATCGGTCACTGATGTAGAAGCAAGAATAAGTAATTAAAGTATCGTTTTTATTATGAAAGTAAAGGCAAACTTTATAAGTCAATTTCTTCAATTCGTAAGGTCAACTTTCTTAATTTTTTCGGTCAACTTTTGACTGCCTAGTCATGACATACCCCATAGTATTTATTTATTAGTATTAAAACAGTATGTGAGATTTGGATTTTTCCGGAGAAAACAATTTATTCAATAATTAAAACCATTTATATTTAATAGTTAAGAAGAAAGTTTAAATCGAAAAGTCATTATTTAAACATAGCAACGATCAAAAGTGACAAAGCGATACCTGACATAAATGCATTCAATAAAGAGAAATGGCAAGGAGATTGTATAATAGACTTGGACGTTACTCCAAAAGATGTAGCGAGAGCTGTAGAGCAAACGAAACCATATTCAGCTGCAGGTCCGCGCAAATGGAACGCATTATTAATTAAAAATTGTAAAACTGAAATAGGTACGCCCTTATACTAGATGTGGAGAAGATTCGTAGACAGTGGAGAAATACCGAACATCTTGAAAAGAACAAACATTGTCTCTATATATATGAAGGATGGGATAGATCGCAAGCAAAGAACTACAGACCGGTGTCATGAACGTCCCACCTCACCAAAGTATTTGAAAGAAGAGTTAGAGAGAAAATCTATGGCTTCATGGAGACACTGTAAAGATTCAACGACAATCAGCACGGATTCCGATCAGAAAGATCATGTCTATCACAACTTATAGAGCACTATAACAATATTCTAGATGCACTGGAAGGCAATGACAACTACGATGCCATACACAAGGATTCTGTTAAAGCTTTCGACAAATGTGATCATGGTATGATAGCACATAAAATTAAATATATGGGAATAACAGGCAAAGTGAGAAAATGGATCTACATCTTCCTCAGAGAACGTTAAAATTCAAGGTATATCATCATCAGTACGCAGCTCGGTACCACAAGGTACAGAAGGCTTCATTTTTTATTTCTTTAACACTAATACAGTTTTGGCTCATTGCGAGCCCGTGTCAATTGGTAATTGGTGTTAAAGAAATAAAAATTTAAGTCTTCCTGAAGAGTGGTTTCCCTCTTCATACCTCGTCGCCACAGTGCGTTATTTTACATCTTTTATATATACATATATAATATATATATATACACACAAATCATTAAGTTAATTATATTAACTTACTGGTTATATTACTGGCAGCTCTGAGGCATTTATCCGTATTTATTTAAATTATAAGAGTTGTTATCCAAAGTATAAATTGGAGAAAACGTTCCTATAAAAGTGTCACTTAATGTACAGTGCTTACAGGAAGTCTCGCGCCTCTGTCTCATCCCAAGCTAGTCTGTTAGGTATAAAATGGCCGGTCCTTATGGCAGCGGAGGTGTGTTCGGATTGGTGCACCTAATTGCTCTAACCCCATCAATGACGTCCACATCTATTTTTGTGTTGATCACTCTATCTATTTATATATAGAGACATACTGTATATAGATATATATAGAGTATGCAGGGGATAACGTGTCTCAGTCCCAGCTATGGTAGTTGTCTTACAATTAATAGTCCCAAGTGCAAGTTACATTAACACCTCCACATAAACTACCCTGGACTAAAATAACATACGTGAAGCCCTTACCCACAAACCATTTAAAAGGTGTGATTTAAAAGCTCTCTCTCTCTCTCTCTCTCTCTCTCTCCTCTCTCTCTCTCTCTCTCTTCTATCTCTTCTCTCTCTACTTGGGGTGTGACAGCCCTCCGGTCCCGAGTCGTGGGATTCTAGAGGAACTGGCTGCCAGCTCCTTTAGGTTCTCTCTCTCTTTCGGGAGGGCGGGTAAAGTATTTTGCACAATCCCGTCCCGTGGGTTACTAGGACCCCATCCCATCCCTACTCTGTCCTTTTAGATTACGTTAAGGTTGTTCTCCTCTCACTGAAAAAAAAAAAAAAAAAAAAAAACTTTTCTTTTAGTATTAAGTCTTTTTCTCTTCTTTTACTATTAGGACCCTACTGCTACCTCATGCGTGGGAAGAGAGGCTTTGGAACCTCTATAAATAACACCATTTAACGCTCGTAGGTTGTGAGAGACTGGGATGGAGGGGTCCCAGGCGTAGGGGCGCGATGAATGGAGTGTGGCTAGTGCCCCGTTAAGCCCATTCCTAACGCGTAATGGCTGACCAGCCCCCTGCGACCGTTCTTTGGTGACCAATTGATGGTGCTTGGCTGTACTGCTCTGAGGTGAGAGGCTTTACTGCCCAGCTGGCTGCCAGGCCAGCGTAAAGTCTCGGGCGTAGCCTCTGGGTCTGGTGGGATATCCCTTGAACACTGGATTCTAAGAGTCTGGCCGCTTGTGAGTGACTAGTAAGACTTAGTAAGGGGCTGCATCTCGCTGTCGCTCCTGGCGGAAAATCCGTGACGCTTGCGTCGCGAGTGTTTGTCAGTTGGTAGCTGCGACACGTTTGGGACGGTCCGGCCCTGGGGAGACCTTTGGTCGGTGCGGCAGCAGGAGAGGTGTAGTCTTCTGGAAGGAATGAACGTCACTTGCAAAAAGGCGGATGCGTCTACGCGCGGGATGAATTCCCCCCCCCCCTTTTTTATATACTGGTCATAACGTTTTTGGATAGTTTTCATTGCTAGAACGCTTTATCTTATTCAGAGTATTCAGAAAAAAAAAAAAAAAGAGAAAATATGGCAGGGCCAGCTAAATTGAAAGCAGAATGCTTTAAATGTAAAGTTAATCATTGGTGCGTAGACTTCCCAGAGGGTAGTATCAGCGATATCACATCCCTTAGTGTATGTTTGTTTTGTAAACTTAGAGACAACCACGAAAAGGAAGTTAAAGAGCTAAAGGAATTAGTAAAAAAGCTTGAAGCTAGGGTCGTAGCACTGGAAATCCAACCCAGTGGACAAGATCAAATTAAAAACACACCAGCAGATTCAAACTGTAAGATTAAGTATCTAGAACAAAGGGAGGGCTCAAAGAAGGGGCTGATAGAGAAGGGTGGGAAGGGATCGATAGAGAAGGGTGGGCAGGGGCCAATGAAGAAAAAGGGTGGGAAGGGGCCTGCTGATGGCCCAAAGAAACCGAAGGATGTAGCTACCTGTCGGGGTGGGTCGGGTGGTGTAACTGCGTGTATGGGTGGCGACGGGTTTCGAAAGGTCTCGGGCAAGAAGGCTGCGAAGCCGAAGCCTGAGACCCCAGTTGCCCCTGTCAAGACCTCTAACCGCTTTAGTCTCCTGTGCTCGAAGGAGGAAGACACCGTTTTGATTGGGGACTCGCAGATCAGGGGCCAGGAGAAGTACTTTGCTTCTGCAAACCGGGATGGGAGGAAGGTAAGCTTACCTGGGCGGGGAACGGCGCACTTAAGGAAGGAGGTAGAGAAGGTGCGCGTGGCTAGTCGGAGGACTGCGATCGTTGTCCACGCTGGTGGCAATGACCTGTTCCTCAAAGGCGGTGGGGTAGGTCTTACAGAAGGGATCATCACCGAGATCATGTCTCTTGCGGATGATCTAAAACTGAAGACAGACAGGGGAATGTTAATGGGTATTTTACCGCGAATGAATGCCAGTGACCACGCGCTCAGTAAGGTCATTGGCATCAACGAGAGGGTACAAGACTTGTGCGTTCCGCTGGGCGTGAAGTTTATTGACCCCTTCGATGCATTTTCGGGTAGGTGGGACCTTTACCAGAGGGATGGTGTCCACCTCAATAACAAGGGTAAAGGTGTGCTAGGCGCGCTGCTCGACCGGCACCTATACAGAATGGTGAGGTCGAGTCCGGGGAGAGATGATGGGCCCCCACCGGGGAGAGATGAGGATGAGCCGGTGGCGGACGTACCTTCAACTGAAGGGTGCGTCGAAGTACAGGTGGGTGACCCTCCTCCTACGTTGGAGGGGGCTCAGTCTCCTGCGGAAGTTGCCCCCTCGTTAGTGAGGGGCTCTTCAACTCCCGACAGCCCTGGCTGTTCGGGAAACGGGTCGTGCTAGGGGGCGGTCAGAATAGGGAAGGCTCCCTCCGTGCAATGCTTTTTAATGCTAGGTCAATTAGGAACAAGTTTTGCGAGCTACGGGCGCTCTTAGCATCAGAATACCAGGATATCGTTGCTATCACCGAGTCCTGGATTCATACTGATCGTAGGGACTACGTTGGGGAGTTCGAAATTCCCGGGTATAGAATGTTTCGCAAAGACCGCACCCGTGGGGAGGGGGGTGGGGTACTAATATACGTCAGAGACACGTTGAGTCCGGTTGACTGCCAGTTCCGGTCGGAACGGGAGCTGCTTGGCGTCGATCTGAACGTGGGAGGGACGAACTATAGGTTAATCTTGGTGTACAGACCTCCGCATCTCCTCCTCGAGGAGGATACAGCCCTGTACACCGAACTCAGTAGCCTGCTAGGGGATAGGGTGTGTGTAGTTTTAGGAGACTTCAACTGTCGCGGCATAAAGTGGGAAAACAGGACTGCCGATGCTGAAGGGAGGAGGCTAGTTGACTTTGCTGATGAGAACTTCCTCACTCAGTGGGTCAACGAGCCTACACGAGGCGAAAGCGTTCTAGACTTAGTATTCACGACCGAAGACAACCTCGTCACTGGCCTCACCGTTGACGAATCGTTGGGCGGGAGTGATCACGGTCTTATTAGGTTCCGTGTGTGCGTCCCTCGGGTGAAGCGTAGTAACTCGAGAGGCAGTAAGCTCGATCTCCGGCGGGCGAACTTTGTTAGCCTCAGGGATAGCGTAGGAGATGGGGTTAGAGGTGGCGGCGATGTTGAGGGAGTGTGGAGTGCATTCCGGGATGAGTTTATGGTGCTGCAGTCTGCTGCCATACCCTCAAAACCGGTCACCCCTGCTTCAACGCAGCCTAAGTGGTTCAATCGTGCATCGCTTCGGCTATCCGAAATAGGAAAGTAGCGTATAGGAGGGCGAAGGCCAATCGTTCCCACGAGAACACTGAAGCGTATGTCCGCCTGTGTAGGGAAGTGAAGGCGAAGGTTAGGCTAGCGAAACGTAACGAAGAACTACGGGTGGCAAGCCTCTGCAAGGGGAACCCTAAGGAGTTCTTCAGTTATGTTAATAGTAGAAAGCCCATTAGAAGCATGATAGGTCCTTTAAAGGACGGAAGCGGCGTTCTGCGGACCTCCGACGCGGACATCGCTAATGTGCTTAATGAGTACTTTGCGGGAGTGTTCACCAGGGAGGATACCCGCGTCATCCCCGAGCCAGCTGTGAGGCACGAAGGTGCTGGCCTGGATAGTGTTAGATGTACCGCGACAGTCGTTGCTCATAGAATAGACAAACTGAGCGCGTTTAAGGCTCCTGGGCCAGACCAGTTTCTCCCCAGTGTTGCGAGAAGTGCGCGACCAGGTGGCTCCCCACCTGGCTACAGTCTTCAACAAATCGTTGGGAGCCAGGTGCCTGGTGACTGGAGGGAGGCCAACGTGACCCCTATCTTTAAGAAAGGGGATCACGAAAGTCCAGGGAACTATCGTCCATTAGTCTCACTTCAGTTGTAGGTAAATTATTAGAAGGATAATAGCTGATAGATCGTTGACCATTTGGATTCCTACAAGCTGCTTGGGGACTCCCAACATGGGTTTAGACGGCATAGGTCGTGTCTCACCAACTTGCTCGAGTTTTTCCACGTCATGTTGAGTGAGTACGATAAGAGTAGGGCGATTGATATACTTTATCTCGACTTTCAGAAAGCCTTTGATAAGGTACCTCACCGCCGGCTAATGGCGAAAGTGCGCGCGCTGGGTATCGGTGGGGAAATAGGTAGGTGGATTGAAAACTGGCTGAGGAATAGGCGGCAGAGGGTGGTAATTAAAGGGGCTAGTTCGGGTTGGGCCTCGGTCACTAGTGGGGTTCCTCAGGGTTCCGTTTTGGGGCCACTGTTGTTTATCATTTACATAAATGATATCGACGGTGGCATCGTCAGTCGGATCGCCAAATTCGCTGATGACACCAAGCTTGGGGCCAATGTTGGGACGCCCGAAGCGATCGAGGAACTGCGTGCGGACCTAGGTAGGATAGGAGAGTGGTCCGAAAAATGGCAAATGCCGTTTAACTTGGGTAAATGCAAAGTGATGCACATTGGCTACGCCAATCCCAAGTCGGACTACTCGATGTTGGGCAGTAATATCGAGGTGACTGATTTAGAAAAGGACTTGGGTGTGCTAATTAGCAGCGACCTTAAGTTTACGAAACAGTGTGTAGAGGTGGAAAAGAAAGCCCAGAAACTATTGGGTTATATCAGGAGGCAATTTCAGTTTCGGAACAAGGAGATTGTGCTCTCACTGTACAATTCCCTTGTTCGGCCGCACCTGGAGTATGCTGTGCAGTTCTGGTCGCCCACCCTCAGGAAAGATATTGAGAGGCTGGAGCGAGTGCAGGCGAGGGCCACAAAGTTAATCCCTTCCGTTAGGCATATGGGCTACAATCGACGGTTACGCGCCCTGAACTTGTTTTCGCTTGAAACTCGGAGGCTGCGCGGTCAACTGATCGAGGTTTTCAAGCTCTTACGGGTTCAACGATGTCGATTTTAGAAGTATGTTTAGTTTAAATGATAACCCAACTCGCAACAATGGTTGGAAGTTGGATTTGAAACGGTTTAGGACTAGTGTGTGTGGGAATTACTTTACGTATAAGATCTGTGACACATGGAACAGGTTACCTTCGGAAGTTGTGAACAGTTCCTCTGTGGATCAGTTCAAGAAAAGGTTAGACGAAATCTTGCACACTATTTGAGTGTGTAAAGACATTTAGGACCTCAGTCTGCGGAAATTTCTTTTCCTATAAAATAGTTAATATCTGGAACCAACTTCCCTCAGAGGTTGTTTCCAGTCAAAGTGTAAATCTGTTTAAAAATAGGCTAGACAAAGTACTGAACACACTCATAGTTTAAGATTAAAACCTCAGAAAACTCTGCAGGAGTTCGCTTGCTCGTCTCTGTGAGCAAGCTAAATATAGAGCTATATATATTCTCCACTTTCCTGTAAAACCTGGCTACTTTTCCAGGGTCAAGGTATTTCTTCAACCTTTTTCCGTACCTGCCTCTGGCAGGGAGGGAGCGGAGGGTGGGGAGAGAGCCTTCTACTTTTCTATCCAGTTTCTACTACTGCTAGGATAGTTGAAAGAAAAATAAACTTTTACAAAGTTTTCCCTGGCACCCGTTGCCATTGTTACCTCCTCGGTATGGGCCGCAAGGCCTTTTGAGGTGCTTCATTTCCTTGTAACTCCTTGTAACTCTCTCTCTCTCTCTCTCTCTCTCTCTCTCTCTCTCTCTCTCTCTAGACTTAGTGTTCACGACCGAAGACAACCTCGTCACTGGCCTCACCGTTGACGAATCGTTGGGCGGGAGTGATCACAGTCTTATTAGGTTCCGTGTGTGCGTCCCTCGGGTGAAGCGTAGTAACTCGAGAGGCAGTAAGCTCGATCTCCGGCGGGCGAACTTTGTTAGCCTCAGGGATAGCGTAGGAGATATGGGGTTAGAGGTCGGCGGCGATGTTGAGGGAGTGTGGAGTGCATTCCGGGACGAGTTTAGTTTATGGTGCTGCAGTCTGCTGCCATACCCTCAAAACCGGTCACCCCTGCTTCAACGCAGCCTAAGTGGTTCAATCGTGACATTGCTTCGGCTATCCGAAATAGGAAAGTAGCGTATAGGAGGGCGAAGGCCAATCGTTCCCATGAGAACACTTTAGCGTATGTCCGCCTGTGTAGGGAAGTGAAGGCGAAGGTTAGGCTAGCGAAACGTAACGAAGAACTACGGGTGGCAAGCCTCTGCAAGGGGAACCCTAAGGAGTTCTTCAGTTATGTTAATAGTAGAAAGCCCATTAGAAGCATGATAGGTCCGTTAAAGGACGGAAGCGGCGTTCTGCGGACCTCGGACGCAGACATTGCCAATGTGCTTAATGAGTACTTTGCGGGAGTGTTCACCAGGGAGGACACCCGCATCATCCCCGAGCCAGGTGTGAGGCACGAAGGTGCTGGCCTGGATAATGTTCGATGTACCGCGACAGTCGTTGCCGATAGAATAGACAAACTGAGCGCGTTTATGGCTCCTGGGCCAGACCAGTTTCTCCCCAGAGTGTTGCGGGAGGTGCGCGACCAGGTAGCTCCCCACCTGGCTACAGTCTTCAACAAATCGTTGGAGACGGGCCAGGTGCCTGGTGACTGGAGGGAAGCCAACGTGACCCCTATCTTTAAGAAAGGGGATCACGAAAGTCCAGGGAACTATCGTCCCATTAGTCTCACTTCAGTTGTAGGTAAATTATTAGAGGGGATAATAGCGGATAGGATCGTTGACCATTTGGATTCCCACAGCTGCTTGGGGACTCCCAACATGGGTTTAGACGGCATAGGTCGTGTCTCACCAACTTGCTCGAGTTTTTCCACGTCATGTTGGGTGAGTACGATAAGAGTAGGGCGATTGATATACTTTATCTCGACTTTCAGAAAGCCTTTGATAAGGTACCTCACCGCCGGCTAATGGCGAAAGTGCGCGCGCTGGGTATCGGTGGGGAAATAGGTAGGTGGCTTGAAAACTGGCTGAAGAATAGGCGGCAGAGGGTTGTAATTAAAGGTGCTAGTTCGGGTTGGGCCTCGGTCACTAGTGGGGTTCCTCAGGGTTCCGTTTGGGGCCGCTGTTGTTTATCATTTACATAAATGATATCGACGGTGGCATCGTCAGTCGGATCGCCAAATTCGCTGATGACACCAAGCTTGGGGCCAATGTTGGGACGCCCGAAGCGATCGAGGAACTGCGTGCGGACCTAGGTAGGATAGGAGAGTGGTCCGAAAAATGGCAAATGCTGTTTAACTTGGGTAAATGCAAAGTGATGCACATTGGCTACGCCAATCCCAAGTCGGACTACTCGATGTTGGGTAGTAATATCGAGGTGACTGATTTAGAAAAGGACTTGGGTGTGCTAATTAGCAGCGACCTTAAGTTTACGAAACAGTGCGTAGAGGTGGAAAAGAAAGCCCAGAAACTATTGGGTTATATCAGGAGGCAATTTCAGTTTCGGAACAAGGAGATTGTGCTCTCACTGTACAATTCCCTTGTTCGGCCGCACCTGGAGTATGCTGTGCAGTTCTGGTCGCCCACCCTCAGGAAAGATATTGAGAGGCTGGAGCAGTGCAGGCGAGGGCCACAAAGTTAATCCCTTCCGTTAGGCATATGGGCTACAATCGACGGTTACGCGCCCTGAACTTGTTTTCGCTTGAAACTCGGAGGGTGCGCGGTCAACTGATCGAGGTTTTCAAGCTCTTACGCGGGTTCAACGATGTCGATTTTAGAAGTATGTTTAGTTTAAATGACAACCCAACTCGCAACAATGGTTGGAAGTTCGATTTGAAACGGTTTAGGACTAGTGTGTGTGGAAATTACTTTACATATAAGATCTGTGACACATGGAACAGGTTACCTTTGGAAGTTGTGAACAGTTCCTCTGTGGATCAGTTCAAGAAAAGGGTAGACGAAATCTTGCACACTATTTGAGTGTGTAAAGACATTTAGGACCTCAGTCTGCGGAAATTTCTTTTCCTATAAAATAGTTAATATCTGGAACCAACTTCCCTCAGAGGTTGTTTCCAGTCAGTGTAAATCTGTTTAAAAATAGGCTAGACAAAGTACTGAACACACTCATAGTTTAAGATTAAAACCTCAGAAAACTCTGCAGGAGTTCGCTTGCTCGGTGTCTCTGTGAGCAAGCTAAATATAGAGCTATTTATATATTCTCCACTTTCCTGTAAAATTTCATTGGCTACTTTTCCAGGGTCATGGTATTTTCTTCAACCTTTTTCCGTACCTGCCTCTGGCAGGGAGGGAGCGGAGGGTGGGGAGAGAGCCTTCTACTTTTCTATCCAGTTTTCTACTACTGCTAGGATAGTTGAAAGAAAAATAAACTTTTACAAATTTTCCCTGGCACCCGTTGCCATTGGTACCTCCTCGGTATGGGCCGCAATGCCTTTTGAGGTACTTCTTTTCCTTGTAACTCCTTGTAACTCTCTCTCTCTCTCTCTCTCTCTCTCTCTCTCTCCAGGGAACTATCGTCCCATTAGTCTCACTTCAGTTGTAGGTAAATTATTAGAAGGGAAATAGCTGATAGGATCGTTGACCATTTGGATTCCTACAAGCTGCTTGGGGACCCCCAACATGGGTTTAGACGGCATAGGTCGTGTCTCACCAACTTGCTCGAGTTTTTCCACGTCATGTTGAGTGAGTATGATAAGAGTAGGGCGATTGATATACTTTATCTCGACTTTCAGAAAGCCTTTGATAAGGTACCTCACCGCCGGCTAATGGCGAAAGTGCGCGCGCTGGGTATCGGTGGGGAAATAGGTAGGTGGATTGAAAACTGGCTGAGGAATAGGCGACAGAGGGTTGTAATTAAAGGGGCTACTTCGGGTTGGGCCTCGGTCATTAGTGGGGTTCCTCAGCGTTCCGGTTTGGGGCCACTGTTGTTTATCATTTACATAAATGATATCGACGGTGGCATCGTCAGTTGGATCGCCAAATTCGCTGATGACACCAAGCTTGGGGCCAATGTTGGGACGCCCGAAGCGATCGAGGAACTGCGTGCGGACCTATGTAGGATAGGAGAGTGGTCCGAAAAATGGCAAATGCCGTTTAACTTGGGTAAATGCAAAGTGATGCACATTGGCTACGCCAATCCCAAGTCGGACTACTCGATGTTGGGTAGTAATATCGAGGTGACTGATTTAGAAAAGGACTTGGGTGTGCTAATTAGCAGCGACCTTAAGTTTACGAAACAGTGTGTAGAGGTGGAAAAGAAAGCCCAGAAACTATTGGGTTATATCAGGAGGCAATTTCAGTTTCGGAACAAGAAGATTGTGCTCTCACTGTACAATTCCCTTGTTCTGCCGCACCTGGAGTATGCTGTGCAGTTCTGGTCGCCCACCCTCAGGAAAGATATTGAGAGGCTGGAGCGAGTGCAGGCGAGGGCCACAAAGTTAATCCCTTCCGTTAGGCATATGGGTTACAATCGACGGTTACGCGCCCTGAACTTGTTTTCGCTTGAAACTCGGAGGCTGCGCGGTCAACTGATCGAGGTTTTCAAGCTCTTACGCGGGTTCAACGATGTCGATTTTAGAAGTATGTTTAGTTTAAATGATAACCCAACTCGTAACAATGGTTGGAAGTTGGATTTGAAAAGGTTTAGGACTAGTGTGTGTGGGAATTACTTTATGTATAAGATCTGTGACACATGGAACAGGTTACCTTCGGAAGTTGTGAACAGTTCCTCTGTGGATCAGTTCAAGAAAAGGTTAGACCAAATCTTGCACACTATTTGTGTACAAAATTTTCCCTGGCACCCGTTGCCATTGGTACCTCCTCGGTATGGGCCGCAAGGCCTTTCGAGGTACTTCTTTTCCTTGTAACTCCTTGTAACTCTCTCTCTCTCTCTCTCTCTCTCTCTCTCTCTCTCTCTCTCTCTACTCCAAATCCTTTTCTCTTAGTGACCTCTTAATACAAACTAATCTATCATATTTTGCGACTTTTTAGCTCTGGTAGGATTCAATTCCATTCCTATAGTGTAAGAGATACTTAAATTCATGTGTGTATTATGTCATATGATGTGCGTAATAAATAATCATTTTTAAATAGTTGGAGCGTTCAAGGTCATCTGTAATAATTTATAGACTACCCCTCAAGCCCACTCTCAACACTTAGATTTCCCTAAGACAGGCGTCTTCAAGTAACATGAATGCGTAGAGATCTAAGGTGTTGGATTCCATATTATATAATTTATGTGCTAAGTTTAAGAACGCTGGCATTGAAAGATGGAAGGAAGGGACAGTAAAAGCGATAATAAGTTTAATGAAGGAAGTGGAATGAGGATGGAGGTAAGCTTTGCTATGTCGAAGGAAACGAGGTTGGGTGGGGAATTACGAAGGGAGGAGGAAATGCTAAACACAAACTCAAATATTTATTTTAATGCCCTAGACCTAGAAAGACAAAGAGCAAAATACCTTAAACTAACAATGAACTGACAGAAACAGCAGAGTCTGGTCTTAGACGCACTGATAGGTTTAACGTATGTGGCTAGAGGCCGCCACTCAGAATTACCACTACTACCTAAGTCATAATAAGGTCATTTACTATGACAGAGTAGTCATGAGTAGTTATGGAAATAAAATATCATTATACTGTTGATGGCTGACTATATTCAGTTGGGATATAAACTATTGCTGACAATCTTTGGATCCTTGGCTTTTAAGACGAATTTTTTATGCATATGTTCAACAAAATAGGAAATTGGCTGATTATTATTACCATTCGAAGGGTTGGTACCCTTCACAACCGAAATCAATTTCAGAAGGGGTGCATGGTATCCTCATTTCCTTTATCGTCCAAGCACGCTTCACATAAGCCATTTACACAAAGATGGAAAGGCCGTCTGTGCACCACGAGACGACCCAGGCAATGCGGGGAGCAATGGTGACATTGCATGAATATGGTGTGCCAATAAGAGAAATATCAAGATGACTAGACGTTCATCGAAGCACTGTGGAACGGTGGATTCATCGGTATGAAGCAGAAAACTCAATCGCTACTTTGCCGAGGTCTGGTCCTCCGCGTTCAACATCTCAAGAGGAAGATACTGCGATTGTTAATCATGCCAGAGGGCATCCATTTGTTCCAGCGACGCATATTTACAGACACCTGAACCTTCGTTGTAGCGCAAATACAGTGAACAACAAACTTCACGAGGCAGGGTATTTTTCTCGCCGTCCAGCTATAAAACCTGCATTGACGAGTGAGCATAAAGAGGCGCGGATGGGATTTGCCTTGCAATACTTGCCGCAGGAGGAAGAATTCTGGAGAAAAGTTGTGTACTGTGACGAAAAAACATTTTCAACAGATAGTCATGGTTCCCTGCATTGTTGGAGGCAGCGAACGCTATGAAGAAGGAAATGTTTTCCCGAGCAAACGTAGTGGTCACATCAATCTCGGTGTGTGGGGCTGGATGTCTGGCTAAGGTGTTGGAGAATTGACTCAAGTAGATGGACGCTTTACTGGACAGCAATATTGCCAGATACTGGAAGAGGTGCTGCTACCCAGTGTTCGTGCGTATCTGGTTCCAGCACCGGAACCATTTTACTTAATGGAAGATAACAGTCCCATTCATAGGAATAACGTTGTGAGAGCGTGGTACGAAGATCACCCAGAGATTATTAATCTAATTCTGCCACCACGTTCTCCTGATTTGAATCCGATTGAAAACCTTTGGGCAATAATGATTAACGAATGGGAGCAACGCAATGAAAGAACATTTGAAGCACTTTTAGCTCACACGAGGAATAGTTGGGAGAGCTTACGCCGAACACCAAACATTCCCTACAATCTGGCCTCTTCTATGCCGCAACGATTGCAAGAAATTATTGATGCTGGAGGAAGCTGTACGAAATACTGATGTTAAAGCCATGACGTAAATGTGTATCGAATATATATTTATGTTAATATAGAATTTTATTATATTTTTATGTTTGACATCTATAAAAGTATATATTGTGACCATGAAAGAACTTTACTTATCCTTAGTTAGAATCTTTTCTTGAAATGTCTACGCTCGTGGAGATGATAATATATGCATTGTTGAAACAAACTATGAGAAGGTAATAGTTTCAGGAAAAAAATAAAAACTGGCAACATCGAGGTCATCACATGTTTATGGGAATTACCATATGATATGCTACCAATAAACTCTTATATACTACTACAGGGTGGGCCGTAAGTTTCCATACATAGGAAAAATAAACATTTTTTATGGACAACCATTTTTATTTATATAATATGCTCTACATGGTTGCCATTGTTTTGAAAACACATTTCAATACGTGTTCCCCACTGTTGATGAACACGCATTAGCACAGTTGACGTTATGCTTGTAATGGCGTTGGTGATACGTTCCTTTAGATGATTTATGTCTCGTATCTTTTTCTGATACACCATGGCCTTCAAGTGCCCCCAAAGATAGAAATCAAGAGGGGTGAGATCTGGGGATCTGGGAGGCCACTCCACAGGACCACGCCGACCAATCCAAGCATCCGGAAACTGCTGATCCAAATACCGACGCACGTGAAGACCATAATTTAAATTTTCCTATGTATGGAAACTTACGGCCCACCCTGTATATACAGTATACTATATTACGTAATAATTACGATGAACAAATCAATCAAATGCAAATTTCTCTGATTCATAAGATGGAATAGGTTTAACATAGTTCGTTTAATAGGTTACCACTTAAAACAATGGATAAACTATCTATTAGTGAGACGACCGTGACTTCCTCGAAATGCGAGCGCGTGAGAGGCTCACTGAGGAATTTGGTCATTAGATTCTTCACGTAGGATATATATCACAACCAACAATATTGACAACAATTCCCAACAATTACTTAATATCAATAATTGCATTTGAGCAAATAATTTAGACCTGCGTCAAAATAACTTAGGTATCATGCCATGATTTGGGATATTTGCCGAATTAGTCGTTCTCTATAGTCTACAGTGTATATTGAGACGGTATAATGTAATGCCCAGCTAATATTATGATGACTAGGATTGCTCCATAACCATCCCAACATCCCGAAACTTGCTCCATTCTGCTTCTTAATCATTTGTATTTTAAACACTGAAATGTAGCAGAAGTGACGTAATAATGGACGTCATTGATTGTGTTAGAGCAGTTATGTGCACCAATCCGAACACACCTCCGCTGCCATAAGGACCGCCCATTTTATACCTAACAGACTAGCTTGGGACGAGACAGAAGCGTGAGTCTTCTTGTAAGCACTGCACATTACAAAAACAAGGGCAATTCTATCAAAATTATTAAAATTAATTAAACTCAATTTATGGCTTTTGTAATAATCTAGAATCAGTTCTTTAATTAAAATAGTGAATTTATTGTTTAAACAATTTTAGTTTTCAGTAATTGTAAGCTAAACATTTACTGAGGTTAAAATATGATATATTTCATAAAAAGAATGACTAAAAACCAGTGACGCTCGAGTGATTCTACTTATAACTTTTCTCGAGAGTGAAAAAGCCGATGGCTCGAGTAGGATGACCGCAAAATGGACGAGTGCAATGCAATTGCAAATGTTGCAAGAGTATCACCCCACCCCCTTTGTTGCAAGGCACCCCATAGCAACAAGGGGTTATGCAACTTGGAGGCGGAGTTTTCCCCCAAGATGCAATGAACCCTTTGGAGGCATTCCCCAAGTTGCACACCCCCAAAGGGGGAAACCTAACCTAAGAGAGAGGAGAGAGGTGTTCGCTCGGCAGCTGCCAAGCGCATATGAAGGCTTCAGCCGAACGGCCGTTGTCTTATAGGGCCCCTAACCCAGTGCCTCCGGGCATCATCAGTCAGTTGGCTTAATCAGCCAGTGCCCCGGGCACCATTAGCTAGTTGGCACAGTGTACACACCCACACAGTGTACGTACCCATTACGTTTATGTGCGTCGCGCGTTAAAATGAGGTGGGTTCGAGACCCGTCGCGGCCTTCCACGGTTGCTACCTAGGGTGCCCTAATGAACAGAAAAAAGAAAATAAGAAAAAAATTGGGTTCGAGACCCGACGCGGCCTTCCACGGTTGCTACCCAGGGTGCCCTAATGATCAGAAAAAAGAAAAAAAAAAAAATGGGTTCGAGACCCGTCGCGGCCTTCCATGGTTGCTACCCAGGGTGCCCTAATGATCAGAAAAAAGAAAAAAGAAAAAAATGGGTTCGAGACCCGTCGCGGCCTTCCACGGTTGCTACCCAGGGAGATCTAATGATCAGAAAAAAGAAAAAAGAAAAAAATGGGTTCGAGACCCGACGCGGCCTTCCACGGTTACTACCCAGGGTGCCCTAATGAACAGAAAAAGAAAAAAATTGGGTTCGAAACCCGACGCGGCCTTCCACGGTTGCTACCCAGAGTGCCCTAATGAACAGAAAAAGAAAAAAGTTGGGTTCGAGACCCGACGCGGCCTTCCACGGTTGCTACTCAGGGTGCCCTAATGATCAGAAAAAAGAAAAAAGAAAAAATGGGTTCGAGACCCGTCGCGGCCTTCCACGGTTGCTACCCAGGGAGATCTAATGATCAGAAAAAAGAAAAAAGAAAAAATTGGTTCGAGACCCGACGCGGCCCTCCACGGTTGCTACCCAGGGTGCCCTAATGAACAGAAAAAGAAAAAAATTGGGTTCGAGACCCGACGCGGCCTTCCACGGTTGCTACCCAGGGAGGCCTAATGATCAGAAAAAAGAAAAAAGTTGGGTTCGAGACCCGACGCGGCCTTCCACGGTTGCTACCCAGGGTGCCCTAATGATCAGAAAAAAATTGGGTTCGAAACCCGGCACGGCTGATAGTCAGGGCGACCTAATGATCCATGTTAAACTCTAAGGTGGAGTTTAAACATCTTTCAACGGTTCGTAGAGCAGGACCCCGTTATATCAACACTCGATCATGATGTTTATTTCTCTCTCTCATATATATACACTTCCCCGTTTTAAAGTAGGCCTAAGGTGGAGTGTAAATCTTCGAACAATTCGTACAGAAGGCAAAGGCGAGCCTATATATGTAAATTTCCGGAAAAAAGTTCATCTAAAATTCGTGTAAGCACTTCCCCGTTATTGCAACACTCGATCATGATGTTTATTTCTCTTTCTCACCACCAGTTGGCGTATCTGGTTGAGTTGCCAGTTTGTACTATTTATTTAATTAAAGCATATATTCTGACATAATCCGCTTTAGAAACCAACCAATTGATATAATTAAATACCGTGTACAAACAAAAAGAAATAAATAAAACCCCAATACATCATTCTGTTTATTTAGGCGAATTAATGTAAATAAATATAGTTATATTAAACGATTAAATATATTGAAAATAATAATATACATTTCTATACTAGCCATTTCGTCTAATTAAATAATAATAATTTCAATTCAATAAATTTCAATATCCTTGCTTAATAATAACGTTCATAAATTTCCAAAAAATAATTTCACAGCAATTAAATTTCCAAAAAATAATTTCACGGCAATTAAAACACTCCAGAAGCCAAGCTTCCATGTAATTTATCCACTTCAATTCAATTAATTTCAATATCTTTGCTTAATAATTTCACATCAATTAAATAATTTCACATCAATTAAATTTCCAAAAAATAATTTCACGGCAATTAAAACACTCCAGAATCCAAGCTTCCATGTAATTTATCCACTTCAATTCAATTAATTTCAATATCCTTGCTTAATAATTTTACATTAATTAAATTTCCAAAAAATAATTTCACATCAATTAAATAATTTCCAAAAATTAATTTCACGGCAATTAAAACACTTCAGAGTCCATGCTTCAATTATATGAAGTACTTATTTCGACGCATCCCGAATCTATTTGAATGTTTATGTATTCCAGTATGAACGCAAAAAGGAAATAACTCGAATTCTGACTCAGATAAATTTTGAGTCAAAGCGGTTTGAAAAAAAAAAAAAAATTTGCCCGCGAAAGCGCTCGCTGAGGCGAAATTTGATGGGCGCCATCTTGAAAGACTGCTACAATGACTTGATAAGGAATTGAGTTTGCATGAAAATGCCACCAAAATGTAGTAATTAAGCCCTTCTCATGTTGCTTTTTATACTATTTTTCTATGTTTATTCCATTTCTCCCTATCCTTCATCATTCTGTTTACACACGCTTCGCTGTACTTTATAAATACGTGGCCAAGTGGTAACCGTTATAATTTGAAACGGGCATGGGCGGAATAATATGCAACCGTTTAACATTCTACTAACTTCATTTATACCGAAAGCACTTTTAGTAAAACGGGTAATGCGAGGGGCAGTAACGTAGCACTATTTTAAATTTAAAACCACACACACAAATCACCTTCTCAGCTCCACGACTTCTTGGTTCAAAGGCCGACCGATGACTGAAAGGGTATTTCTACCCAAACAAACGTTTTCACGAGGTAAACACAATGCGGCTAATTCTGCGTATTGTTAAAAGCGTAGAAGCTTGGAACCTATCCATCAATAAAGAATTATGAATTGCTTCAATATATATATATATATATATATATATATATATGTAAAAATGAACAATGAACAATTCCTATACCATCATTATATGGATTCATTATCTTCATGCAGTACTTATGTTCGTATAGTTTTTATGTTTGAATGTTCATTTTTACATAAGAAACCAAAATCGCCTAAGCGAGTTTTGGATAGAATTTCGATTTGTACTTCTTTATTCATTACTGTATTTCTCTAATTTATCTTTCCTAATAATGATTTGTACTATACGTACAAATTCAATAACTATGACGTCACATTTTCCCGTCATTAATTTCCCTTCATCATATCTCTAGTATTCAATGTATGAAAATTCTTTAACATCATACTAAAAACTGTACACTCTATAGAAGTCATTATTTATATGTTATGTAGTATAAATATAACTATTATTCGACCATATCCCCCGCCCCTATACGTCCATATCTTATCATGATCATTATCCTATATAAATTTTATTAAATATTCATTTTTACTCGTGTCAATCTATGAAATGCAAAACTTCATGCATTCGTTCGAAAACGCACAAATACGTTCTCGTATTATTTTTTTCATTTTTATTTTAATTATATCACCTCCCGCATTGAACTCGAAAATGCTTAGTTAAGTTATCAAATTCCGCTAACTATCGCAAAATCGAACGCTTCTAAGATAAATAATCTCCTTTCGCTCTGATTCGAATTTATAACATTATCATGCGTTATGTTATATTATGTGTGTCATGTCTCATGTACTTGTGTTGTACTAATAACCATATATAATAACCATATATAATAACCCTATATTATAACCATATATTTAACCATATATTATAACCATATAAATATAAAAACACTGTAAGAATTGTAAACGATGTAATGTACTTTAATGAAACTGTAATTAATGATAATAACTTGTAATGTACTTTAAATGGAAGTGTAATTAAACAACAATGTGAATGTGAAAGTATTCCATAATCGCAATCATAATTGTAATAGACCAAAACGAAAATGTGCTCAGTGGTGTACTTAAATTGTACTTATGTACTATTATGAAATGATATCGCCTTCAGAAATGAAGATTCGGCAAATATATACGATTAGTTTTTTTATTTTTTTAAATTTTTATTTGGAATTTTTCAAACATCTGATCATGTGTTTAAAAGGGGGAAACTTAACCTTCAACTGTCTTCCCCCAACATTTAGGTTTATATTATACATGTATTTGTAAAATGAATAGCACTTCATTACGAGACTTCTTTGGTCACTGCTACGAGACTCCCTTGTTAGCAGCTTCGCTGCGAGGAGGGGGCAGAGGCCCCTTGCCTCCTTAACTTTTTAGATTCCGGCCTGAGCTATGGTCGAAAGAGGTCGAACCTCTACCCCTGTAAATTCAGAGCACTACCTGTACATTTTTAGAAGTAAACTACAGTAAGAGAAACTTTTTATTTTCCCCTTCGAGCCGTGCTCTCTTCAGAAGAACTTAGTCAGTTAAGTCGATAAGTTATAAAAGAAAAGTCGATAATTTTAGTATCAGAGAAAGTATCAGAGTATTATAAAAAGAGAAGAATTAACAACTGGCGACCCTTTGCCCAAATTAAGAAAGAGACAACCCAAGCACCATAGAAGATATTGGCATAACAGTCTGGCGAGTATGTAGCCAAGAGTTTAACAAGTGGCGACCCACCATTTGACAGGCGGAAAAGAATTAGAATGTTATAGAAGAAATATCCGTTGCTGCCTCCTAACTACAACCCCCGTCGATCCGAACCACCCCAGGGCCATAGACGGAGGGGTTAACATATATATATATATATATATATAAAAATTATTTCACGAAAGTAACACGTGAAAAATATTTATGATGAATAAAACCACGAAGGAAAGGAAACACAAAATGGTGCTCAAGCGCTTTCGTCTAATGACATCCTGAGGATGTCATTAGACGAAAGCGCTTGAGCACCATTTTGTGTTTCCTTTCCTTCGTGGTTTTATTCATCATATATATATATATATATATATATAAATATATATATATAATATATAAGATCTACTAAGTTATATATTTTGGGGTAAAAATACAAAAATTAACTTGTTGAAGTGAATGAACATTTTTGCGGGAATTCGGCCATTTTCCCGAAACGGAAAACTAACGATACGAAAACTGTCGACGGAAGATCACCGAAATGAAAACCGTCGAAACCTAATTTAAACTCATTCTTAGCCTAGTCTAGCTTAGCCCAGTTACGCCTAACTCAACTCAGTTAAATATAACCTCATACGAGTAAATTTAACCTAATTACCTCTACCATAAACGTAGTATTCGGACCTTTTAAGTTAGACGAGATTAAGGTTTGATAATTATCAGTTCAGAGAAAAAACAAATTTCCTGTAAAGATACCCTTTCAACGAAATACTAAAACACGATATTTTCCTACCTTTCATATATAGAGTTTTAAGAGAATCAGATGCCGTCTATTTGAACGAAAGCAGCTTTTAACAGACATAAAGTTTTCCTTATTAAACAACTTGAATCAAACATGATATTTTCCTATCTTCCATAGTTTTAATAGAGTCATATGTTCCCAAAACCTTTCATTTCTCTTAATGTGGATCAATCTCTTTCTTTTAATATCGTTCAATTTTTTCGTTTCTCTTAATATCGTTTATTCCTCAATTTCGTTCAATTTCTCGTTTCTCTTAACATCGATCATTCCTTTTAATAAATGCCCTTCTCGTCATAGAAGTGTATTAACTCAATATCTTTGGTAATATTTTTCAACCACTTTCTCGTAATATTAGACGTATTAATAAAATATCTTTCGTAATAAACTCCTTTCTCGTAACATTATTAAATACTTGTTTCATCTTAGTAAAGTTTACCCAAAGTAAATAACGTTTTCTTTACAGAAAAAATCGAATTTAATGCTTAACTTAGCCGTTTTTCTCCTTTACAGTGCCTATCAAATTTCCAGTCTGGAATTGTTTTGCAAATAATAAAAAGTTTAATTTTAAATATTTGTTTAATTAAACATTTTTATTTATTTATTTATTTTTATTATTTGTATTATTAACATATATATATATTATATATTTTGGGGTAAAATACAAAAATTAACTCGTGACCTTTTAAACTAGGTTAGATTAAGTTTTGATATTTTTCAGTTCCGCCGAGAAAAAAATGAATTTCTTTTTCTCTACTTTTGTGCCCATATATATATATATATATATAAAATGATGGGGCTGTTTAACCTCCTCCGCAACATCTGAGTATGACGGAGGGGACCTAGAGCTTTACATCGGTCCGAAATATAAGGAGCAGCACTCAATATTTGTAATATTTTATAAATGGCCAACTTAGGAGTGTGACGTGTTAGAAATGGCTTCTGTAGAAAAATTCAGGTTCACGAGCCCATCCACATGTATTATATCTGGACCTACAGGATGTGGTAAAACTGTGTTTATACTTAAAATCATTAAAGAAAAGGGAGAGATGTTCTCAAAATTTGTGCATAAAGTTATATGGTGCTATTCGACGTATCAATCAGTGTTCAACGAGTACCAAGAGGAAATCTTGTTCCACAAGGGGGTCTATAACGTTAATTCGTTAAAGGGAAATGAACATACAGTCATTATAATTGACGATCTCATGTTGGAAATGGATAAAACGTTTGCCGAGACATTTACAGTGTTCTCCCACCGCCTTAACATAAGCGTGTTCTTCATCAATCAGAATCTATTTTTCAAAAATAGATACATGCGCGATGTGTCGCTAAATACACAATATCTAGTCTTATTCGCGCAACGTAAAGATGTATCACAAATTGGGGTATTAGCCAACCAAATGTTCCCGAATCAGCGTAAGGAATTTTTGGAGGTTCATAAAGAGGCCACAAGCCAGCGTTATGGATATTTGCTTTGTGACCTTCACCCGCGAAACACGTTTAGGGTGCTTTTAAGAACGAATATATTCCCAAGCGAGCCTGAAACGGTGCATATTCCAGAATGACAAATAGGCTAAAGAAATACCGTGAATTAATAAAAATCTATCAACGATTGCCCCGGACGCTGCAACAGATGTTTGTTAAAAATATGGACTCTGACTTTTTAAAATGCATCTGTGAAATCTGTCTTAATGTTATAAAATGTAATGTGCCAATGAAACCCTCTCAGAAGACTCGCTTACGTCGTTACAAGAACATAATACGAGCGCTCGCTCATAAAAGTCAGACTGTGAGTAAAAAAAAGCGCATTATTGTACAAAGAGGAGGATCGTTCCTGCCCATCTTAATTTCAGTTTTGGGTCCTTTACTGACTAGATTAATATAATGAAGAAGGTGGTTGTGATTGCGCAAGAGGTGTATGCTTCATTGCAAAGTTGAAAGTCTCCAGACACGTTTCTAGAGCCCCGTAATAGTAGGCTTAAAAGAATGGAAAACGAGTTGCTAGCCCTATTAAACAGTGAAAAGTCACCTGATCAGAAAAGGATCTTGTACCAAGAGGCTTTGCAGAAATTTCTTCATGAGTACGAGGATTATAAGCATCCGACAGAGCTTTTCGTAGTTATTAGGTACAGCGCGATTAGTGCTGAGCATAGCGACACAGTACCTGGCCACAACGATGGCCAACCAAAGAACAACGGAACACAACACATCGAACATATACTAAAAAACAGCCTCCCTCATGCATTTGGTACGATTGGTCCAATGACGATTGGTCCAATGACGATTGGTCCAACTGGTAGCGTATACAACGACGAATATAGCTTAAAACCAATAATTTACGTGGAAATGTTGGGGTTCGACTTACAACATTACTGTGTTAGATTTCATAAGTCACATCTCTTTTCCCTTTACAACTGCTTTTGTGAAACCCATGGAGCGGCGTGTGTGCGAAATAGTGTTATCCGAAAGAGGAAAGGAAAAACCCTATGCACCGTAATGTAGAGGTACGTGGTCTATACGGGGGATCAGCCCCCGTACCCCCGAGACCTAAATTATACAATGTGATAAGTGTGTGGAGGAACTGTACCCACCATGCCTGGGCAGCCGGAACAAGGAACAAACTAATGTAAAGGGTAAGTACGACATTATAAACAGTTTTCATTTATTACATACCAATAAAACCTTTAAAAGCAATATAATAAGTTTGTTTCAAATAAAAAGAAGGATTAGTATTATTATACTTCTGTACACCACCAGTATTTCCAAATATTAAATCGCCATAATTAACAAATCTATCTGTAGTAGAAAACCAGGGTTGGGTACGATTCGATGTGGCCGACTCGATGCGACCCACTCGATGTGGCCGACTCGATGTCAGGACAACTCGATGTCAAGCCAAGTCGATGCCAGGCCAAGTCGATGCCAAACAGTGTTGTAGTCGAGTCTGAAGCCAAGACCGAGGCCGAGTTCAATAATTACCTTACCTAACCTTACCTAACCTAACCTACCAACCTACCTTACCTAACCTTACCTTACCTAACCTTACCTAACCTAACCTTACCTAACCTACCTAACCTAACCTATCTACCTAACCTTACCTTACCTACCTAACCTTACCTAACCTAACACTACCTACCCTACCTTACCTAACCTTACCTAACCTACCTAACCTAACCTAACCTTACCTAACCTACCTACCCTACCTACCCTACCTTACGTTACCTTACCTAACCTTACCTAACCTACCTAACCTAACCTACCTACCCTACCTTACCTAACCTTACCTACCTACCTACCCTACCTTACCTACCTTACCTAGCCTTAATTATTTTTTATGCTTTACTTTTTCTTCTTAAAATACCCTTAAAAGATAATAAAGTACAATATGCTTCGACTTGGCCTGGCATCGACATGGCCTGGCATCAACTTGGCTTGACATCGAGTTGTCCTGACATCGAGTCGGCCACATCGAGTTGGGTCGCATCGAGTCGGCCACGTCGAATTGTCCCATCCCCGAAAACCAAGGTTGTCTCTTATTAAAAATATTAGCATTACCACCATAGGTTTTAATCTGATACTGAATACCTGATACTGCATTTTTCTCTTAGTTAATAAGTATGCTTTATGCTTTTAGTTTAATATGTAGCTTTTAGCTATAGTATGTTTTATAAATAAACAAAGTAATTTCGAATAATTATTATATCAATTTCTGTAAATAAAAAAAATTTCTAAGTTTCATTTAACTTCATTCCATTTAACGCCCGATTGGACGAATCGTCGTTGGAAAAATGGTCCCTTGGACGAATTGTCTGATTGGACCAATCGGCATTGGACCAATCGTCATTGGACCAATTGTCATTGGACCAATTGTCTGGGACCGCTCCCTCATACATTGAGGAATAAAGGTTTAAGTCTTTATAATCTATTGAGTGAGGATCCCATCATACAGTGGATCGATACAGGCGAGGTCATTGTTGAAGGAACAAGGGTACAAGGATCCAATATCGTTTATATTGTTCATGATCTGGTGAGAAAGTGGAACAGACCCTCGCCAACAGGATGGAAGCATATTAAAGCAAGACTACAACAAATAAATATCCCCAAAACATTGATAGGTAATCTGAATAGGTTAAAAGACTTGGATCAAATCTCGCATGTGTCACAACTGAGTACACCATCGCCCCCACCAGAAGCAGCGTCTCTGAAGAGGAGAAAGAAGAGAACAAACGGCCAGCCATATCCACGTGCCTCTAAAATACGCAAATGGCTAACATATTAAGTAAACGCTATTATGACATTTCGAACCCCGCTTTCTATGGCGGCGTTAATAGACTGTACAGAGGTGTTTACGGTGTAAGGAAAAAAGATGTTGAGAGATTTTTGCGGGGACAGGATGCTTATACACTTCATAACCCGGTGAGAAAAAGGTTTAAACGGCCACGACAACAGCTGCTTCGATTGACTCTATTTGGCATGCGAGTTTAACAGACATGCAAAGATATTCAGTGTATAACGATGGTTACCACTACATTCTATTCATAATAGATGTATTCTCTAGATACCTGTGGTTAATTCCCCTGAAAAATTGATCGCCTGAAACAGTTGCTAAAGCGACCAAAACGTTGTTGTTGAAAGAAAACAGGATTCCTGGCTATTTTTTATGGATATGGAAATAATTTATAGGACGCGCTTTTCAGAACATGCTGGCAGAGTTTAATATCAGCTATTACACTACCAATTCTATACATAAGGCTTCTTTAGCTAAAAGAGTTCAACGTACCATAAAGGATCGCATGCACCGATATTTTACACATAAAAACACATACAGATATATAAACGTTGTCTGCTCATTGGCCTCATCCTACAACCGCTCACACATCGTGCGATTGGGACAACACCTAACGAGATTTTAGAAAGAGGTGCGCTGCCAGAGGTAAGAAGAGATGGAACACCGCCACCACCACACTCTGCGCGTTTCAAAATCAACGATTATGTAAGGTTGTCGCGTTCGGGAAATAAATTCGCGAAGGGATTTGAGCAAGGATAGACACGTGAGATTTTTAAAGTTAGGGCTATGAGACCTAAAGGGAAGATAATGATGTATTACATTGAAGATTTGATGAATAGGGAAGAAATCTCAGGAGGATTTTACCGCGAGGAGTTGCAGAAAGTGGCATTTAATTTAGGAAAAAATGTGTTTAAAATTGAGAAAATTATAGGAAGCAAAGGCTCAGGCAAAAGAAAAATGTACCTGGTGAAGTGGCTAGGGTAACCAGAAAGCTTCAACACCTATATAAAAGCTGATGCAATAATGAAGCTTAAATAGTATGCAGAATGGCTCCTAACCATTTCTACGTCACACTCCGTCCTCCTCATCCCTGTCTGTACACCCTAACAACACCCTTGCCAACTTTGTGACAAAACTCCACGGGCCCATTGAATTGGAGCGTGATTCGTATGAGGTGGGTTTATGTGAACTCCAGTTAGCCACCAAATTTTTAACTCTTGAAAATGAACAAATCATATTTCTGATCATTAGAAGATTCGATGAGTGCGAAAAATTAGGCATAATTTTAGACAATACTATGCGCTCAGTCCTATTCGGTGAGGAACGGTACTAGCACAAATATGTCGCTAGGAATCGGGCATTATGATACAGCCATGGACATTGTGACGGGGTTAAACAAGAGTTTTGAAAGGTCGCGCCTGACATACGATTTACTTTTTGAAGTCGTAAACATAGACACGCCTGCATGCACAATGAAGTTAAAGTCAACGCTTAGTAGACATATTAAAGAGAAAGAGCTGTTCACAATTGTGGCTGAGGGCCGATATAGCGCAGCTCTCCAAAGAGATACCTTTCATGAGGCACAGCATGACTTGTCCAGCTTAATGTATCAAATGAAGATGGAGAAGTTGGGTCAATACTCTCCGCCCCCAGACATGTGCTACATTTACAGCAATATCGTAGAACACCAATTTGTTGGGGACACCCAGGCGCGCCTGCTGCGCATTGCTCACATCCCCAACCATAGAGGGGAAAATTTGAGCATTGCATATGACAAGCCCCATTATGTGAATGTTGCGACTAATCTATTAACCAACATCTCGATATATATGAGAACGATTGAGGGAAAAAATTTCCCATTCGGTGGTGGGAGCTTAACAGTGAAACTACATTTTCGTCGTTTATAATGACTCGAAGACCTTTCACAGTCTACCGAGAGGCGAGATACAGCGTGGGAGTGGATTGGACTTGGGTCCATTTATTCATCCATACGACGCACCGCTGTCCCTCTGTTGAAGAGGGGTGCCAGGTACCTTGAACGGAAGGCGTTACAAACAGGTTTTAACGCGAAAGAAGACATAATGGGTGGCACTAAACCTAAAGAAGCTCTATAAAAATATTTAAAACATACACGGGATGAAATCATCAAAGATGCAAAGAGAAAAATGCGTGGTGGCGGAAAGAAGAGATATGCCCCCCACTCAGGTCTCTATTGAGCATAGCGACTTTATTACAATTAACCCATTAAACACAATTAGTTCACCCAGTACCCTTATAGAATTCGTGATACCCAGCTCAGGCCCTTACTTTTTTGACCCGAGCTGCATGTACATGTACGCTAAACTGCGTATAGCCCATTCTGATGGAACGGACTGCGATGATAGTTACTCTGCCTACGCTGAAACCAACTTTTTACACTCCAGATTCAGCCAGTGTGAAGTGTATTTAAACCAAGTTAACATCTCGGCAGGAACGGGTTATTATCACCTACGAGCCTATCTGGAAAATGTCCTCAACTTTTCAAAAGAAGCGAAGGACACATTTTTATCCGCCGAGGGGTATTACCACACTAAAGATGAAAATGGAATAGAGGATAAATTTAAAAATCCTAAAAAAAATATATGAATGTTTTGGGCGCCTGCATACAGACTTCACATTCCAGGAGAAGTTGCTTTTGAACGGAGTGGATATGAAGTTGAAGCTTACCCGCACGATTCCTGAGATCTGCATAAATCTGGGGTCTGATCAAGAAGAAGGCGCGAAACCCGTTGTGATACACATCATGGAAACGTATTTGCCTATACGCCGAGTGAAATTAAGTTCCCCGAAACAAATAGAAATTGAGAAAGACTTAATACACGCCACAGTTAAATACCCAATTAACAGGGTACAGATCAAACTGTACACGGCCCCGCAGGGTTGGCATCGAAACAACTAGAAAACGTGGCCCTTGGAGTCCTATCTAAAAGGATATTAATTGGCATGCAGGACCACGCCTCGACGAATAGAAAATATAAAAGGAGTGCCTTTAAATTCGAGAATTTCGGCCTTGAAAATATTATTCTATACGTAAATGGCCTCGCTCTAGGAGGGACCATGATTACGGACTACTCATCAGACGCTGTGTTCCCGCTCTGCGCGAGAGCATATAGTAGTCTGGTTCATAATGCAGGCGCCTGTGACGAACTTGGTTTTGGTGTAACACAGAAAGAATTTGTCGAAGAATTTAACATTTATTCATTTGATATTACGCCTGACTTCTCTGCTGGCGCAGATACGCATTTAAGTCCACAGCAGAGTGGAAATATCTCAGTCAGGTTGGAATTTGCCAAGCCTATAGACGCGCCTATAAGTGTACTCGTGTATCTCGAATCACAGGCACTAACAGAAGTTGATCGTTTCAGGAACGTCATCACAGACTTTTAGAGTGGGTGCGAATACACTCCAGAGAGTAATGAAAGTGACCGTTTCACGCGCTCAAAATTTATTGGTGTGTTTGCGAAGAATGAAATAGTGAAGTTGCGAAGTACGAGAAACTGGTACGGGATTATCGTTAACACCGACATTGTCGGGGGTGAGGGGATTCATTGGTTTGCAATCTATTTTAAAAATAGGAAAGAATGTACTATTTGATTCACTCGGATTTCAGCCTGGAATGATCGGTAATTGTACAGTTTATCGCGCAATTACATGTGCCTGAGACTGTTTGGTCCCCATATCGTTTCCAAGGATATTATACTGAAACATGCGGATTGTATTGCATTTTATTGCTCATGCACATGTCACGTGGGAAGGGATTTATGAATTTTTTAAATTATTCGATTTGTACGACACAGAGATAAATGCTAAAAGTGTATGCAGACAGATAAAAAAAAGGTTCCCATATGTTAGCACCCACTGTATTGTGAAAGGTGTATATCTATATTGTGTAAAGTTATATATACATTTGTAACTGTGGCCATTAAGACTTATTTAACGGACACTGGTTCCGCTTTGTTCATGTTTTCTACCATTTAATAAATGAAAATACAATGTGTTTTGTTCTTAACCTCAAAAATACTTACATTATTTCCTCGATAATCACGGGGCTTGTTGTGCGGAGAAGCATCCATATCATCTATTCCCCTTTCATCAAAAGTAGCTGTAACACGGCCTAGGTCCGATTCGGTCCTATAATGGTAATTAAAATAAAAAGAAATACCACGAATTTAAACGCAGATAATTCTTAAAAGTTTGTGTCCTACGGCGGTGCTGAATTATCGAGAAAAATATTATTAAATCTCCACCATATATATATATATAATTATATATATATATATATATATATATATATATATGCCGAAATAATCACCATGGAAACAGACAAAAACATGATGGGATTAATTTTACCTTAGAGTAACAAGAAATTTTAAACATAAGTAGATATCTTGACATTTTTCTAAAGTAGATTAGCTGGGTGTGCTATGATACCGTTCCCTTTGATGCCATAATCTTTGATATGTCTATTGTTAACATATTTATTACACGTACTTGTAAATATATATATATATATTAAACACCTTGAATATTTCGTTTATTAAATAAATCGTGTTTCAATTAGCGTTTCACTTTCTCCTTCGCGTGCGTGTGTTGTGTACAGTAAAAAGCTAAGCCCCGCCCCTGTAAGACCGGCATCGTGAGTCATGCCGCTACTGAGTCCTGAGTATGCCTCTATCCCTGCGTACTCAGTTTGACCTCTGCATACCCTTGAACTCAGACGTGTTTCTCTCTCGTAGAAGAAAATAGTAATGTCTACCTTTAATTTGCGTGTTCAACATTTATGAAGTGGTATTCGGCAAAGAGCCAATATTGGTGATACTGAAAAACTCCCTATTCCCCCTCCTTTGCCACTTTTAAGGCTACATTGAGCCGTGCGAAGGAACAAGATGTTCAAATACTCTACGGGTGTTCTGGCAGGGCATTGTAGGCTTTCGTAGCACAGACGATGTGTTGAAGTATGTTATAGACCTAACCTTTATAAGGCTCACATATACCGTGAAGTAGAAGAAGCACACGTTCAGAAGATAAGCAACGGTTATGGATAGTGGGTCTTGTTGATGAGTGGTGTGACAAGCGATATTATGTCATGTTACACCATACCGACTACTCGTACGTACGGTTGAAATGTAAATCTTGTCATCATGGAGAATCTTAAGTATTTTTACCAATATATTAATATATTTCATGATGAGGTTTGTAGTGAGGTTGTGACCAATGGGCTGTGTGAGTTTTTAACAGACTTTAGAGACGAGTATTGCTTGTTAAACAAAAGATCAAATATGGATATATGCAAAGGTGGGCACCCGGGCCTCATAAAGGACCGATGATCCCGGTCCCGTCCTTGCCTCAAACTGGACCGACGGTCCCGGTCCCGGGCCTTTCTGAAGATAGGACCTAGGAACGACTCGTTCCTCGGTCCTTGAATGAAAATAGCCAAACAAAAAATACCTGTCTTCAATACGCCTGGTAAGCGTCCTCCTAGACATGGAGTGTTGGCCAGGGACACAGGTGCTAACAAAGTCCTTCCACGAATCGGAGTCGACGACATCGAGAGGCAACATGTTGCCCACAAATAAGGTGATCAACTAATTAAAAATAAATAAAAATTTGTTACGTTTCATCATAACTGACTGACATTTGAATGTAATTTAATGATTATAAATACAGGGCTATTTACATTGATTCATCCGATTTCAACTGAGAATACTTCCGTACCTATCAACCGTGCATCAACTGGGCATACACCACATGAAAGAGGAAATCTTCGAGTTTTACAAAATCACCGCGAGAGGGCTCCAAAGTCACGCCGTGGCCTAGCCTAGCAACAAACAGTCAGTGTGAAAATGGCGTCCGCACAGCAGAAGGCGTTTGTGTGTTGCAGTTTTGGTGCTCCACGCTGGCCCCCTAGGTCGGCCGGATTTTTAACACCGTGCGACTTCTTCCTTTGGGGTACGTTAAGGATACTGTGTACGTGCCACCGTTGCCCACATCTTTGGATGAGCTCCGAACTCGCATTGTTTGCTGCTGCCGTAGAGTCAGTGACACGGACATGCTGGAGCGAGTATGGGAGGAATTCGACTATCGTGTCGACGTTGCTCGTGTAACTAGGGGAAGTCACATAGAGCAATTTATGAGGTGAGAGACAAAATTTGGACAGTTTTTCTTTTGGTTGATGTATCACAAATCACTCTGTATTTGTAACATTAAAAATATTCTTTTGAATCAGGTGAATCATTTTCAATAGCCCTGTACTTCTAGACAAAGTTGTAAGATTTTTAATTGAATTTACTGACCTTCTCTTCAAAGAGAGCCTTGGTGACTCTGGACGTCCAGCATAGCCTCCCGTATAGTCGCTGAACCATGGTCCTCTGCCTCTTGTCGTCGGGCGCTCCTGAGGGTCTCCTCGCCGCTTTTCTTTTCTGGAGCTCCACCCCGTCCTTGATGCACTGGTCGAACTGTTCTGGACGTGAGGGTGGGCGCCTGGAGACATGTCGCTTGAGGTTTTTTGGCTCTTGTTGCTTGTCGAGAGGATGTCTTGTTCGGCAGGCACAGCAAGCACTTGTACTCCAGGTTCTGCTCACCCTTGGGGCCCAGGTATTCAAAGTATTTGTCCAGGTACGGCCAGGGATTGCCGGGTTCAGTTCTTCGCTAGGAGCTCCAGTTGCTTGACTTGAAGTTGAAGCACTAACATCAGTAGATTCTTCGTCTCCTCCAGGTGTTGAAACAAGTTTCAGTTCAGTCTCAGTCTCTTTCTGAGTCTTCTGGAGGAAACGATCCATCTTCTTTAGAACTTCAAATAATCACTAAACACACTAAAATCACTAAAAAAGACCGTCTGGAATTGCTTAAAAATGGACCGTCGCTCCTCATTTCGGTCCTCACTGAGAAAAGGACCGACTTTCCCGCTCACGGTCCTTAAAAAAGACCGAGTTCCTGGAGTTCGGTCCTGCCCACCTTTGGATATATGTTTCTCTCAAATAGTGCACCGGATTGTGAAGATGTTTAGTTTGTGGAAATGAACGTCTGGTGAGTGATAAAACATTAAAGTCGATATTGTTTCATGTTTGTCCAAGAGTGTTCGAACAAGCCTGTACACGCTTCAGCAGTGTGACGCGCTCCTCCCAGCGAGCCGCCCACCCGTGTACCTCACGAAACACACGAGTTCGAACAAACCCATACACGTTTCGCCAGCGTGACTCACTCCGCCCGTCGAGCCGATCCGTCGACCTGCGGCTCATAGTCATCTCAGAGATTGAATTGTGTGGACGTGCGAATACGATGGAACTTCCTTTGAGAAGCATTCTCAACGCCTCGTACGATGTCTCCGTGACGAAGTCATTGCGCATGTTCAGGCGTGAATCAGGCACCATTAGCTATGTACTTGAAACGATTTGCAGGCAAGCAAGCAAACGTAATGTTATTTATTTAAGTTTTGAGGAGAAGAATAGTCTTCGTGATAGTAGAAAAGTGAGGAGAGGACCGTTATAAAATACCTGTAAGTGTAAGTACAAGAAGAAGCAGATTAGTGACGCCCCCTTATACGCCGTTGTTTGCACGTTGTTTATAAATAACGAACAGCCATGCATTGATATACAACTGATGTGGAAGAATGCATCTGATAATAACGTTCTTGTCCCTACGCGAAACCGTTTCATCCTCGACAGAATGTTTGAAATCGTCGGATTCCGCAAGCTGAAGCCTATATTAGACGCTCGTGTTACGGATATGATTTATTTTGACACGGTTCTTGAATGCGCATACACCGCTCTGCTAGACGGATTTATCAAATGTAGGAATGAACAAGGCGAGAATGGTCTAGAGCTGGACGCCTATTTAAAAGGTTTAGATTCTTCGAAATATCCTGAACTTTGGTACAAAGCAGTTAAGCGGTACAGGGTAGGGTGTGACCGTTGCCCTCCAAAAATCAAAAAATGGTCCTACAATGCTGTTCAAAGTTTTAGTGCTGTGTATTTATCTAGGAAACACCCCTGTAAATTTTCTTGGAGATCGGTGCATGTTTGAGCTAGCACCGTCGTACCAGCAAGTATTGCTATTTCAGCTTATGAACTTCATAAATAAGTGTGAAAATAGCACATTTTATCAGATTTTCATTTCCGGGTCTGGAACGCTGACCCACAAATTTTCCACGTATAATTTTATTGCATTTAATTTTAATGATGCTCTTTTCTTTTCCCTTGACAGTGATTTGATGTGAATAGAGAATTTAATCATGGATACACGGCAAGATGATGAGTATGTCAGAATGTTATTGGGCACCGTACCCCGAGAAGAAGAAAAGGAAATAAAGGGCTGCAAACTGCCAACTAATAGGCAGGTCTTACTATGTCTGTTAGCAAACCTTCGGGATATGCATTGGGACCAGGCTTCATCTGCCACCATTGACAATGTGCTTTTGCATTACCAGAAGGCGAATGTCCCGACCATTACAGGCAGGAACAATATTGGCCGAGTGATTAAAACTTACTATGACAAAGACTACATGATGCTTATGAAAAAGAATGAGGATAGAAGACGGGCTGATGATCCTGGAATTATGAAGTTTAAATCAGAATTGAGCCTGACGATGAAATTTTATAAGAACACAGTGTTGAAAGACATGGCGGCTGCGAAAAAGGGGTAAACTCAGGCCGAACAAGATGCCATCGATACTGACATACTCTTTACGAAAAGCATGCTAAGTGACAGAGTAGCTACCTACTCTGGGGTAAACAAAGTACTCACAGAAAAGGTTCAGAAGCGACAGAAAAGGCAGATGCGAGAAGAGAAGCGACAAGAGAGAGAGCAATGTGATCATGCTGAGAATGTACAGGCTGATATTGATTCACCTATTAGCTCTGATGAGGACGATGACATTGATGAGGCCAGCACTGCTGAACCAAAGAGAAAACATCGGAGAACAGTGAAAGAGGGAGTTTCAATTTTTGTGCCCCATGATATTCTGAAGTCGGCAGAACTTGTTTCATGCAGTGTTCGAAACAACATCTCGCCGACCCAGCTGAGTGCAATTGTGTACTCCCTTGTATCTGCATGTGGTGGAGATACATCAAAGCTGAGTCTAAATGCAGGACGGCCCACCGATACCGAGCTTCCATCGTGTCAGAAATAAGTTTAAAAATCATGGATGAATGGCAACCATCAGACAAAGTACTGGTGCACTGGGATGGTAAATTTATGGACACGCTGGATTCCAAAGGCACTGATGACCGCCTGCCCATTCTTGTGTCTGGTGTCAATGGCACAAAGCTTCTTGGAGTCCCACCTCTTCCGCATTTGACTCAAAATGCTGGCCTGGTTCAAGGAGACTTGATATCAACAGCAACCAAACAACTTCTGGTCGATTGGGAGTGTGAACAGAATGTCGTTGGTATGGTTTTCGACACAACTTCATCCAATACAGGTAAACCTATTTCAAACATCAGCGTGAATTTATCACGACATTAATACCAAAATACAGTGAATGATTTAACAGAAATCTGCAAAAAGCACGTGCCTGAAATGGTGGCCTTAAACTACAACTACATTTTTTTTTCAGGACAAAAAACAGCTGCTTGCGTCTCCCTCCAAAAGGAATTAGAGCGTGCCGTATTCTGGTGCGCCTGTGGCAGGCATGTGGGCGAAGTCATCCTAGGTGTTTGCTGGGATTGCTTGAAAGTGGAGGGCTCTTCAAGTCCAAACATAATGGTTTTCCAGAGGTGAGTCATAAGCTTTACAAAATAACAAGGAATATTATTAATTATCTAATGAACAAATTTAGTGGAATTCCTTTTATTAGACTTATAAGATATACTAACACCAAGCAAATGATCGATCATATCAATCTTAATACCCCTAAAACAATATTATAGATTAGTACGAAATACAATAATCCCAATAATTGCATTTCTAGGTTCAAGAACCATTTCTCTCAACTGGCGTACAATGAAAAAAAGAAATACTACTACCCCGCAATGCCTGGAGTGTTTGAGGAGCGCCAGCAGGAGATGGCTGACTTCTTCCGTGAATCTCTAGCCCAACCATTTACACGTGGCGACTACAAGGAGCTGGTAGAGCTTTGTCTGCTGCTTGTAACTAAAGGATCCGAGCCAGTGAACTTCACAATGGTCTACCCCGGCGCACTTCACAAAGCAAGGTGGATGGCTAAACTGCTCTATACCCTCAAGATTGTTCTTTTGTCAGGCCAGATCAAAGAGCAGTTTCCCAAAGCCGAGGTTGTGACTAAAAGTCAAATCAGCAAGTTAGAACGGTTTGCTGTGTTCACAGTCGCTGTTTATGTCCCATGGTGGATTGTTTGCCCCGTTCCAGCAAGTGCGCCACTGAATGACTTGAATTTGGTCGAAACCTTGGCTGAATTTGCCCCATATGACGCCACAATAGTTGACAAAGCACGTGTGGCACTCGGTAGACACACTTGGTACCTAACTGAGGAGTTGGCCCCACTGGCTTTGTTCTCGTCCCAAGTACAAGAAAGGACAAAAGAGGAGATGAGGAAGGCCCTTCTTTGCCATGAAGGCACTGAAATTACTAAGAGAGTGGGGCTCAATCATGGGGGCTATGGAAAGCCATATCTCCCCCTGTCCCAGAAAGTGGCACTGCCCTGGTGGACCTAATTGGGCCTGACTCAAGCCGGTTCTTCACCATTTTAGGCATGCCCTATCAGTTTCTCCACAGTCCAGCCAGTGAATGGGCGGATCATGACGACTACCTGAACATGAAACGGGTTGTGGACAAGCTTCAGGTCGTCAATGAGGCTGCAGAGCGTGGTGTAAAACTTTGCCATGACTTTCTTAATGTTGCCAGGGATGAGGAGCGCTTTCAAGAAGTCCTTCAAGTAGTTGAAAATGACAGACTCCGCGTTCTTAATCAGCGCAAACGATCATCTGTTTCCGAACAGAAATCATGGTTTCTTGCTCTAGAGAAATAATACCTTGTGAATATATGATAAAACCCCTTAATGTACCATGAGAGAATAAGAATGATTAACTTTTTTGTGTTAGTGATAACAACTTTTAATTAAGACAGGCAAATGATTTGTGTTAATATCCCTTATGATGGTTGTGTAATCTCATATATAGGCGCGTATGCCGTATAAGCAAAATCGCTATTTTCCAAATTGCTGGTGCTCACTCGAATATGCATGAATCTTCAAAACATTGCACGTGGGTATTTTTTATGTCAATATGCAATACCAAAATTTTGAACAGCATTGTAGGACGAAGTTGGGGCAACTATCACACCCTAGTACAGGGCTGAGCTCACCTACACTGTTCACCCTGAAGAGCTATACCTCTATATAATGAATAGCTGTCGTTACGACTTGGAAGATTATTTCAATTGCCACTATGCAGAGTGAAGAAGAGTTCACGATTGAAAATCTCGGGACGGTAAGAAAAACCTCCCGAATGGAAAGGCTTGTTTATAAACTTGTATTTAATAATGATGTTGTGGTTAACGATGACCTCTTTGTGCGTGCTTTTGATTGTATTCGTTTAAAGATAACTTGCCAACCGGATATAAAGTGGGCACAAAAATAGTATTGAATGATATGAAAGCCATTTATGTCGAGTATATGCCTCCGTATCAGTTAAACGGTGAAGTGTTGATTGGACGGTTTTATCACGTCATACAAAGTAATAGCTATGTGGATGTAGACACTATTACGTGTGAGTTTAGCGTTTTTCACCGTAGAACATAAAGGAAATATATTTAAATTGTGTGTATATATATTTCTTGTACTAATATGCATTTCATTATACGTTTCGTATATTTTTAATATATTTAATATAACTGTATATATTTTTCCTGTACTAATATAACTATATTTTTCATGCACTAATATTTTGATAATACAACGTTTTGTATATTTCTGATCATATGTATTTAATTATTTAATATAACTATATATTTTTCCTATATTAATATATTGATGATGCACCGTTTTGTATATTTTTTATTATATATTTCCCGTTCGTGATGCTATTATTATTATTTTTTGATCATATATATATACACCCCAATGTATATTTATTTCCATTCAATTCGCCTAAATAAACTGAATGATGTATTGGCGTTTTATTTATTCCTTTTTGTTTATACACAGTATTTAATTATATCAATTGGCTGGTTTCTAAAGCGGATTTCTAAACCAGAATATATGCTTTAATTAAATACTGCTATCTGGGGGAGAAGTTGGGACGGCCTCACCCCACAAAGGGGTATACCTAACCTGAGAGAGAGAGAGAGAGAGAGAGAGAGAGAGAGAGAGAGAGAGAGAGCGGAAGACAGAGCATCCTACACCGGGAGGATCCAGCATAATGGGAGCTCAGGGTAGCATCACTTTGCTTAGAATTCGAAATCGGCCAGTTGGCTTAATCAGCTAGTGCCTCCAGGCATTATCAGCGAGTTGGCACAGTGTATATATCGTTTGAACAGCCAAAAAGCGCACATACACCCCACCGAATCTATACGCCCATAGATCCCCTATTATTACACACACACACACACACACACACACACACACACATATATATATATATATATATATATATATATATATATATATATATATATATATATATATATATACACAAACTCAGAATGGTTCCCTATATATATATATACTGTATATAAACAGATGCATGTAAAGCCCCAATAATAAATATATACAAGCACAACCACCACATATAAAGAATAGTTAATAGTTAAGAACAAATTCTTAAGTCGAAAGGAGTCATTATTTAAACATAGCAACGATAATAATTTTCTTTGGTTTCTATGTTAAACATAAAGTAAGGATCACTTGAAGATCAGGGCCACGAGCCTTCTTTAGTCAGCCTTATGAGGTTAACTAACGAAAATAACACGACCTAACCTAACCAATCGTTAGGTCAACTGTACGCCCTTCACGATTGGTTAGATTAGGTCGTGATATTTTCGTTAGTTAACCAGATAAAGGTAACTAAAGAAGGCTGGGAGCCCTGATCTTCAGGTGATTCCTTTTATTTTTTAGTTAGTGCTGCTGATAGTCTTTGAAATTTGTGCAATTATACGGGCCTGGGTAAAAAACGTCAATTTCATAAAACGTTGATAGACGGTTGCTCATAAAGTCACGTGAACGATATTTATGTATACCATTTGGAAGCTCTTAAAATGCTCTATCAGATGTGTTAATATAAAATTTAAAATATTCTGTAAAGGTTTCACTACTCAGATACCATTTTTCAAAATGAAATTGTTCTAAAATAACAACTTCATAAAATATTACTTTTATTTTTCTGATATAAATAATCGCCCAAATATCTAACTATCTAATTAGTCAATACGCAACACGAACTAGTCCCATGTTTAACTATTATTTATAGATTTACTTATATTTAAAAAAAAAAATTTACAGTTTCGTTTTACGAAAACCACTTCTTCATGGCATAAAAAGTTATTTGGACCTTATTGATCATTTTATTTTTTTTAAATAAAACAAAGCAACTGTCCACTATTATTAACTTTTATCGGATTTTCTCTGAGTATTGGGTTAAATATTGCGCAGCAGTATTCTACGCTATTTTGGCTCGCAGCAAAAATAATTTCAAAAATGGCGCAGCGATTCTAAATGGTTTTCGCTTCGAGCAAAATAATTTCAAAGATAGTTTCGCGGTTTTCTACTTAAGGCGTCTTTTAATGCACTGAGCATTACAGATAGACCGAGCCTGTAAGCCCGTGAAACGTGCGCTCCTGGAGGCGCGACTTATTGGAGCGCCTCTCGTTTTATATTTAATTTTTGTTAATTTTGCGGTTAATACTCAACTTTTAACTGCGTGTGACTTTCATTTTGGGTCGAAGGTCACTGAAATTTCTTAAATATTACTGTCACTTTGACACTTTTAACTAACTCATTATTGCTCGAAACCGATCCCTGTTTTTTATGTAAATCCACGAATGGCAGAAATATTCGCTCTTCAGCATTTAACTCCATTTTAAATTCAGCCAAAATCTTACTGAGCTTGGACTTCTTCTTCTCCTACTTCATCTGCTCTAAAGTTAATTTCCATATACAGTATATGGTACCATTGGTTTGCCAGATAGATATGAATTAAATGCTGTCCATTGGCTCAAGGGAAAAGGTGTAATTACTATATTTTTAGCCAAAAAACAAAAGTTAAACCTCAACCAAAAATTTCTTTGATGTATTTAATCCGACGTGGATGCAACGAGTTTCTTGTGTAAAATGAGGTTCTACCTGTAGTGGGCTTGGTGGCTTTAAACCCAAGATCCTGTCTAAAAGCTGGATTCTATCTGCTTGGCAGATAGCTGGTGAGGGAAACTATATTTTGGGACCTCTTTGCGAGCGACCCGTTGCGTTGCCCACGTCGGGCTTCCATCCTGAAGAAGAAAAACTATAGTTGTTGTTATTTACCATTACTTATTCGGACTATAGTGGATTTAATTTTTCCCAGAAGAGTTTCTTGTTACATGTACGGTCTGTGTGTAACATAAGATTTTCTCAGAAGACCAATCTGAGTTTTAACACATTAAATGGACATGTTATGTGCCTTTAGTCATTCCTTTATAAAATTTTTATCACTTTATTTTTATTAATCCTAACTAAGAAAAGAATTGTATGTTAATTTATTTGTAAAGAATTCTATATTTCATTCCATTTCTGAGTTAATTAAACGAGACTAGAAGTAATTTGATGTGTTCTTTATTTGGGAGTGATATTTAGAAGTTGGCTGAAAGTCATAGAATTAAATAATGACTTCCGAGTGAGGATAATTACAAAAAGTAAATACGACTACACTGCATTCCAGCGGTCTACGTGGCATCTCTATATTCTTCGGAGTTTTAGGAATACAATTCCCTGCGTCAAATGGGACCATAAATTCGATTCAATAAACCCAATGTGAACATGGAGGCTAGACGTACCTAGAGAAGTGGTGCCCCTCACAACGGCGGTTGTAAATTTCGAACAGCTTTAGAGACAAATAGAATAAGGGGAAACCTGAATGCCAGAAAATTCCATATTCCTAATTTCTAATTCTATAGTTAGGGGAAGTGTTTGACAAAAGTTATAAAGGGTAATAAAATGATTGGATTGGTTTGATATTTACACCTCAGGAAAGGTAACAGAAAGGGAGCCGATTAACCTAAGACGAGTAATATATTACCTAAACTTAATATATATATATATTATATATATATATATATATATATATATATATATATATATATATATATATATATATATATATATATATATGATACGCACAGACCGTGCATGGAACAAGGAACTCTTCTGGGATAATTAAATCCACTATAGTCCGAATAAGTAATGGTAAATGACAAATACCATAGTTTACCATATATAATATCTATATATATATATATATATATATATATTATATATATATATATATATATATATATATACAGGGTGGGCCGTAAGTTTCCATACATAGGAAAAATAAACATTTTGTTATGGACAACCATTTTTATTTATATAATATGCTCTACATGGTTGCCATTGTTTTGAAAACACATTTCAATACGTGTTCCCCACTGTTGATGAACACGCATTAGCACAGTTGACGTTATGCTTGTAATGGCGTTGGTGATACGTTCCTTTAGATGATTTATGTCTCGTATCTTTTCCTGATACACCATGGCCTTCAAGTGCCCCCAAAGATAGAAATCAAGGGGGGTGAGATCTGGGGATCTGGGAGGCCACTCCACAGGACCACGCCGACCAATCCAAGCATCTGGAAACTGCTGATCCAAATACCGACGCACGTGAAGACCATAATGAGGTGGAGCTCCATCTTGCTGGAAGTAAACTGGGAAGTTACCTTCCTCGTTTAGCAGGGATGGGAAAATCTCTTCTTGCAACATGTTAAAATACCTTTCGGCATTAAGATTTCCACTGACAAAAATTGGTCCAATAATTCTGTCACCCCATATCCCGGCCCACACCATCACTTTACCGGCATCTTGCATCTTCGTCGGACTCAGCCAGTTAGGGTTAGCATTACTCCAATAACGTATGTTTTGCCGATTAACCTCTCCATTGACGTAAAAATTTGCTTCATCAGTAAACAAGATCTTACGTCAAACGCATATTCTTAGGGTATCTGAAACATAAAAACAAACGTTTAATTTTTCCTATGTATGGAAACTTACGGCCCACCCTGTATATATATATATATATATATATATATATATACATACATACATACACACACATATATATATATATATACAGGGCGTTCCAAAAAAATGTATACACACTTTAACAGCTGATAGCTCAATTGATGTTTCTTTCTTTCCAAGTTAAACCCATTAGAATTAATAATGGCAGTCAGACTAAGCTTTGAACAAAGGAAATTCATTCTAAAATGCTACTGGAAGTGTGAAAACGCAGTTGAAGTGCAAAGACAGTTTAGGAGGGAGTTTCAAACAGATCCACCAACGCGACTTACCATCACTCGAATTAGAGATAAGTTTGAAGCCGATGGAACTGTTCAGAATGTCCACAAGAAGCGTTCCGGAAGACCACGGACATCGACAAGCCCCACAAAGCAAGAAAGAGTACTGGAAACGTATCACCAAAGTCCAAGAAAATCTGTGCGGCAAGCGAGTCGTGAGGTAGGAATTTCAGAATCGTCTGTCCAACGCATTTTGAAGCGCTGTCAATGGAAAAGTTACATTCCAAGATTAGTCCATGCTATTAATGAAGATGATCCGGACCGAAGAGTGGAGTATTGCGAGTGGTACTTGGCACGATGTGGATGTGGATTGGACGAAGGGATTTCGTAGAATACCCTCCGCGTTCACCAGACCTCACACCACTAGACTTTTTTTTATGGGGATACTTAAAAGACAAAGTCTACGCTATAAAACCTGCAACAGTCGCTGAATTGAGAGCAGCCATTGAACGAGAATGCACACAAATACCAAACGAAATGTTTCGTGATGTTTGCGATTCCATTGCTTCGCGTTATCAGCAGTGCCTGGACCAGAACGGACGTCAGTTTGAAAACAGGCGTTGACAAAACAATTAAATAATGTCTGTAGATTCTATTACATTTTGAAAATGAAATGTATTTTAATAAACACTGCCTTTATAAGTATTTAAAGTGTGTATACATTTTTGTGGGACGCCCTGTATATATATATATATATTTATATATATATATATATAAGTTTGAATGTGCCATTTTCGTAATATATTTTAAGGAAAGGAACATTTTGTTTCAGGATGATGTTTTACGTGAGAGAATCCATCATATGAGATATTTATTCTTCAAAGCGACACTCATACCTTTATCTCGTTGGATCTGGTCACTTCCCGAACAGTAAGTCTGATTTCCCAAATAAGGTGAGGAAATTCTAAATCCACGAGCAACCATGGGTTGGATTCTTGTTTTGTGTGAAAAAGACTTGTGGCAACTTCATCCACTGCTTGTGCCGAACTATACTTGTTTGCACTGTGAATAAAACAGAGTGAATTAGCATAAAAAATTTAAATTTTATTTACACACTTTTCTATGGAAAAATTAAGCAAATAAATTAAAGATAATCTTATATGCTCTCTTTTCATACTTTTGTATTTACTTCTATTCTGGAGATTCATTTATTTTATGTCACCATTCAAAGAAGTGACGTCACAACCTCAACTTTACATCTCATTTTCTCGAGCATCTCTTTACTATTTATTTACTTATACGCTTCAATCATAATGTCTGACATTTGTTTCAGCTTCAAATTCTAAGATGCGTTTTGCTCTAATTTTTACACTTTGGTGATTGTATATACAGGGTGCGGCACAAAAATGTACCCGATTTCAAACTGAAACTACAAGATAATCCTAGAGGATTGAATAATAAAGTGCACTGAACAGGTAAAAGACCAAATTTTGAGAAATAATCCTCCCCCCCCCTTTTTTTTTTTGTCACAGGTTACAGTTCAAAATGCTTCGATTAAGTTTACAACAAAGAATCATATCTTTGAGGAACACAGCTAAAGTATGTTTGCTGTAAACTTAGTTGAGGCATTTTGAACCTGTAACCTTTAACCTACAACAAAAATGGGTTATTTAGTAAAATTCTCAAATTTTGCCCATTCAATGCATTTTATTATACTATCCTATCCTGTATGGTTATTTTGTAGTTTCATTTTGAATTCGGATACATTTTTGTGGCGCGCCATGTACATTCCTCCCCAATAATTCCGCTCCACCCTCTCCGAAATGTGATAACAACGCAGTCCCTCTTTCTCCTCCATCCTCACTCCCTTCCCTTTCCTCCTTCCCCTCTCCCTCTCGCTATCCCCCCCTCTCATCCTTCCCCTCTCCTTTCGCTACACCAAAAACGACGATATTACGAGATCACACTGTCTATATGGAATCGCACAAAAGCTAAAGTTAATCATCATACTTTCTATTAAAAATAATTTTATTCTTTATAAGTTGTTTTTATGTATAAAAGTATGAATTAAATCTATTATTGAAGTCATTCATTTCTTCTCCTTCACACTCTAATAATCAGCTGCTTTTATGCTTATTTCAGTATTTGTATATGAACTTTACGCATAGTTTTTTTAACTAAAATATCTCCTCTCATATCTTCACTTATAAAATATAAGATAAAAAAGTTTTAAAAAAAATTCATTTCTCCTTTTTAAAACAGAAAATGCTGAAAATCAAACCTTAATTCTTAGAAAGTATTAAGTATTTTGAATTTACTTAAACTTACTAAAGCGAAGACGCGTTTGATGGTTTGCTCAAGAAAACATTACAATTGATTCGATGGAGATAGTGAACGAGTGGCTTCCGTCCATAATCTTTGATGTCAAAATCTATATTTTTGCAAGTGTCGTCTTGGGAAGAAAACAAAATTGTTGAATTCAGATTTATTATTATCTGCATAAAATATTAAAAAAAACAAGATCATGTTTGAACTATTCTGTGTGTATATATATATATATACACCTTGGTTAACCTTGGTTTTGTTTCCGCCCGAATTGTTCATTCTGACGAAGGTCAAGCTCACTCTACCTAATACCTACAGTTTAACGTAGAATCCGAACCACGCCCCACCAGCAGCCCAGCGTTAACCACAAGGCTACCCAGGCTACCCATTTATCTACGAGCCATTTTTTATTATGTGGAAGTATGAACAGCTCGGTTTTGCTGCGAGCAGCCTGCCGTCACCAGGTCTCGATTCCGGGACCGATGGATTCGTAGTCAGCGACGGTAACCACTACACCACCGAGGCGCATTAAGAATATATACTGTATATGATGTAAAATAGCGCAATGTCGCGGCGAAGTATGAAGAAGGAAACTACTATTTAGGAAGACTAAATTTTTATTCCTTAACACCGATACAATTTCGGCTCCTCGCGAGCCCCTGTCAATTGGTAATAACCGCATAAAGAGAGAACAGAGTTTGTATACACCTGGAAGTTAATTATCAGGGATTAACTGACTGAACCTTCCCATCCTTTTATCAGGGGATAGTTAAGTGACCCCTCCGACCCAGCTTTGACGTGATGGATGTACCTGTGTTGCCTGTGGATTTTTGGATGGTAATGTTAAAAAATTCTTAATTTTATTACATATAGGCCTAATCTTGTTAAAAGAGAATTGACGATTGGATAGATTAAAAATTTTTATAGAGCCTATATGACTAGATTCAACAATTCTACGCTTAACATACTGTAGTTACTAGATTTGGAAACAAAGTTGCAATTATTGAAATCTATTACATGGTTATCGTCTCTAACATGACAGAATACAGCACTTTTTTTATTCCCCACCCTCACATCTCACTTGTGTTCATAAATTCTTTAACTGAGGTCCTTTCCCGTTTCTCCCAAGTATACAGTACATTATCAGGACATACTTCACATGGTAATATACTGTATATACACCTGTGTCTTTTTCGTCCTCAGGTTTGTTCCGATTTAACATTAAAGAAGTTTGGTGGAATTCTGTGTCGAAGATAATGTATTTATAGCTGATGGCACGTTCAATTTTTACTCAGGAAGAACAGAGATCCGTGGTTCATTGTTGTGGGCAGAAGTGAAAGGAGCCGAAATTCACACGCGTTTATGTGCTCAGTATGGGAATAATGCGTTACCACGGCGAAGTGTGTACGAGTGGATTTAAATGTTCAAGGAAGGTAGGTCATGTGTGACTGATGCTCAGCGCTCAGGACGACCGTCAACATCAACCAGTGGTGACAAGCAGGAAGAAGCCAGAGCCATGATTTTCGATGACAGAAGATTAACAATAAAAGAAATTGCATCTTCATTAGACATCAGTCAAGGGTCAGCCCATTCGATAGTTCATGACATTCTTGGCTTTCACAAGGTTTGTGCAAGATGGGTGCCCAAACAGTTGACAGAAGAGCACAAGCGTAATCCTATGGACGTCTGCTCTCGTCTTTTGGTGCGGTATCATAATGAAGGTGAAAACTTTTTGGAGTGCATTATCACTGGAGATGAAACCTGGATCCATCACTATGAACCAGAAAGCAAACGACAGAGTATGCAATGGAAGCATCCAACATCTGTTGCAAGGAAGTTCAAAGCGCAGCCGTCAGCAGGTAAAGTTACGCTAACACTGTTTTAGGACACACGAGGCCCTATCCTTTAACATTATCTAGAGCGTGGAAATACAGTAACAAGTGCATCGTATTCTGACATGCTTCGGAATGAGTTAAAGCAAGCAATTTGCACAAAACGGAGAGGGAAATTGTCGGAAGGTGTTATTCTGTTACACGACAATGCGCGTCCTCATACCGCTGCACAGACTAGAAAATGCCTTCAACAACTTAAATTTGAAGTTCTCGACCATCGAGCCTACAGTCCAGACCTGGCACCTTCGAATTTTTACCTGTTTAGACCACTAAAAGACGCTTTGAGAGGTCAACGATTCCAAGGAGATGATGACCCGAAGGAGGCGGTGCATGACTGGCTACGCACATAGCCAAAAACATTCTTTTGTGATGGCATTAGGAAGCTTGTAGATCGCTGGACTAAGTATATTGAGAAACAGGGAGACTAGGTTGAGAAGTGATGTGTTTATAATGTATCAGATGTGAAAATAAAATTGTGAAAATAAAATGTGCGGATACTTATTGAATTACCTTCGTATATATATATATATATATCAGTGGCGGCTTTACAGGGGAGGCCTGAGAGGCTGTGCCTCCTCGGTTTCAACAGGCTATAAATATTTTTTTCCTAAATTGCAAAATTTTAAAAATTTTAATATAATTTAAGTTTAATTTTTAATTAGCAATGGAATCGCCCTCCCCCTTCGAATATAGTTGTTAAAAGTTTAATTTTCAATAGAATCACCCTTCCCCCTTGAATATAACTGTAACCTTTAGCTATAATGGTCAAATTCAGCACGAGAAATCTAAAGGAAGAAGTATTCAGGAAAGCCTCCCTTCAGCTTCTTGGTTGTCATGGCAACGTACTGATGCCACGCATATATTCTGTCCTGTCAAAAGGCATGAATTCGTGAAATGGAGGCCCAAAATCACAAATCCTCCGCGAGCTTTATCATGGCTAGCCAGTGGGCGGAGTTAAATGGTTGTTGCCTAGCAACCAGATCTTCGGAGTCAAAATTATTGCTAAATACCACATGAAATTGAATTTTTATTTAGTTATTATATTTTGTTTACAGGAACCTGTTACGCTGTCATTCAACTCTTTATAAGTGAAATTAGTGTTATTTATATATGATTTAGTGTACCCAACGTAGGTATGTCAGTGCTAACTTGTTATTTGTACGTTTTTAAAGGCTACATTATGGTAGTGTTATGTTATTTGTAAGTTTTTGAAGGCAATATATCAGAGTTTATATTCTTTGTGTGAACTTAACCCTTCAAAATGGAAGAAGTTACTGATATAATCGTTTCACTATTGGACTTTTCTTTTGTTAGAAGAAGCGAAGAAAATAAAAGATACATTTTATGATAAATAAAGGTAGATCAACTCCAAACATATCTTGTGTTCAAATAAATAAGAGCAAAACAGAAGTTTTAAATCTAATTGGTATGACAGATATAAGTGGCTGTGTGGAAGTTTGCAAAAAAGCGGTTTGTTTTGCTGGTCTTGTCTTTTAGATGGTGTGAAAAAAAATGTATGGAGTGACGAAGGGTTTCGTGATTGGAAGAACTTGGCAAGGAGCTTGGAGAGACATTCCACTTCGAAAGAGCACATTCAAAATGATATTTGTGTTAAACAGTTATCTAAACAGGCGTTCAGTATTTTTGAACAGCTAAATGAACACGCGAAGAGATCGAAAAATGAGTACAATGCAAAAGCTATCGAATCAACCTTGCTGGTATGAAAATATCATAAATAGGTTTGCTGTTGGAAAAGAAAGGAGAATTGATCTTCTTTTCAAGTAGAAGACGTAAGTAAAATCAATTGATGATTTTTCGTTTTATTTTCTAATATTTTAATAACTTTACTCCATGTTGTTTAGTTAATTTATAATAACGGTTAGTACTTAGCGGTACTATCTATATTATGAATAATTTTGTACAGATTAAGCCATCTTAATTTAAGTAATTTATTTATGGGCATATGCCATATATAACTATCTTCGCACTATGTAATAAAACATAGCAATAATTATTGGTGGGCCTCCCCACCCTCTCAGACCACGAGCCGTCACTGATATATATATATATATATATATATATATATATACTCAATCTCTGCGATCTCGCGGATATGATTATTGCGGACATTTTAAATGCGGCCACAACCCACCAGTATCTCGGGGAAAAAATGTAAAAAATTCCAGAGAATCACGGAGCAACATCGCGAAAACGGGAAATAAAAGGAAATAAATACAAGATGTATTTTTTATAAGAAAACGTTATATATACAGTGTATATATATATACACGGTGAACCAAAAGTAGGTGGACAGTAGGTTGAATACGGTTTGTGTTATATTATATTATAACTATGGTGTTCATTATAACTATGGTGTTTGTGTTTATTATATTAAATATTATAACTAAATTTATTTAAATTTTATTTTGTATTATAGTATACAAAAAAATTAAATATGTATTCTCAAAATAAACGTTATCATTTACTGTCCACCTACATTTGGTTCACCCTATATATATATATATATATATATATATATATATATATGCTAAAGCCTTTCCTAAAACTTTCGATAAATGTGACCATGGAATTATAGCACATAAACTTAAGAATATAGGAATTACTGGAAAGCTGGGAAGATGGATATTTAATTTCTTGAAGCAAAGAACAAAAAGAGTGGTGGTAAATGGAGTCAAATCGGAAGTAGAGAGCTCTGTCCCACAAGGGACAGTACTAGCAAACTTGCTGTTCATAATAATGATTATAGATATTGATGCAGATATCAATGACAGTATTGTATCATGTTTCGCAGATGACACAAAGATATGCAAGGAAATATTGAACGAAGGTGACGTAGAAAGATTACAAAACGACATTGAAACACTATTCCAGTGAGCAGAAGCCAACAATATAAAGTTCAACGAAGAAAATTTCCAAATTCTAAGATATGGTAATAACAAGGAGCTACAGAAAAAAGGGTACAAAACTCTGCAAGACAAACAGATAACACCAAATCCACAAGTCAGGGATCTTGGAGTAATAATGTCGTCGGATACAGAATTCGGAGAGCACTATAACGTCAAAATTACGACGGCTAGAAAAATAATGGGAATCATCTGGAGGAGCTTCCGCAGCAGAAAAGCAATCATCATGCTCAAATTATGGAAGAGTCTAATCCTACCATACCAATAACTGAGTATTGCTCAGTACTCACAAGCCCATATAGAAAACGAGACATTGCGAACATTGAAGCTATACAAAGGACTTTCACATCTAAGATAGAGGAAACAGAAGGTGAAGTCTACTGGTCTCGACTACAATCACTGAAACTCTACTCTCTCGAAAGAAGGCGCGAGCGGTACACAATAATATACATATGAAAAATACTTGAGGGCTCTGTCCCTAACCTTAGAAATGAAATAGAAACAAACTGGAATGAGAGAAGAGGCAGAATTTGTACGGTCCCAGCTGCGGTGGGACAAGGGACCATGTAAACGAAGATGGAACGTACCCTCAGAATACGAGTCCCGATGCTTTTCAATGTTCTACCAAAAGAAGTGAGGAATCTCCAGCAACCGACCTGAATAACTTCAAGAACCAGCTGGACAGATTCTTATGCAAAGTCCCTGACCAGCCATGCGTGGCTGGCTACGAGGGCAGAAGGAGATCAGACAGCAATTCCCTCCTTCACCAAAACCCGCAAATGAGGTGGAGATGCTGCAGAGGGGTCGACCGTAGGTCGATCCTGAACCGTCGTTCGAACTCACCTAAAGTATGCACCTAAAGTATATATATATATATATATATATATATATATATATATATATTATAACTGCAAACACGCAGTATAATTAACGTAAAGAACGACGCTATATATATATATATATATATATGTGTGTGTGTGTGTGTGTGTGTGTGTGTGTGTGTGTACCTAGACAGCTACATTCAGACCCTCACAAACGCAAGATTACCCTTTTACTTTGATGTGAATTCTATCCGACGTAAATGCAACGAGTTAGTGAGAGAAGTGTGTGTTTGAGATCATGCTGGACTGCTCACATAGTATATATATATATATATATATATATATATATATATATATATATATATATATATACGAGTGTAACTGTGATTGATGCAGGTAAATTTGTGCTGCCTTGGGAGGAAACACAAACTTGCTATGCATCTTGCTCCTGAAGAATCATGCACCAGGCCTGATAATAACTGGCGGTGTCTGCAATGAAAGCTAACTAAAATTACAATCAATTAAATAGGGGTATGGATGTTCTTTAGACTAGACAAACACAGAGCACTGTTGCTTTCAGTGGTGATGAACCATGTACGAAAGTCTCGTCACTACTTTGACTCCCCTAATTGCTGTACCCTGAAATGGGCATATGAGCGGAATGTTTCTATGTAAAAAGATGTTAAACCCTTTATACTTTCAGTTGAACTGTGAATGCATCGATGATTAAATTCTGAGTTCAATCCCATATATACACCTTGTTAACCTAGTTTGGGTTCCGTGCGTCGGTCTCTCTTCACACGAAGGTCAAGTTGGTGGCCCCGCCTCTAGTCCTGGCTTGGTGGAGGAGCGAGTTGCTCTCTTGCTCTCTCCATCGTACATAGCAGGTACACCCGGCTCATCTAGTACCGTCCTGAGCTAGGCATCTATTCTTCTCTTGAAGACTTCAACTTTGACCCCTGTAATGTTTCTGAGGTCCTTTGGAAGTTGGTTGAAATTCTTGACCCCCTGACAACCAATCTATTTTTCTTCATTGTTGAAGAGGTCCCTTGTCAGACCTTTAATTTGGGAACACTACACATTCTGCCTTTCCTATTTTCCAGCGTTGTTTGGATGGTAATAATTGTGTTTAGTTTGAGGTTTGGTACCAGTTTTTTGATCATGTTCCATATGTAAATTATGGTGTATCTCTCGCTCCTTCTTTCCAGGGAGTAGAGATTTAGTTTATGCAGTCTTTCCCAGTAGTTGAGTTCTTTGCAGCCATCAGTCTTAGCTGTGAAATGTCTCTGCGTTTCTTCTAGTTTATTAGTTTCTTCCTTTTTTATATGGGGACGTCAAGACTGAGCAGTATTTAAGTTTTGGTATGATCAATGTTTTCAACAGGGGAATCATTACTGTCTCGTCCCTTCTTTTGAATGTTCTTTGTACCTGTGCCGCGACTTTTTTTGTTTTGTTTTCGGTATCTGATTTTGTGTTTCGAATTTCGCATCATCGGTCATTATTACCGCAAATCGATCGCTTTCGTGCTTCTCTGAATTTCCTGTCTATCTGGAGCATAATATGCAGTCTGTTTAAGTTCCTCCTTTCTACCATCTCTCAAGAGCTGAAATTTCTCCGTGTTAAATGTCATGTTGTTGTCTTCTGACCATTTGTATATTTTGTTCGTGTCCCTCTGCAAGGCCTCCACCTCTTGCATCGCTGATTTTTCTGCTGTTCTTTGTATCGTGTGCAAAGGATGTTGCTATGCTTGCTGTTTACTCCACTGTCTATGTCTGTTAGCATATAATGAACAGGAGTGGAGCTAATACTGTACCTTGTGGTACCAAGCTGCGTACTGATGATTATATACCTTGAATTTTATTGACCTATAGACGTTCTCTGAGGAAGGTGTAGGTCCATTTTCCCACTTTGCCTGTTATTTTCATATATTTCATTTTATGTGCTATTATACCATGATCACATTTGTCAAAAGCTTTAACAAAATCCTTGTGTATGGCATCGTAGTTGTCATTGCCTTCCAGTGCATCTAGAATATTGTTATAGTGCTCTATAATTTGTGACAGGCATGATCTTCCTGATCGGAATTCTTGCCAATTTTCGTTGAATCTTTACAGTGTCACCAACAGGTCATAGATTTTCTCTCTAACTATTCTTTGAAATACTTTGGTGAGGTGGGACGTCAATGACATTGGTATATAGTTCTTTGCTTGCGATCTATCCCATCCTTCATATATAAAGAGACAATGTTTGCTCTTTCCAAGATGTTCGGTATTTTGTCCACTCTCTACGGATCTTCTCCATATCCAGTATAAGGGTGGAGCTATTTCAGGAAAGGAAATAATATATATATATATAACCTGGGTGGCCTAGTGGTTAAGACGCTGGGCTGCTGGTGAGGCGTGGTTCGGATTCGACGTTAAACTCTAGGTCTAAGGTGGAGTGAAAAGCTTGACCTTCGTCAGAATGAACAGTTCGGGCGGAAGCTAACCAAAGGTTACCAAAGGTATATATATATATATATATATATATATATATATATATACATATATTAATATGGCGACGAAGGACATTAGCGCAAATAGCACAAATAGGAAAAGACAAGCACGTGCAATCAAGAAAACAGTGAAACTGTTCCCCAATAAGGAGCAAAAAACAAAGCCCCCCAGTAAATATGGAGAAGAAATTATATGCAGATATTATGTAAAAGATAATTGCAGACACAAGAGAGAACAATGTATATATGAACATCCCCAATATGCAATTTCTTCTATAATAATGGTCATTGTAAATTCGGAGACAGATGCAGATTCTACCACACGGACATCTGCAGGACTTACACAAAATATGGAACCTGCAAATATGGGAAAAAATATTACTATCAACATCTTCCGACGAACCCAAAGGACAAAGAACACAGTTTAAAGGACAATAGGAATAACAATAGGAATACAAAATGCGAACAAACATTTTTTTTTCAACATCGCAGACACGATACGGCTGCTTAAATGTCATACCACGCATGCAGTTGACACAGCTGGGAACCCCCGAGCCAAACCACTTCTGGGCAAGAAGCTACCAGAACAGATAGCTGGAAACGGATCTCTCTCGGAGGACCATAGGGCAACGAAACAAGCGACACCGAAGGAAAACGAACTTGAAATACACAAGGGGCAACGAAAAACAAAGAACATAAATATTGTCCTGGCTAATATTCAAGGGATAAGACCAAACCAATCGCTCACATTGCATGCCTCACAGAAACTCATCTTAAGGATTGCCAAGGAAATTGTGAAAATTGCGAACATTGTATTGATAAGAAAGAGATAAATATAGAGGATTTCAACTTACTAAGAGCTGATAGAACAGCGAGACGTGAAGGTGTAGTAAAGGTAAAGGTGTAGTAAAGGTGTAGTAAAGGTAGAGTACATGATGGTCATATGACAGAGACGGTAATAAGTAAATCAAACAGCTTTGTGGAACTCCTAGCAGTGAAAATAAAAAACTAAACGCGATACTCATAGTCATCTATAGACCTCCAAACACTCCAACCGAAAAATTCTCAGATGCCATTGATGATATCAGAAACCTAATAAAGTCCATAAACCCTCTATCCCCCAATATAACGGTCTACGGAGACTTTAATTTCCCATTTATAAAATACAAAAAGGTGGATATATACACCAGGACGAGGGGAGCACAAGAGAAGACCAGGAACGAGCAAAATTGTTGATGGCTCTCACAAATGAATTTATGTTGATACAGGAGCTAAAAGAAAATACCATAAAAAATAACTGCCTAGATCTGGTATTCACGAATAACACGAACTTGATTGCTGATATAAAAATAACCCCAAACATTATCTCGGACCACAATTTAATCGAGATATCAACAAATATGGCGACAACATTAAAAGACAAAACCCATATTGAAGAAAGTAGAAAATTTGGGGCTTTCAAACTTAAACTTCAAGACCATAAACTGGGAAGCAATCAGATTACACATTGCCCAAATAGAATGGAGAACAGTGTTAGAGAATAAAGCAACTGAAGAAATGTTAACCTTGGAAGAAAAGACGCTGAGAATTTTAAAAAAATATGCTCCGAAATCACAGCCAAAAGGAAAGAGGAACTGGTTGCAGAGGCAAAAGAGAAGAATATTCTGCAAAAGAAAGAGAGTTGGGGCAGAGTTAACTACCAATGACAGGAAAGTAATTTAAGAAAAACTGGAGAATATCGATAGGGAAATACAAACCATGATTAGGGGCCATAGAAAGAGGGAAGAGGAAAAAGCGGTAAAAGCAATAAAGGAAAATAGAAAATACTTCTTTAGCTATGCGAAAAGGAAAACAAAAACGTGCGCCATTATCGGGCCCTTAAGGGAAGTAAACAATGAACTGACAAAGGGTCAAAAATAAATATCTGAAACATTGAGAGGTCAGTATGAATCAGTCTTCAGTACCCCAAAACGTGACAAAGCGATACCTGACATAAATGCATTCTATAAAGAGAAATGGCAAGGAGATTGTATATTAGACTTTGATTTTACCCCAAAAGATGTAGCGAGAGCTATAGAGCAAACGAAACCATATTCAGCTGCAGGTCCCTGATACTGGATGTGGAGAAGATCCGTAGACAGTGGAGAAAAACCGAGCATCTTGAAAAGAGCAAACATTGTCTCTATATACAGGGTGGGCGGAAAGTAGCTCCCTATTTTGGATTGGTAAAAAAATACATATATTATCCATTTATTTCAGAAAAAATAATATCAAAAGGTAGGCATACATAGTAGGTTTTCTCTAAAATTCAATGTGGGCTCCAACTCTTTCCACCAGCTTCTGGAGCCGCCAGGAATGGCGTCCACTGACTTTAGCAGGAACTCCGGCGGGATGGAGGACATGACTTCCCGAATTCGGTCCTCCAGTTCTTCCAATGTCCTCGGTTTGGTGCGGTAGACTTCTTCCTTTACCCCCCCAAAGAAAGAAGTCGCACGGTGTCAAGTCGGGGCTCCTGGCTGGCCATTGATGTGGACTGGTATGACCAGATCAGGTTGTGGGCCCGTTCCTTCTGCGCAACACCATGAATGCTGAGCGGTACCTTGCTATGTTGCGAAACGAGGTCTGGCCGGTTGTCAGCACATGGGAGAACATCGACGATCTGATATTTATGCAAGATGGCGCCCCTCCGCACTTCGCTCTTGTTGTCCGTGAGTGGCTGGATGCCCACTTCCCTGGGCGTTGGATGGGTCGTCGTGGTCCACATCAATGGCCAGCCAGGAGCCCCGACTTGACACCGTGCGACTTCTTTCTTTGGGGGTGGGTAAAGGAAGAAGTCTACCGCACCAAACCGAGGACATTGGAAGAACTGGAGGACCGAATTCGGGAAGTCATGTCCTCCATCCCGCCGGAGTTCCTGCTAAAGTCAGTGGACGCCATTCCTGGGCGGCTCCAGAAGCTGGTGGAAAGAGTTGGAGCCCACATTGAATTTTAGAGAAAACCTACCATGTATGCCTACCTTTTCATATTATTTCTTCTGAAATAAATGGATAATATACGTATTTTTTTACCAATCCAAAATAGGGAGCTACTTTCCGCCCACCCTGTATATGAAGGATGGGATAGATCGCAAGCAAAGCACTACAGACCAGTGTCATTAACGTCCCACCTCACCAAAGTATTTGAAAGAATAGTTAGAGGGAAAATCTATGTCCTCTTGGAGACTGTAAAGATTCAACGAAAATCAGCACGGATTCGATCAGGAAGATCATGCCTATCACGACTTATAGAGCACTATAACAACATTCTAGATGCACTGGAAGGCAATGACAACTACGATGTCATATAGACGGATTTTGTTAAAGCTTTCGACAAACGTGATCATGGTACAATAGCACATAAAATGAAATATATGGGAATAACATGCAAAGTGAGAAAATGGATCTACAACTTCCTCAGAGAACGTCTACAGGTCATTAAAATTGAAGGTGTATCATCAGTACGCACCTTGGTACCACACGGTACAGTATTAGCCCCTGAACCACTGTTCAGGAAGGCTTAATTTTTTATTTCTTTAACACCAATAAGTTTTGGCTCACTGCGAGCCCATGTCAATTGGTAATTGGTGTTAAAGAGATAAAAATTTAAGTCTTACTGAAGAGTGGTTTCCTTCTTCATACCTCGTCGCCACAGTGCGTTATTTTACATCTTTTATATATACAGGGTGTCCCATAAGTCCGGCATCATAGGAGAAATTCATATTTTTCTATTTCTACAAACCATAATTCATATTTTTCTCTTTCTACAGGCCATAATGTCTGTGAGCAAGGAAGAACGAATCCAGATAATTCTACTCATAGGAAATCGGAGTCAAAGAGAGGCCGCTGCTGAATTTAACAGACTGCATCCAGACCGCGAGCCAATAACACAGAGTTGTGTTAGCAGACTTGTTGCAAAGTTTAAGGAAACAGGATCTATAGAAGATAAACCACGCAGTGGACCTTCAAGGAGGTCCACTGACGATGATACAGCGACTGCTATCCTGGCTCATTTTAACAGAAGTCCCAATAAGTCTCTTCGGCGATTGTCCGCCGAGACAGGAGTGTCGAAAAGTAGTATCCATCGCATTCTTCAGGCTCACAAATGGCATCCATATAAACTTCAGATCCTACAGAAATTAAGCGAAGATGATCCCGACCGGCGGATGGAATTTTGTGAATGGGCTACGGAACAATATGCTCGGGATGCCAATTTCCCGTCCACCATTCTGTTCAGTGACGAGGCTGTTTTTTATGGAAATGGTGAGGTAAATCGATAGAACACCCTCTACTGGTATGTTCAAGGAAGAAACATTTCCCAGTGTCTTGAACGAAGAAGGAAATTTCCCAACATGGTTCCAGCAAGACCGCGCTCCTGCACATTACAGCACCCAAGTAAGGGAATACCTGTACCAACAATTCCCTGGTCATTGGATAGGACGTCGAGGGCCTGTGGAATGGCCAGCTAGAAGCCCGGATCTCACGCCACTAGATTTTTATCTGTGGGGCCACTTGAAAGCGCTGGTATACGCAGAGAAAATTAGGAGTGTTGAACATTTGCGGCAGCGCATTATTGGGGCATGTAACACCATTACTCCTGACATCATTCACCGTGTGCTTGCTGACTGGGTATCACGTCTGAATTTGTGTATTGAAAACAATGGTGGACATATTGAGCACGTTCTGTAAATAAAAGCTTTTGTTTTGCCTTTTTTTATTATTTTTCCTATGATGCAGGACTTATGGGACACCCTGTATACGTGTGTGTGTGTATATGATATATATATATATATATATATATATAATAATAATAATAAAGAGGAACACCAGAGAAAAAATAAACATCCTTCAAGGTTTAATAGTACCAACGTTTCGGAATGCACTAATTCCATCTTCATGGCTAAAACAATAAAATGCCAAATCACATACAAAATACAAATTGCTTACTAACAATTTAAAATAAAGTTAAAAATTTTAAAAAGTAATGCAAATGCAAAACATTAAAAATATAGGGAAATAAATGTGAAGTTAAAAAATTACAATTATAAAGTAGCTAGGAAAAATATAAAAGCATTAAAACTGAAAGGTAAATAAATAAAATAAACTAGTAACTTAACCAAAACATAGCAGATCTACCGATGATTCATCAGAATTTAGGTCTGGTTTTAATTTATAAATAAACAAAGATTCCATAATTTTGAGCTTAAGGTCAGAACTTCCTGCAGCAAGTACGGCGAAATTAGACTGAGAAATTGGGTGGTTATTGTTGTGCAAGTGGTTACGTATGAGAGAATTTGGTGGTTTGCCAAGAGGTAAATTTGTACGGACCGATTTACCGAGATGTTCGTAAATACGGGTTTTTAAATGTCTTTTAGTTTTACCTATATATGACCCCATACAGTGGTCACACTTGTATTGGTAAACTATGGATGACTTAAGAAGTGTAGGAATAACATCCTTGTATTTAAATAAATGCTAAATCGATTTAGATGCGGTGAATATAATTTTTATACATAGTTGTGGGTAGAATTCCTTGAGCAATTTTAAAAGTTTGTTTCTGATGTTAAAACTTGAGGTTCCCATATAAGGCAAAGTGAAATACAGGATATCTTTGGGGACTGTAATTAAGTCTCTAGTTGTGGGTTTATTAGTCTATTTAAGGTTCTGCCTATTGTAGTCTCCACCAGTCTAGAAGGGAAATTATTCTTGGTAAGGATTTTCGGATGAAATCTAGTTCATCGTGTAGTTTAAAGTAACCTGAACAGATATTGAAAGCTCTGTTAGTCAGAGTCGAAATTAAATCTCGTTTGAAACCTAAAGGGATAAAGGAAGAAAAGTTCGTAGTAAGATTGGTGAATGTCGGCTTTCGGTAAACGGAAGTTTCAAAAGAGGAATTAGTTTTTATTATCTTAATGTCCAAAAAGGACAGAGAGCTATTAGATTCAGCTTTCAGATGAAAGAACTACTAAAATTTTTCGTGGAAGACCTTATATTTATATTCAACGGTGAATATTTTAAACAGACTGAAGGTGTTCAAATGGGTCTGCCTCTTGGTCCCACCTTAGCTAACGCGTTTCTTTGTCATCATGAAGTCAAATGGCTGAATGAGTATCCTTCCAACTTCAAACCTGTTTTTATAGAAGATATATTGATGACACTTTCCTCCTGTTCAAATCACCAGACCATATCCCTTTGTTTCGTAATTACCTTAATTCTAAACACCCTAATATTGAATTTACTTCAGAAGCTGAATCTAGTAGCTTACCAAGAATAATTTCCCTTCTAGACTGGTGGAGACTACAATAGGCCTGAAGATGGAATTAGTGCAATCCAAAAGGTTGGTACGATTAAACTTTGAAGGATGTTATTTTTTCTCTGGTGTGCCTGTTTATTATTAAACTGCCTTTTCCACGCCATCGATCAATAGCCGATATATATATATATATATATATATATATATATATTATATATATATATATATATATATATATATAGATAGATAGATATAGATATAGTGTGTATATGTATATATATATATATATATATATATATATATACATACAGTGTGTGTGTGTGTGTGTATATACACACACACACACACACACATCATTAAGTTAATTATACTAACTTACTGGTTATATTACTGGCAGCTCTGAGGCATTTATCCTTATTTATTTAAATTAAAAGAGTTGTTATCCAAAGTATAAACTGGAGAAAAATTTCCTATAAAAGTGTGTCACTTAATTAATGTACATTACAAAAACAAGGGCAATTCTATCAAAATTATTAAAATTAATTAAACTCAATTTATGGCTTTTGTAAAAATCTAGAATCAGTTCATTTAATTAAAATAGTAAATTTATTGTTTAAACAATTTTAGTTTTCAGTAATTGTAAACTAAACATTTACTGAAGTTAAATGATATATTTCATAAAGAGAATGACACGAATGCAGCCTAAAATAAGTGTAATTGGTAATAACTAAAAACCATTGACGCTCGAGTGATTCTACTTATAACTTTTTTCGAGATTGAAAAAGCCGATGGCTCCCACTGGGTCCTCTTCCCCGGGTGTCCACCTGTGGCCGAAACGTTTACTTTGAAAAACTGTATGTTCAATACAAACACTGTAGAAAAGAACGCATAATCTTCCAACGGAAAGGTATTGACTGTAAAGAGGACGTTCTCTGAAGAAGTATTGTTTATTTTGTTTATTCTCAGTTGTAACGAATGAGAACAAATAAAGAAATTATTACTTATGCCACAATAAATAGCTAATTTATAACCGATTTTAGAGTTTAGAAAAGAGAGATATCAAAAATGTTATTAAACATTCTAAATTCAAAGTTAATACATGTATGTAATACAAAATTCGCCCTTGGCTTCTACTTCGCGTATGAAAAATAATTTCAGCTACATAATGCCATGAGTTCTCTAACTTTATAGCCATGAAAAGCTGACTTCAGTCATCCTCACAAACCTGTTTCCGTTTCAAGGTCTTCAGAAGCAAAAGCATAATTTAAGTGTTGAATTCTTTGTTCCAGCTCTTTAGTTTTTGAGGTCTCTTTTCCAAAGGAGCTTTGCAGAGCTTCAACCTCTGAACGAAGCTCAGAAATCAAAGCAATTATATTTCCTGAAAAAATTTGCAATGATTATACAAAGCAATAGAAGGGAACGTTATGTTATACATATAAGTTATATATATATATATATATATATAGATATATATATATATATATATATATATATATATATATATATATACATATATATATATATATATATATATGTCAGAAATAATAACAATAAGTAATCCAAACAGATACTGACGTGGAGGTCTTAGCAGTAAAAATTGAAACACTTGCCGTGATTGTGATAGCCATCTACAGGCGTCCTAACACTCCAAATGCAAAATTCTCTGAACCCATTGACGATATAAAAATCTAAGAAAGTCCTTAAACATCCCATCCCCAAATATAATACTCGGCTATGATTTTAATTTACCATTTATAAAATGCAAAAGGATGAAAAGAAATGTGTATATATACACCAGAAGAAGGGGTGCACAAGTGAAGACCAGGAACAAGCAAAAATGTTGATAGCTTTAACAAATGAATTTTTGTTAAGGCGGGAGATAAGAGATAACACCTGAAAAAATAACTGCCAGGGTCATTCACGAATAACACCATCTTAATCAATGATATGAAAATAACATCGACAAATATCTCAGTCCTCAACATTATCGAAGTATCAACTAATATGGCGAGAACACTAAAACAAAATACTCATACGGAAGAAAGAAGAGAATTTGAGCTTTTTAACCTAAACTCTAACACTATAAATTGGGAAGAAACCACAACCTATACGGCGAAAATAGAGTGGAAAACAGTTTTAGAGGATAAAACAACCGAAGAAATGCTGATAACCTTAGAAGAAAAGACGCTGGAAATCTTAGTAAAATATGTTCCGAAAGTACAGCCAAAGGGAAAGAGGAACTATTTTGAGAGGCAAAAGCGAACATTATTCTGCAAACGAAGGAGAGTAGCTACGAAGTTAATTAATTGCACAGAAAACAACACCAGAAAGGTGATACAAGTAAAATTGGAGAGTATAAACAGCGAAATACAAAGTTAAGGGTCATTCAAAGTGGGAAGAAGATGCGATGAAAGCAGTAAAAGATAACCCAAAATACTTCTATAGCTTCGCGAAAGGAAAACAAAAATGCGGGCCACTATCGTACCCAATTGTGGGCCCAAACTATTTTTTTATACTTCCTGATATTTCTTGAAATATTCAGCTTCGGAGACTTTAAAATAAACGTGAAATAGTTATCTGATAAAGAAAATTTTAAATTAAAAAATAAAAATTAAAAATTAATATTTAAAAATTTCACTTTTAAGTTCTAACCTAAACTGTATTGCTAAAATGAGTCCCAAAAAAGGGACAATGGCCGTTAATGGGTTTAGAAAAGAAATTAATGAGCTAATCGATTATCTAAAAAAAAGTAGCTGAAATATTGAGAGACCAATATGAATTAGCTTTCAGTTCTCCCTTTTTTGCAGAGGAATTAAATACAAGTGAATACAAAGGACACCAAACAGCAACAGACCGGCTGGTCCCTACGAGGCTGTCTGTTTAAGAAGGAAAGTTAAAGGATGGAAGAAAAGGTAAAGACAAGGCGAGTATTAAAGCAAAGCAAAGAAGAGAGTTTGAAAAGAAGGAAATAAATTTAAAGATAAAGTGAAAATTTTAAAGTAAAAAGGAGGGAATCCGAGTGAAAATTCCACAATACTTCTACGCTCTAACAAATGCTTCTAACTTGGGATTTAAGGCAAGATAAGCTTCTCGTCTCTTTTTAAAGTACTCGATTGAATTACTTTCAAATACGTTGGCTGGCAATCCACAGTGCCGGCCTTAGGGGTGTGCGAACCGTGCGGTCGCACAGGGCCCGCAACTTAGGGGGGCCCGAAAATTTCATAGAAATTTACCATCGACGTCAGAGTGCCAAAATTGGTGTAAATTAATGTAATTTATTTTTTTATTTTCAGATCACCGATCCGTCATGGCCTTAATGATTGCATTATGATAGTTTAAATATTTGATAATAATAAAGTAATAAGTAGTAATAATAGTAAAGGCTGTTGGTCTGTTGGTATTCTGTTACAGGTGCACTTGTATAGTTAAATTTTACTTCTTGTACTTGTTAACAATCTACTAAAATAAAATGATTAGCAATAAAAAACAATTTGACTTGTGTCATGGGGGGCCCGTACAGTATACTCTGCACAGGGCCCGAAATATCCTAAGGCCGGCGCTGCAATCCATTCCACAAATTAACTATACGATTGAAGAAAAAATATTTAGCTTCATTAGAATTAAAATGTTTACCTACCCACTAATTTGAAACTATAACCGCGAGTTATATCTGCATTTCTGAAGATGAGATATTCTTCGACGTCGACATTATGAAAACCTTTACTCCCTTTAAACACCTGGATTAAATCTCCTCGAATGCGCTTTTTTTACAAATGAGAATAAATTTAACGTTTGTAAACGGCCAGTGTATAATTTGTTTCTAAGTCTAGGAATCATCTTAGTAGCCCGTCGCTACTGTCTTGCGATTATTGGCGACATTTGGGGTTACCCTGATTAATGTCCAGCAGTGGTCAGCCAGCATCGTTGGGTTCCACCTGCCTTGGTACCTGTTTCCATTGTGGGAATGTCAGGGTGAAATTTTTACCTATGTTCGTCACTATTGCCACCAAGGTTGGTCAGAGAAAAGACCAAGTGGGAATGAAGGAAATGTACCTTTGAGAATATATTGTGCCCCATTAACCTAAACGCTTCAAGCATCTTAAACAACTGCACGTAATTCGGTGCCTTGTTCTTACCTAAAAAGTTCTTGACGACTGCTTTCAAGGCTTCCCATGCAACTGTCTCGGGTTATAAGTTTGGCCATACAATTTTACGAGATTTTATTCCTTATGGAGAATAACACACGGTATAAAATTGTTTTAATCTTAAAAATAAATTGAGCATGGAAGGGTTAAAAGTCAAATCTCTGTCCGTATGCGTTGTCACTATTAATAATTCTCTTTGCATTAATAACCTTAACACAGTTGACTTACTTTTCACAGAATTTTTGTCATCATCGAATAACACAAAATATGAGCTAATATTTTTATTCAATATTCGTACAGAAGAATAGCTTTGTAAAGGCATAGAATTTTATTATATGATCATAGTATGCTATGACTAGTGCGCCTCCGTGGTGTAGTGGGTAGCATCGCTGACTCCGAATCTATCGGCCCCGAGTCCGATTCCCGGTGAGGCATTCGGCGCACAGTAAACCCAGCTGTTCATTCTTCCATATATTAAAATTGTTTGGTAGTTAAGTGGGTACCGTGGGTAGCCATGTGGTTAAGACGCTTGGCTGCTTGCTGATCGGGAGGTCGTGAGACCGAGTCAGAATTTCTGACCACCCATGGTGGGTCGTGGGTCGGATTCCACATTAAGCTGTAGGTCTGAGGTGGGGCAACAAGCTTGAGCTTCATCAGAATGAACAATACGGGCGAAAGAAAAACCAAGGTTAACCAAGGTTACTATACTATTATAGGTACCTATAGTTGATAAAACTTCAAAGTCTAAAAAGATTTGTCCTCGGACAACTCAATGATTGTTTCAAGACCTGATAAAGGCAATGGCATAGTTTTTTAGACAAGAGCACTTATGTTAATAAGAAGTTAGAAACACTGAACGATACAACGGGAATTAACAAAGTAACGGGCGATATTTTCGTGCTGATTTTAAAATAGGAAGACAAAATTAATAGATTTCTCAGGAAACTCGAAGCCCAGAATATAATTTCTGACACTATATTTTAAAAATTGTTTGTCTCTGGTTCTAGTTCTGGTTTTATGTATGGACTTTTCAAAATACATAAACTTCACTGCCCCTTAGACCAATTTTATCAGCTATAGGTACCTTTAGTTACAACTTATCAAAATCCTTGGTCCCTATATTATCCCCAGTAAGTTGTAATCTATATACGGTAAGGGAATTTTTTCTATATTGTAAGAGAAATCACTATTCTTAATAATGATTCTTCCATAATGGCCAGTTTTGACGTAAGATCGTTATTGCTAAAATCCCCGTTGCTGAAACTATTAGCATTTGGTTGACAGCCTTTTTAGTAACGCTAGCTTGGTTGATAAGAAATCTAAGACTAAACTTCATAAGAAAATTAGACGCCTGCCTCACGACGGTATTGGATGAGCTGGGTGTCCCTGGCTATGTGCGATGGAACTCGCAGGAGAGAGCGACCCTCTCCTCTAAAAGGCCAAGCCAAGAGGTGTGACCACCAGTTTAACCTTTTCGTGAAGGGACACCGACGCACGGAAGAACTACAAGGTTACAAAGTACAGTATATATATATATATATATATATATATATATATATATATATATATATATATATATATATATATATATATATATACAGTGGTGCAAAAGTCTGGACCCATAGGCAATTTACTATAGAAAAAATATCTTTCGATTTTTATAATAGTTTTTATAATTTAATTTTTGTTTATATTGGGTTACATTGGGTTGAGGAAGGACACGTGCAACACAGGCCAAGAGTTATGGTATGGGCTGCTATGTGGGGAGGTACGATAATTGGTCCATATTTCTTCCCAGACACTGTAACGGGTGAATCATACCTTAACTTGTTAACAAATTTCCTTATGCCTCGATTATACGAAATACCATTACAAAATCGGAGAGTTATGTGGTTTCAGCAGGATGGGGCTCCGCCACATTTCGCAAAGGTCGTTCGCAAATTTTTAGATGAAACATTTCCAGGGAAATGGATTGGACGACGTGGGCCAATTGAATGGCCACCCAGATCTCCGGACTTGACTCCTTTGGATTATTTCTTATGGGGACACCTAACCAAATCAGTGGTTTACGTTAACAAACCAAGAACAATACAAGCGCTAAAGGATAACATCACAACAGAAATTGAAGCCATAAGAACGAATATTACTATGCTTACAAATGTGCAAAGGTCTTGTGTCAACCGAGTAGAAAAGTGTTTGGAAGAAGATGGACATCAATTCGAACACTTATTGTAAATTCTGAACTAGAACGTTAAATTTAACATAATTTAGTAACTGGTGTATGGTTAATTAAATTTCATTTCATAATAAACTTCCTGCAGGCCACACTTTTTTTCCATATAAACCGCCTATGGGTCCAGATTTTTGCACACCCTATATACAGGGTGGTGCAAAAGTCTGGACCCATAGGCGGTTTATATGGAAAAAAAGTGTGGCCTGCAGGAAGTTTATTATGAAATGAAATTTAATTAACCATACACCAGTGACTAAATTATATTAAATTTAACGTTCTAGTTCAGAATTTACAATAAGTGTTCGAATTGATGTCCCTTCTTCCAAACATTTTTCTACTCGGTTGACACAAGACCTTTGCACATTTGTAAGCATAGTAATATTCGTTCTTATGGCTTCAATTTCTGTTGTGATGTTATCCTTTAGCGCTTGTATTGTTCTTGGTTTGTTAACGTAAACCACTGATTTAAGGTGTCCCCATAAGAAATAATCCAAAGGAGTCAAGTCTGGAGATCTGGGTGGCCATTCAATTGGCCCACGTCGTCCAATCCATTTCCCTGGAAATGTTTCATCTAAAAATTTGCGAACGACCTTTGCGAAATGTGGCGGAGCCCCATCCTGCTGAAACCACATAACTCTCCGATTTTGTAATGGTATTTCGTATAATCGAGGCATAAGGAAATTTGTTAACAAGTTACGGTATGATTCACCCGTTACAGTGTCTGGGAAGAAATATGGACCAATTATCGTACCTCCCCACATAGCAGCCCATACCATAACTCTTGGCCTGTGTTGCACGTGTCCTTCCTCAACCCAATGTAACCCAATATAAACAAAAATTAAATTATAAAAACTATTATAAAAATCGAAAGATATTTTTTATATAGTAAATTGCCTATGGGTCCAGACTTTTGCACCACCCTGTATATGAGGGATGGGAAGCTAATAAATTTTTAAGTCCAGTTTTCGATTTCAGTTTAAGTTTGCAAAAATATCGATTTCAGTTTCGATTTCAGTTTTTAATTTTTTTTTCGATTTGACTTTATTTTTCTATTCATGTTTCATATATTTCGGTTCGATTCAATTTAAATTTCGATTCCAATTTTTTTTTCAGATTTCTTTGTACTATTTATATTATTTTTTGGGGGTACCCTATTGACAAAGTGAGATTTAATTTTATATTTGTATTTGTATTCGATTTCTGTTTTTCAAAGAGAATTTGCTGTAGTAACTATCATTACTTTTGTATGATTAAACATGTAAGCATCTATAGCCAACTCAATCAGCACGAAACACTCAGCTTTTTTTTACTTATTCGCTTCATTTCTTTCACATAAAGTTTCATTTACAAAAAACTCTTAATTCGAAATGTTTTATTAATTCGTACACTTTTTAAATTTTAAAGTACACGACATGTATAAAAAATATATATAATAGATAATAGATTAGAGTAACAGTTCCAAAGGATTAACATTTGAGTTGAAGTTTGGTCATTCCCACTGATTATTATCTCACTCACTTATGTATGATAGATATAGATAGTATAGCTATTATCGAACTGAAAAATTTAATGGTCAGAAAAAACTGAAGGCGTCCTTACCAAGTGACTAAACGTAGGTCAACGAAAGGACACAGTCATTATTGAAAAGTATTTTGATTTGGGATAAAAATTTTCTTCCTTAATACTTTTAGCTGCGTTATTTTCTATATTTAATTAAAGGATAAATGGATATTTTAAATCCATACAAATGTTGAGTCGCAAAAAAAGGAAAATAATTCACGTTATTTATACTTTTTTGCAATCGAAATGCTCCTCAAAACTGAAACGCAAAACTGTTTTTTTAATCTATTTGAATTCAGATTTCAGTTTTTAAATGTTTTTCAATTTCAGTTCGAATTTCGATTTTAGTTGGCAGAATTTTTTTCAGTTCGAGTTTTTTTCGATTTCAATTCATAAAATAATATCGTTTTTTTTCAGTTTATCGATTCCAGTTCGATTCAGTTTCCATCCCTGACACACACACACACACACATATATATATATATATATATATATATATATATGTGTGTGTGTGTGTGTATATATATATATAAGTAAAAGAGGAGGTTGTAGGCACCAATCTATCAGGGAAATACTCCTGGGTGGATGTTAGGCAGGAGACAGAGAGTGCTGGAACTCCTGTTTCTCCTGTCACTGTCCTCCTTCGCTAATTTTTTTCCGTCCAGCATGCTCCCAAAACTCGCTTCTCCCTCTATTCCTCACTATGCATGCGTGCATCTTACACACTACACAACCTTTTCAAAATTTATATTTAAAAAAAAAGGCATCATTGAGCCTTGTTTTTGGCTTCCTCCATCTTCTGTGGCGGAGTTACTTTGGCGGGCGCTCGCCCTTTACCCCTCCTTTCTACATAAAAAAAATATGTATATATACTCGTATGGAGGATGTGGAACTCAAATCTGTTGTTTTACTGAAAGAAGAGATCCTTTACAAACATAAATGAGATTAAGAATGTATGATCGGAGAAGATGAGAAGTGAAAATGCTTCTGAACGGAAAAACAAGTAATCTGTAATAATATGGTTATGCACATAAACTGAATCATAAAAAAATGGTAGAAATGGGATTTGGCATTATAACGATGGTATATACATGGAGAAGTCTTTTTAAAAGAAGATGTGACGTGATTTTGTGCATAATTTTTTCCAGAAAAATGACAAAAAATGTAGGTAACATAAAAACAAATTGTAAATATTTGAAAAATAGAGACCCTTGTCTCACTTGATGTGTCCTTATAATGTAAAAACATGGTTTTAGATTATTTTGATGTATGAAAGATCATTTATGATGGATGTTTAGGACAGGACTGATATGGTAACACTTCTGATGATGATTATGCAAATGTTTTACTGCTACATAGGATATGTATTGTATCCCCTTTCTTTACATTTCATGTCCTCTAAACAAAGTGTATCTTTTACCTGATGGCACATTTGCTGGCGACATTGAAGCCGATAATTTCAAGGAATCTATTTCCTTTTCTGTTGAGACATGAAAAAGACTGTATTTGAAAGGCTTCATATATTAATACCTTTTACTACCATCACTTAGAAATGTACCACATTATAAATCATTTCAGGCGAAATCAATTATTCTCATTACTGTACAGTAGGTCACGATAACTTTAATTATTATAAGGAACACTTTCCCATTTCGGTCATTCTTGAACTTAAAAAACAAATGAGACTTTCCGTCTTCGTCTCAAATCTTTGTTTTTTTTAGTTTTTGTTTTGAGATGCGATGAAAAGCAAATCTAATTTACAATCTGCATCGGTCATCTTATAACACACAATTTCTATCAACTATTTTTAATAAAGTGGAATGCAACATCGGTATTTCACTCAACAAAGATGTAAACATCATAAATATTTTGTGATTTAAATGAAAAATTGGTTATTATTTTCGTGTCTTTTACGTTCTAAACTAAACAAAGGTACTGTAAATCTCAAATGCGTTTCAGGCTCTTTCAAGTTAAACAAAGTACAGTTCAGTTATAAATATAAATTAGAGTAACTAAATATAATTAGTTTTATTTTTCAAAAATAAAATTTCTTATTTCATCATCAAGTGATACTAATTACATTAACTATTATGTACCTGTCATTGAGTTGCCATTGCCTTCGGCGGTAGTGATAACAAACAGCAGAAATATCACCACAAAAATTCTTTGGAATGAAAGTAAAAGATTGTAAAGTTGCATTTTAAAGCTTTAAATAACTATCATTAAAAGTTTATTATTTATAATTAGAGGAAACACTTTACAATTATGGACACAAATGTCAAACTTAAATATGAAAACTTCACAATTTTTTTCTTCTATGAAGAGAAGCAAATCAAAATATAAACTCGCAAGAAAGAAGAGACTCTTTTCTCTCTTTATATTGCTTTTATATTCCCCCTCAAACCCCATCCCTTATTTCCTGCCTCTGATTCTCCTCTGACGTATGCTTGAGAGCAGATGAACCTATAATCTTAGAGGAAAGTGAAGGACAAAACTTTCGCCCTTGACCAGAAAAATAGGAAACTAAACATTTCAGATCACGTATTTACTTTTGGTTCTTTTAAACTTTTAAAATGACGGACAATACGTGTTTCAAATCTGCATGAATAATATTTTAAATGTATATAATTGATCTCCTTTAGAATGAGAAAACATTTATTGTAAGTAAATATTGAGGTATTTATGACTGAATTTTCGGTAAACTTCAATTAATTATTAATAGGTAGATGCATATATTTAATATATAAGTAAATTTGTGCTTCATTTACTGTATTTGGGTAAAACATTTACATATTACACGTTTTTAAAACTGTAAATAGAATTGACAGTAAAAGACACAAAGACAAAGGATTTACGTCTTATCTAAATTTTACCTTTATCTTTACCTTTAAGAACGCCCGTTTAGATGTTATGTTAACAGTTTTAATTAAACGTATTAAAATTAAGACGACTGAAAATATACACTGTACTTTCTTATCTTTAAAGTTTATACCGTTATTCAGCTTTAAATACCAAGATAATTGTCAAGTACAAATCATCGGTGTGTGTGTGTGTGTGTGTGTGTGTAGTTTTAACGGAATAAATAATGAAAAGCAATAGTTTATTATTTAAAAAAAAATTTTGGTTTGCAGGTGGACATAAGTAGAATGGCCGCAAAATGGACGAGCGCAGAGCTGCGGGGGGAGTCCACCTAACCTCTTTGGGGGAGAAGCTGGGACGGCCTCACCCCCCGAAGGGGTATACCTAACCTAAGAGAGAGAGAGAGAGAGAGTACGGAAGACAGAGCATCCTATACCTGGAAGATCCAGGTGCATAATGGGACCTCAAAGTAGCATCACTTGGCTTAGAACTCGAAATCCGCCAATTGGCTTAAACAGCGAAAAAGCGCACATACTCCTCCCCCGACTGTATACGCCCATAGATCCCCTATTATGACACACACACACACACACACACACATATATATATATATATATATCAGAGGCGTTTTTATAGGGTAGGCAGGGTAGGCTTTGCCTGACCATTAATTTTGTCAAACTTTAGAAGCATAAATATCAATATAAATTAGCGCAATTGACAATATCTGTCGAACGCGCCCTCTTAATCCAATATCATATGATTCTTTTTTTTCATATTAGCTATTACAACCTAAAACGCACTACCTACCTTCAATGTATAATATAAATTCAACTATTGTGGCGGATTTGATATATGCTATTTTTAATACAGAGTAAACGTACATATAGTCAGCGCGCCGACTTTCCGACTAAACGATACATTTTGCACGCTTACGCTCATTATGAAGCCATCCCGTATGAAGAAATATGAGAAACTACGACTTGGGGTGGGGGGTTATAGGAAGAAGATTAATAGGCGAATGGTGTATGACATCACAAGGGGATGGGGGGTGTTTGCGCGAATATACAAATCGCTTAGTCTTTAGTATGACAAGTCTAACAACGTGCGAGTCATAGATATGTGATCTATGTGCTTTCTTTTCAATATAAGTTACTATTCTATTACCTTATTGTAGGAAATTAGTGTCGACTATTTGTTAAAATACAATTTTTTAAATTGGAAAGAGACTGCAAATTCAGATTAAAAACTCAGGTAGGCCTAAATTAAATAATTTCAAAATAATAACATCTGATAAACTAGGCAATCGAGTCTTCTCTAATGATTGATTTAGCAAAAAAATATGGCCGACTGGATGGCCAATAAGACAGAAATTGTTCTATTGGCCTTGTTTACTTTTTAATAGTGATTCTGGAAACGAGGTATAGAGTAAAGAAGGCTATCAAGATCTTAAAAATTTGAGCAAAGCATGTACAAAACACGAATCATCAAAACTGCATTTGGAATGTGTAATGAAATTAAGTTTGTTTGCCAAGTATTATATATATATATATATATATATATATATATATATGTGTGTGTGTGTGTGTGTGTGTGTGTGTGTGTGGGTATACAGAGTGTTTCAGGAGGAAAGGTCAATACTTCGGGAGGTGATAGTACGGTCATTGTGAGAAAAAAAGTTCATATAAACATGTGTCTAATACTGAATGGTTACGAGATAGAGCTGTTTGAATCTACAAATACAAAAAGCATTGTTAATGGTAATCAAGAAAGAGAAACCAATTACTGTTTCCAACATTTAATGTTTAAACATTGGCATTTTGAATGGTATCAGATACAGAAATGACAAATTTGTTACAGTTTACAATACGTTTTCGAAAATCCCACCGTCAACCTCAATGCACTTTGCAGCTCGTGTGCGAAGATCGCGTATTGTTCGTCTGAGTTGATCTTAACGTTCCTTTATGCGGGCAGCAGCATCCAAAATGCGTGCGAGCAATTCGTCTCGGGTATCCACCTTTCTTTTGTAACTTGACTTTTAATCCACCCCGAGAAACAATAATCTAACGGAGAGAGGTCTGGAGACCTTGGTGGCCATTGAATGGGACCACCGCGGCCGATCCATCGACCAGGGAAAGTTTGATTTAGGTATTGCATCACCAGACGGGTAGAATGTGGAGGAGCTCCGTCATGCTGAAAGTACATACCAGCACGTGTAGCCAAAGGAACATCCTCCAATAGTCCTGGCAATTCATTTTGCAGAAATTCTAGGTAACTTTGTCCTGTAAACGATTCTCTAAAGTAACAGGGCCAATCAGCTGATCATCGATGATACCGCACCACACATTGGCAGAGAAGCGATGTTGAAAATTTGTTTACACAGTGGCATTTGGATTTTCGTCTGACCACTGATGAGAGTTACGAGTGTTGTTGATACCGTCACGGGTGAAAGTAGCTTCATCGGTGAACAGTATCAATCGAAGTAATCGGCGATTAGTATTTACCCAATGACAAAATTCCAGTCGCATGGCAGCGTCTCCTGGTTGAAGGTGTTGTACACGCTGTACATGATATTGATGCAAGCCTTCCTCACGTAATGTTCGCCATACTCTTGTGTGTGGTACACCGAGACGTGTAGAAATTCTTCGTGAGCTAGTAGTAGGACTACGCTCTACCAACTGAAGAATGTTTCCCACTTCATCCAATCTTGTTGACCTTCACGTTCAGATGAAACATGAGCGCTGGGAAGTGTACCAATCTCACGCAATGTGTTGAAATCCCAGGTAAACACTCTTCGATCCGGAATTCTGCGGTTCGGAAACCATCGACGGTATTCTGCAACAGCAGCTGTTGCACTTCCATCGCAAAAACCGTAGACATACACCATATCTGCATATTCGGCATGAGTGAAGGTGTGTGGCATTCTTAACTGCTTCAAACACCAAACAATGTCACTCACAACAGTCAGCTGTCAATTGGCTTATGTTACATGCTTACATTACAGCTTACATGGTTCATGGTTATAGGGGAGGGAAGTGGGAGGAAGAGCTGCGCGCGCATCAGACTCAGACAGCTCTATCTCCGTAACCATTCAGAATTAAACACATGTTCATGTTAACTTTTTTTCTCACAATGACCGGTACTATCACCTCCGGAAGTATTGACCTTTCCTCCTGAAACACCCTGTATATATAAAATAATAACTGAAGGGTCGCGCGTCTTAAGGCACCTAAGCGCCACCACAGGCGAAAACGTGTTTTTGATGGATATCACTATTTTCACCCTTCCTCTATCGCGTGGTTCGGGTTATAATGACCTTACGACACGAAGTATGGTTGAAAACCTTATGAAGCGAACTACTTTTTCACCTCTATCGCCAGCTGGGCTCTGCCGCCCAGATGTGGTGCGCGTCTTAAGGCCCCAATATCCCGTTCAACTGGTGGGAGGTGATGGGGGTGGGGGTGGGATGCTCGGTCTCTGGGTGGCAGGAACAGCAGGAGGAGCGCGAGCCAATGAAAACATGGCAGCCACGCCGCTCTGCTTTCTGATTGGCCACCCGCTCCACGCGCCGAGGGACACGACACAAACATCCCGCCAGTACCTTAAGACTCGCATTGTTGTTAGCAGGCGTCCTCTGTTCGTGCTCATATTGCTGAATATTGTGTGGATTATTCTATTCACCCGGCTTCTAACTATTATTAACGTGTGCAGCAATGTCTCACCGTGCTAGTGATAGTGACGAAAAATCAATGGAATCATTCTGTGCCAGAAATCGCACCCAAAGTTCGGCATAAGAAAATCAAAAAATTAAAAAAAATATATATAAAATATAAAATATGAAAATCTATTCCAAAAACTCATCAACATCTTCATTAGCATCCTTAGAACTCTAATTTAGCCAAAAGTGAACGTTCTAGCTCAATTTATAACAGTGATACTATTGCCAGAATGTTGCTGAACTTTGGAGGCGATTTCTGGCGAATTTTAATTTTGGCGCTTAGGTACCTTAAGACGCGGGACCCCTCATTTTATATATATATATATAAGCACACCGGACAAAAAATTAGTCACCCCTAATAGCACCGATAGTAGGAAGTTCAAGGTCACACAGAGGGCGCTGATGTAGCATTGGTAAGTGACAAGTAGCGGTGACGTAGCACACAGGATCAGATCTGTTTCGTGAGGTGGTGAAGAACAAAGTGTGTGTTGGATATAGTCTGCAAAATGGGTCGTGAGGCAGACGTTACTCAGTGGCAAAAAGGAGCCATCGTGTTTGGCAGAGCCCACGGACACAAAATGTCTGAAGTAGCCCAATTTGTTGGTGTGTCAACGCGTACTGTCCAGCGAGTTTACAAAGAGTGGTGTAGTTCGCAATCAACTGCAAATCGACGGCGTAACTGTGGCCGGAAAACAATTCTCGACAATAGTGACCGCCGCCATGTTTCTCGTCTAGTAACTGCAAATCGTTTTCAAACCAGAGAACAATTGCTCCAAGAAACCAATGAGGTTCTCCAGCGACCAATTTCCGAACGGACATTGCGACGAGAACTGCATGCGATGGACATCTGGAGCAGGGTACCACGGAAGAGGCCGCTGTTAACAGCAAGTCACAAATTGGCACGTTATAAATGGGCTCAGAAGCACAAAAACTGGACTGCGGCAGATTGGAAACGTGTAATTTGGTCCGATGAGTCCCGTTTTTGTTTGTTCTCCAATGATGGGAGGCGACGAGTACATCGCAGGTCCAATGAAGCCTTTAATCCTGAATGCGTCGAAGGTGTTGTTCAGGCTGGAGGTGGTTCCGTGATGTTCTGGGGATGTTTTTCGTACCACGAAATGGGCCCTCTCGTTCCAGTGACGATGAATTTGAACCAGCAGGCGTACCTCCGCATACTAAACTCGCCGGATTCGTGCGGTTATCAAGGCCAGAGGCGCCGTCACACGTTATTAGGTACATTCTGAGAGGGGTGACTAATTTTTTGTCCGGTGTCCTTATATATATATATAGCCTACATAATATTCAGCCTACCCAGTGCACCAGTCCAAGAACCGCCTCTGATATATATATATATATATATATATATATATATATATATATATATATATATATAAACAGATGCATGGAAAGCCCCAATAACAAAACATGTACGAGCATAACCACCACCACAGCACCACAACCACCAATCGTCTAAGTTTAGCTTACCATCACCTAACCAAACTCACCTTACTCACAGCTTTTAATTACCAGCTCCTGATAGACCAACAAGGACTCTAAATACGACCCAATTTATAGACAAAGCTATTAAACATAAAAAATACGTTTATGAAGCAATGGGTTAGACCAATGCTGTCCAACTTCTATAAAGTGCGGCCAAGATGTTGCCTATAATCATACACTGTTGGTTAATACGACTTAGGAACCCGCTGAATGTTGTTCTCCCTACTAGAATGTGAAATGGATACAACCAAATCTGGGCGCCCAAATTTGCCACTCTTTCAGGAAACAAAGGACATCATTGAAAGCGGTACGCGTAAGCGGAAAAACAGCTGTGCTAAACTTTCTAGAGAGATCGAAGTGTTGAGAGGAAAGATCGTTAGTGGTGAGATCATTCGACTGTACCGTCATAGGCAAGATTTAAAGCCTTGGCATGAACTTCCAAAGCCAAGAAAAACTCAACTTAACATCGATGACAGAATGTGGTTTGCCCATTATCTTGAAGATTGGGATGTGGATGATTTCATGCATTTAGCTGTCTCCGATGAATTTTTTGTTTACGTAACACGTCGGCCTAACTACCAAAATGATCGAGTCGGCCTAACTACCAAAATGATCGAGTGTGGGCCACAACACCAGATGAAATCGATGACAATGAACATTATCGCGAATTATTAAAAAGTCCAGACTGTGTTGGTGTGTTTGTTTTGTTCACTGCAAAGAAGCTCATGTGCGTGCTGAAGCCAAATGGTCAGAGTTGGGATGGACAGTATTTTCCTGATATTATTCTATCCCAGCATGTCATTCCTTTTCTAAGAAACCCAAACAATGTTATGGATGTCGATCAGGTCACACTTCTGCACGATGAGGCCCCCTGCTTTAATTAAGGCATTAGCCACTCAACAGTTGTTGCGGAACCATGAGATCGATTTCTTTGGAAATGAAGAATGGCCAGGAAATTCTCCTGACCTGAATGTCTGTGAACACATTGGATCAGTTATAAAGGACATGGTTGAATGTCTCTTGATTCAAGAACCTGCAGCAAATCGATTTTCGAAGGATACAATGACGCAACACATTGAAACTGTTTTAGCAAATTTGTGTAACGATCAAGATCTATTCACGTCACTTTTGGCAAGCTACCCAAAGCGAATTCAGGCTGTCTTGGAAGCCAATGGCGGGAACACCACGATTTAATTGGTTCTCATTAAATGCAGGATTAAATTCTCTTTTGTAAGGTATGTTTAGTTTTACTGTACCTCTAATGGTTTAGGCCATGGGCGGGGGGGGCTAAGGTTTATTGGAGCCCCGTATGTAGTGAGAGGTCCAATATTCTTAATTTTGCAGCTAGATAATTCAGATCAAGGACTGTTAAGTAAAACATCTAAAATTTGCAAATGGTTACAAAAAGTAGGATGTTTAATCATTCCCAATTATTTATGTCTGTTCCATGGATACAAGTAAGAAAAGAAAATTATTAAAAAAAATTTGTATCTTTGCTGGTAAAAATAATAATTAAAAGATGCTTTGGTTAGAAAGCCTGTCAGTAAGAACCAAGGAAATATAGTCGAGAACAGTAGTCTTCACCTTCCGTTTGCTCTATCTTAGAGTTAAAGTCCTTTGTATAGTTTCAATGTTCGCAATGTCTCGTTTTCTGTATGGGTTTGTGAGTACTGAGCAATATTCAATTATTGGTAGGACTAGACCCTTCCATAATATGAGCAAGATGTTTGATTTTCTGTTGCGGAAGCATCTCCAGATGATTCCCATTATTTTTCTAGTCGTTGTAATTTTGATGTTATTGTGCTCTCTGAATTCTGCGATCATTATTATAAACAGCAAGGGAGCTAGTACTCTCCCTTGTGGGACAGAGCTCATGACTTCCGATTTAACTCCGTGTACCACCGCTCTTTGTGTTATTTGCATCAAGAAATTAAATATCCACCCTCCTAGATTTCCAGTAACTCCTGTATTCTTAAGCTTGTGTGCTATTGTAACAGGGTGCATGTTGTGATTTTTGGATGATCCGTTGGGTGGGTGGTTGTACAGTATGTGATACGTGGCTGAATTTCGTGCGTGCTTGGACTTTTCAATTTTGGTTGCTTGAAAGCGGACAGCTGGTCTTGAACTGGAAATTTTGGTGATTAAACCGTGTAAAATTTAAAATAAGAAACAAATATTATCGAAGGTTTCCCTTTGAAGGGATTTTTTGTATTAGGTGAGTCAGTAATGCTGTACATGATTGTAAGTCCTAAAATATTGTGTCTATTGAGCTATTTTTAGATATCTTTGAGTGATATATAAATGTTTTCATATTAGATTTGGTTGGAGAGACAGCATATTGTAACAACAGTAACCTAAGAATTGTCCTCTGCAAAAGAGGTAGGCTGTATGTTATAAATTGGTTCCTATGTATATATAATGTATATATCTACTTAAGATTTTAATTATTGGAGAAATGATATTTATGTAAGTGGTGTTTTATTAGTTATTTTCTTCCGAATTTTTTTAGGAGACGGAGTTGGGAGCCAGATCTCGCAACTGCTTGTAAGCGCCCTGAATAAACCCCATTTTTTTATAAGTGCCAGTTATTTAAGAATTTAATATGTAGGTTTAAGTTTAGGTTAAGTTAAGTTTGGGTTTAGGTTGTTAAATTTAGGTTAAGTTTAAGTTAAGTTTAGGTTAGCAAATCCATATATATTACAGCTATGTTTTGTCCTCGACACAATATTTTCTCCTGGTGGTCTAGTAACTGTGATAGACATGATCTTCCAGCCCTGAAGCCATGCTGATATGGGTTGTATAAGTCTTCTTCTTGTAGGTAGTAGGTAGTTTTGCCTCTAATTATACGTTCAAACACTATAAAGTGTGAGGTGAGAGTCAGGCCGATAATTCTTGGGCATTGGCTCTTTTACCACCTTTAAATAGGGGGCAATGTTCGCGTTCTTTAAGGGGAGTGAAATTTGTCATGTGTCGAATGATTTCCTCCATAGTAAGTATAGCGGTTTGGCAATACTCTTTACATTTCTGCAGAAACGTGGCACTCCATGTGTCTGGCAGTACCACAAAGTACAGTACTGGACTCACTCGTGTCATTATCATGCTAAGAAACAAAGCCAGAGGTGTAAACAGCATAAGTATACCAGCATCGTATGCAGACGAAACAAAGTTCGGAAGAAAAATCCGCGATGCAAATTGGTGGAGTCCTTGCAGAGGGTCACAAACAAAATATACAAATGGTCAGAAGGCAAACATTACATTTAACATTAAAAAGTTTCACTTCTTGAGATATGGTAGAAATGAGGAACTTTGTTAACCTCCATCAACTGAAGCGTTGAAGTGATGTTTTAAACATCGAGTATAGCAATTTAACTTGAAGTAGTAGTAGTATTATTAAATATTTAAATTAAACATCTGATTCTTTCGCAATAAAAATTAGGCAGGAACCTACATTTTAACACATAACTATCATATCTACAGCTAATTACGCAAAACTGCATTTCTCTTTCATATATATATATATATATATATGAGAGAGAGAGAGAGAGAGAGAAGAGAGAGAGAGAGAGTTACAAGGAAAAGAAGTACCTCAAAAGGCCTTGCGGCCCATACCGAGGAGGTACCAATGTCAACGGGTGCCAGGGAAAAATTTTTACACCCTCAAATAGTGTGCAAGATTTGGTCTAACCTTTTCTTAAAATGATCCACAGAGGAACTGTTCACAATTTCTGAAGGTAACCTGTTCGACGTGTCACAGATCTTATACGTAAAGTAATTCCCACACACACACTAGTCCTAAACCGCGTCAAATCCAACTTCCAACCATTGTTGCGAGTTGGGTTATCATTTAAACTAAACATGCTTCTAAAATCGACATCGTTGAACGCGCGTAAGAACTTAAAAACCTCGATCAGTTGACCGCGCAGCCTCCGAGTTTCCAGTGAAAACAAGTTCAGGGCGCGTAACCGTCGATTGTAGCCCAAATGCCTAACGGAAGGGATTAACTTTGTGGCCCTCGCCTGCACTCACTCCAGCCTCTCAATATCTTTCCTGAGGGTGGGCGACCAAAACTGCACAGCATATTCCAGGTGCAGCCGAACCAGGGAATTGTAGAGAGAGAGCACAATCTCCTTGTTCCTAAACTGAAATTGCCTCCTGATATAACCTAACAGCTTCTGGGCTTTCTTTTCAACCTCTACGCACTGTTTCGTAAACTTAAGGTCGCTGCTAATTAGCACACCCAAGTCCTTTTTCAAATCAGTCGCCTCGATATTACTCCCTAACATCGAGTAGTCCGACCTGGGATTGGCGTAGCCAATGTGCATCACCTTGCATTTACCCAAGTTAAACGGCATTTGCCATTTTTCGGACCACTCTCCTATCCTACCTAGGTCCGCACGCAGTTGCTCGATCGCCTCCGGCGTCCCAACATTGGCCCCAAGCTTGGTGTCATCAGCGAATTTGGCGATCCGACTGACTATGCCACCGTCGATATCATTTATGTAAATGATAAACAACAGCGGCCCTAAAACGGAACCCTGAGGAACCCCACTAGTGACCGAGGCCCAACCCGAACTAGCACCTTTAATTACAACCCTCTGCCGCCTATTCTTCAGCCAGTTTTCAATTCACCTACCTATTTCCCCACCGATACCCAGCACGCGCCCTTTCGCCATTAGCCGGCGGTGAGGTACCTTATCAAGGGCTTTCTGAAAGTCGAGATAAAGTATATCAATCGCCCTACTCTTATCATACTCACCCAACATGACGTGGAAAAACTCGAGCAAGTTGGTGAGACGAGAGAGAGAGAGAGAGAGAGAGATTGACCGCAGGTCGATCCTAAACCGTCGTTCAAACTCAACAAAACTAAGTAAAGTATATATACACCCTAGAGCATATCGTATATACAAAACTAATTGGAATTACCTGTTTGATAACTTATGCGATCTAATGACTGTGCAATAACTACATGTGGAGAATCTGGCAAATATTTTTCTAAACACACTCCATCAATGCCATATTACTCAGCGTATTGTCACAAGCACAACTAAACATAAACGAGTGGAGGCACCCATAATGCAATTTAGCAGACGAGAAGCTGCTGAACAACTCAAATCTAACTGTGAAGGGGCAAAGCACACCCAAAATAGGGACGTAGGCAAGAAAAGGGTTAAAATAATAATAATATTAATGCACTCAAATCTCTCTCTCTCTCTCTCTCTCTCTCTCTCTCTCTCTCTCTCTCTCTCTCTCTCTCCATCTGTTTGTCCTGCGCAGATTCGACTATCGTATTGCTCAGTACTCATCCGGCCAGGATGTTGTTCAAAGTCCCTCTCTAGAAAGCAACTTTTTCTTACGTCAAATTACTTGAATGAGGCGGGGTACTGCAGAGGGGTCAAAGTAGGACGGCCTTCAACAGTTCATAAATCACTTAACCTGTTATGCAGGCAACCTGGTCCAGGTTTGATGAGGGCATACAACATTACTGTTAACAAATCCAATTTAGTGTTTATTATACCTCTTCCTAATAATGCTCTAGCTTGTCAGGATACAGTACCAACTGAAGCATCTTATCGCTGTAACAATGCATTTTCCCCTTATGCCCAAAAAATGTAGCCAAAAGTATCCTGAATGCAATAGTATATTATTTAAGACCATTAAGGAAATGTAATATCTTCAATTCCTTAAGGGGAAGTGGGAAGCAGACAAATCTCAATAATTTATTTTTATTATTTATCTTCATATATCATTTTCTCTGAACTTCCTCAGTGGCAATAAGAAGCCTCCTGAAGGGAACAACTTAATTGTAGAATGGAAAGACTTTTCTTGAAACTTAATATGTAAGAGCAATTTGCCTACTCTCTCAAATAATTATCTCTCTTCATGGTCCATCTCCGACCAACACAGTGTTCTCATGTTCACTTATTACCTAAGAGTCTCATTTTTAATTTTTACCTCTGTGCTTTTGAAATAAACGCTTCACTATTGAGTTAACATTACAAAATAGGTACGTACTCTTGTTAGTGGGTAAATAACATCCCCTTAATCTGATGTGTGTAAATAATGTATTTAAGTAAGATTTAATTGCATCTTCAACTGATAACTCATCTACCTTGAGGAAGCCCCCTTTAGCCAACATTTAGCAAGGTTAGGCCATCATGCTCTACATTGATTAAAATCAGAATTAGGTTTATTTGGTGTTAAGTCGTTCAAGCGAGACTGTGTTTGATTTGTGTAAGCTGCATGTTGCACTCAGGTGAAGGAACGAGATGTTCTCTTGCACTCCCGGCCGTACATAACAAGGTACACCGGGCGTATCTGGTATTGTACGGAAACAAGCATCTAGCCTTCTTTGAAGACTTCAACTTTGACTGTTGTGACGGTCATGAGAAACGACCATTTTAGACTCTGACAATATCCCAGGATGTATCATAACGCCCTGGGCTAGTGTTACTATTGTGCTGTAGTACTACGGCTTTCCGCTCCAAGCTGAGCGCATGAAGTCGTCCTGAGTTACCCCTTGCCTTTCATATTCATCACAGTTTCTAAGAATCATAAAATCGGGGGTCTTTCTTGTCAATACTTTAAAACTTGATGCACCGAGTTTTAAAGTATCCCTAATAAAGATCCCATTTTTTGATTATTAGATTCCGTGATTCCTTGAAAACAAAACACCGGATTTTATCGAACCCAATATATGGCCGGTGTGCAGCCCCGATCCTTCACCACTAGATTATAGTGTTTGGGAAGCCCTGAAGTTCAAACTTTACATCCTTGGTAACAATATAAGAGACATAGATGAACTACGCGGAAAAATTCTGCTCGGCTGGGAGGTGTCTCAACGATATGTAAACAGGTGTATTGATTAGTGGCGTCCACATTTGCAGGCCTGCGTTGAGCAGGAAGGGGGACACATCGACTAACTTCTCAAATAAGACCAACAACATGCTAAGGTAAGCATCTATGAAGTTTGGGAGCTCTAGTCCCCTTACTTTTTTTAATATGACAGTTTACCTCTAAGGGGTCACTTTTTTTACCCACCCTATATATTATATATTATATATATATATTAATATATATATATATGTTATACTCTACTGATGCTTCGAGTATAACATATTGTACTCTCGATGATGATGATGACCTGAAGACGTCGTCTCTATATCTCGCTTCTCCAGCCCGTTTTGTGTTCCAGCAATTTTTTCCGCAAATTGTTTACAAACACTGCTTGCTTGCCGACAATGTTTGTGAGTGTGTACGAGACTTATTTCATATATGACCTTGTCGATTATAATGTCAGAGGTGCATCGCGGTGTTTCACTGTTCGTATTCGTAACTTCTTACCGTGAATAAGTGCATTCCAGTGAAAAAAAAACGTTAAAATTTTTTGTGCTATTCATTGATAGTGTGCATTTGAAGTGAGAATGGAGGCTTATTCAAACAGAGAAATGGCAGACACGCATCTCATGTATGGACTTCCCAAGTGTAATGCGGCCGCAGCAAGACGTCTGTCTGCTGAAGATTTCCGAATTGCTGCCTGCCAGATAAGAAGACCTTTCAGAGAATAGACGAGCTTCTTGGTGATACAGGATCATTCAACAAGTGAGGTTCAGATGGTGGCAGACCAATCAGCACTGGAACTGTTGAGTTGGAGGAGCGAGTCCTGAATCGCTTGGAGGAACATCCTGGTGTCAGCACCCGAAGGATAGCAGCAGCAGAGGGTGTAAGATACACAAATGTGTAGAGAATTTTACGGGAACAACAGCTTTTCCCATATCACATTCAGAGAGTACAAGGCATTACTGAAGCTGATTTTCCACCGTGAGAGGCTTTTTGTACTTGGTTCCTTGAACAGTGTGCTCGCGATCCTCTCTTTCTATCCTCCGTGTTGTTTTCTGATGAGGCCTCATTCACAAGAAATGGCGTGATCAATTTTCACAACACTCATCACTGGGCCGAAAAGAATCCGCATACTATCATCCAGTCAAGGCACCAACAACAATTTAGTATCAATGTATGGGCAGGACTTATTGCCGACAACTTAATCGGTCCTTTTGTTTTGCTTGGAACATTAACAGGAGAATCCTATTCCAATTTGTATGGAATGATTTAAGCGATTTACTAGATGAAGCTCCTATTGGTGTCCGACGTCATATGTGGTTTATGCATGACGGCGCTCCGCCTCATTTTAGTCGAGTAGCCAGAGACTATTTGGATGACCATTTCCCTGATAAATAGATGAGCTGTGGAGGATCCATTGCGTGGCCTGCTCGCTCTCCGGACCTGAATCCACTCGATTTTTACCTGTGGGGTCATCTGAAATCCATCGTTTACGTGACACCCATTGACAACGTTGAAATGCTTCGCCAATGTGTAGAACAAGAATGCCAGAAAATCCGACCAATACCTGGAATGTTTGAACGCGTCAGGCAGTCTATGACGAGGCGTGTTCAGGCGTGTATTCAAGCGAAAGGCGGTCATTTTGAGCACTTCCTTTAAAGGTAAAGCGGATACTTGCTGGGACCCATAACGGGCTTTAACTCGGAAACAAAGCGATTTCGGGCTTATGTTTAGGGTGATCCAGAGAAATGGGACCCAAAAGAAACCCCTGTAACTCTTAAAGTATAAGTCCTTTTATAAAATCATACGCATCATTCGAAAGAGGATAGTTACAAGTTTGTACAGGATTGTATAGGTTTTGAAAATACAAGACAAGATAAGATACAAAATAAAAGTGTTAGTTAAAACTAACCCTTCAAGATGACTGCATGGACTGTGGAACAGCTGAGTTTCATAACTGAGCAATATTATGAGCATGGAAGAAGTGTAGTTTCAGCTCAAAGATCTTTCAAGACAATTTTCAGATGTCAAAATCACCTTCTAAGAGCTGAAACTACACTTCTTCCATGCTCATAATATTGCTCAGTTATGAAACGCAGCTGTTCCACAGTCCATGCAGTCATCTTGAAGGGTTAGTTTTAACTAACACTTTTATTTTGTTTTGTATCTTATCTTGTCTTGTATTGTCAAAACCTATACAATCCTGTACAAACTTGTAACTATCCTCTTTCGAATGATGCGTATGATTTTATAAAAGGACTTATACTTTAAGAGTTACAGGGGTTTCTTTTGGGTCCCATTTCTCTGGATCACCCTAAACTCTCTTCATTGTTTTCAGGTCTTGAATCCATCCTCAAAGTGTGTCCCAAATGTTATCCCTGTATATCGGGTGTACGTGTATGTATGTATGCTTCCTGTAGGAACTGGATGTGTACCATACAAAACGTATAAATACAATAATTATAATAGTGATGTTATAATTGTTTTGTTGTTACTATTGTTTTATATTGTTATATTGTTCATTCTTCAGCGCTACGTATGTTTAATAATGCATTAACTGTTGCACTATAACATATATATATATGTTAACCCCTCGAGTCTGACGGGGGTTAGGGTTAGGCGGCAGCAACGGATTTTTCACTCTCGGATAGCTGATACCGTGTAGGGAATCGCATTAGTTTCTCTTGTACTAAACACCGAATTCTTCTTGCAGTGCATCGGTGAATTCTGTGGAACTTACTAAATTAGCTAATGGTTTCCCGATTCTTCTTGTAACGTATCGGGAAATTAAGTTTTTCTATTTTAAGTCTAAGTTCTCTGAAGAAAGCAAGGCTCGAAGGAGAGAAAAAAGATATTCTCTTACTGTAGTTTTCTGCTTCTAAAATGTTACAAGTAATGCTCAGCCTCTCGGTCAGATTAGAATAATCGGGACAGTCGGTATAATCAAAATGATAATTTGAAAAATTATACGAGTTTATATACACAAATTTTGGTGGCATCATTATTATTTAATGTTGAACTGTTTTGGTTTTTATTCTGAATCAGCTGAATTTTTTTTCAAAATATTTGAAGATAAGGTAAATTTTTTAGCTGTAACAACGTCTAAACAGATAAGCCATATTTTTATTTTAAACCGCATATTGACAGATCTGATGTTATCATGATCTGCCGAATTAACTAAAAATGGAAATTGTGATATGCATTTTATTATGAATTAAAATTAAACATGCATATAAGCCAAAATTAAATGCTTAAAATTTAAAATTAAGTGTTAAGCAAGGCATGACTTCTATTACAAGTAAGAGAGAATGTATAAATAAAATGAACATTGCAGAATTTAACACGATTACATTATTAAGCTAAATCTAAAAAAATGATTAAGTAATTTAAAAAAGAAGTAATTCATCAATTATTCAGCAAAATTAAATAGAAAGAAAATATTTTTTTTTTCCAAAACTTGTGTTTCATATACAGTGTCATGCGAGTTTGGATTTATATGCAAAAATTAATAAAAGAATTATTCATTATTCATTTTTACACACACACACACACACACACACACACACACACACACACACACACACATATATATATATACCAAAGAACAATAAATTATTATTGTTATTGTTATTGTTATTATTATTATTATTATTATTATTATTACTTATGATCTCACCAATATAACATTTAGAACAACTGAAACATAGTATTTTGTAGACCTCAGTATTAGAGGCCCGTTCCGGTGGTTGGTCTATTGGTAAAAAAGTGTGAGTAGTGGAAAGTAGTGCAGAAACCGTCTGAAGACCGGGATGGAAACTATTATAAAATGACTCAGAAATGAAAGGAACAAGTAAAACATCTTTAAATTCCTTAGCAGAGGCGTTATTATATAAAAAAAATTAAATCAGCACAAGTGTTTTTTTTTTAATAAAAATATGAAGTTTATCTAATTTAGTAAAAGATTATTTTATATAAGTGAAAACAGGATCCAAATAGAAGTGGTTGCAAACCCTTAAAGAGCTCTTAAAAATATAGCAATAAGGCTGCCTCTCTTTGTAAGGGAACTATGAGACGAAAGTCAGTGAACATTAGAGTTTGAATGAGTGGATCTTCTGAAAGCAGTGAACTCGGGTTTATTATTATTAGGTCTTATAACTTGAATGTTCATAAAGGACTATTTTTAATTCTGTTCTACCTCTACAGTAAACTTTATAGAGGGAAAGATCTTATTTAATCGGTCGAGAATGAAATTAGGATCGGATTCAGCAGGAAGGAGAACGAACGCATCATGAACGTAACGATACCAATAAACAGATAAATCAATAACATCAAGAAGAAACTTCCTTTCAAATAAGTCCATACATATAGTACTAAAGGTAGTTGAAAGGGGGACCCCATACTGAGGCCTTCCTTCTTTCTAAAAAAGAAATTATTGAAAGTGAAATAAGAATGTAACAAACACAGTCCAATTGATCTTATAAAAAGGGAAGTGGGTAATGCAAGTTGAATGTCGTTTCCAATAAGAAACTCTTTGAGGTATTCTAAAGTTGTCTCCAGTAAAAAGAGAGACTACATCAAAACTAATCATTTGTTTGCCCTGAAGATCGATATTACTCATTTTATTAATAAAGTCTGTTGAATTTTAATGTGCAGCCACTGCGGGACGGTTTTCCACCTCAACCTTTTGAATCCTTTTTTATGAAAAATACTGACAATTTTAATATACAGGGTGTATATAAAGTCAGGATCTATTTTTGTGAAGCACTTGGAAATTATATGGAATTCAATCATAAAATGATAAAGTGGTAACATTTATTAAATAATTAAGAGTAGGATTCGACGTGACGCCCATCAGTATCCCTGCACAGCTCAAATCGTTCCGCAGCATTTCTAAACATTCTGGAGCATTTGCGGGGTTATGTTATCTGCAGCAGTTTGTATACGTGTACGTAAGTTTTCAAGACTCGTAATCTTCGTCTGATAGACGTGCGACTCGATAAAGCCCCATGCAAAGAAATCTAAAGGGGTTAAATCTGATCATCTCGCTTCACAAGGTCTGTTGCTTCCGTGTCCGATCCAGCGATTTTGAAAACGTCCATTTAGATAATCCTGAACAATTTTGGCATAGTGACAAGGAGCACCATCATGTTGATAGACGACGGGGATAGGATTGTTAGTACCGTCGTCTATCAACATGATGGTGCCCCTTGTCACTATGCCAAAATTGTTCAGGATTATCTAAATGGACGTTTTCCAAATCGCTGGATCGGACGCCGAAGCAACAGACCTTGGCCAGCGAGATCACCAGATTTAACCCCTTTAGGTTTCTTTGCATGGGGCTTTATCAAATCGCACGTCTATCAGACGAAGATTACGAGTCTTGAAAACTTACGTACACGTATACGAACTGCTGCACATAACATAACCCCGCAAATGCTCCAGAATGTGTTCAGAAATGCTGCGGAACGATTTGAGCTGTGCAGGGATACTGATGGGCGTCACGTCAAATCCTACTCTTAATTATTTAATAAATGTTACCACTTTATCATTTTATGATTGAATTCCATATAATTTCCAAGTGCTTCACAAAAATAGATCCTGACTTTATGTACACCCTGTATATAAAAAAAACAAAGGACTTTCTCACTTGATCGTATGACCAACTTTTGTTTTTTAAAATCTACTGCTTCTCAGAACATTTTACGCCAGTTCAAATTGCTATGACCCTTTTAGCCTTTATCCTTTATTTATTTTATTTTTGTTTTTAAATTTGGACCATTATTATTAGTTTTTGCCTTGTCGCCCGAAAGAATAGACGAAGTTCTCACGAAAAGCTTCGCGGATTTTAGTGTTTTTATCTCTCTTAACTTTTGGTAATTTTACCTTTTTTAATCTATTTTTACATGGTAATTGTGTTTTTAATATATATATTAGTGATGTATGTAACATCCGCATTCGCATTCCACTTTGCAATGCGGATGTTATAACATTATAATATTTCCATATATGCAGTATGCACCTAATTCCCAAACGTCTGGAGGATGACACTGACTGATGTTCTGCGTTTTAAAAACTTAAAGAAAATGTTGTTGAAGGGCAGCAGTACCACAGCATAGAAGCGCTTATCTTCCGTCATTTGTCTCATTTGTCTCACCCAGCCCACTAAATTCATTTTCTTTTGCTCCTGCTACCTCATGATTTTTACTAATAAAAGAAATGTATATCTTGATGAACTTAATGTTAATGAAATCGCTATAAAGGAGTGTACTGTAACAAAATTTCTTGGGGTAATGGTAGATAAGAATTTGCAATGGAGTGATCATGTGAATTACATCGCGAAAAAGATTTCAAGGAGCATTCCTATAATGTTTAAACTTAGAAATGTATTCCCTAAACAAGTTTTATTGACTCTTTATCATACTCTTGTTCTTCCTTATATAACGTGCTGCACTCTTTTTTGGGGAAACTCCGCTAACAACACATTAAATGGTACCTTTGTCATCCAAAAAAGAGCAATAAGGTTATTTTATATGATGCTGATTTCCTTGATCACTCTAGTGCATTATTTAAAGACCTAACCCTACTAAAGCTCAATGATATAATCAAACTGGCACATTTTATTTTTATTTACAAGTGTAAGAACAAAATCACTAATTTACAATGGGTAAATAGATATTTTGTAACTCATCAAGAAATCCAATCGTATCAGACCAGAAATAGATCAAAGCTTGTTATACCTCACTTTAGAGTGTCTTCATTTCAAAAACTACCCATTTTTATTGGATTGAAACTATGGAGTGACTTAAATGCCGATATAAAAAATATTGTGAATGTAAATTTGTTTAAACCAAATTGAAATCCCGATTAATAAGAGCATACTAACAAAAATCTAGGATTAATGTCCATTATTATTGTTTACTAATTATTAATTTTTCGTGTGTAATCAAGTATTAAAAACACATTTCTTTGGATTGTTCAGTTCTTATCTCTCATGTATAATATTGGTTTCTTTGTATGGTATTGTTATAGTGCCTTCAATGGTAACCTTGCACTTGTCATGTTAGTAGTGATAATTTAAGATTAATACATGTTTTAACTATTAATAATACTTATATTCATATTTATTTAGTTATTATTAATTAATAAGAACTAGCTGTTTATTTGTAATAAGAGCCCAGTAAAACCTAAAGCTGAGGGCAAAATTAAATAAAATAAATAGTCGAGCTTCACAATTATTCATGTCATTGTAAGTTGAAGCGATTGTATTATTTTATTATTAATAAAGGTTATTCATTTCAACTCAATTCAATTCAATATTTTCTGGTGTCTCTAATTACATCCGTTGCTCCTTTGACAAGGATATATAACTAAAAGATTAGACGGAGAAAGAAAATTTTTAATTTTGAGTCTGCTATAAATTATTATAAATTACACTGGTCAACAAAGATTTTTCATCAGAGTAAAATTTGTAGTGGCTGGATAGCATTTTTCACGCTGATTCCAAAACTGCATTCAGATTTTTTCTAGCACGTATAGTTTTCAAGATGAAGGCATATATATAACTACACAGATTTAACCATTTTAAATAGGCAAAATACTAATATTTCAACATTTGATTGTATTTATTTTATTGTGTTTTTTTAGTTTATTCATCTTATTTATTTCAATTATCTTAATTATACATCTTATGTATTTCAGATGTGAGCTTTTACGTCTAACAGCATTGTGATTCAGGCAACAACGCCGTGCTTTGTGTGTCAAAAGATCAGTCCAGTCCAAGAACGTTGTGTGAAGTTGGTGTACATTTTTTTTTAATTTATAGTTTGCTAAGGTCAGTCAACATGCCTCGACAATGTAAGAATGACCCCGACAAGTTCTGTTTCGTATGCGGCCAGTTGACAACTAAAACACAGCGATGAAGTATTACAACCGACATTAAGAAAATATACAAGCTATACTTTGGTTGCCATCTAGGTGACCAAGATAAACCATGGGCGCCACATCAAATCTGTTCTGGCTGTTCAAATGGATTACGTGATTGGCTTAACAAAAAGAAAGCTTCAATGCCATTTGCCATACCCATGATATGGAGGGAGCCGAGAGATCATCATGAAGACTGTTATTTTTGTAGTGTGAACTTAATGGGGTTTTCTGCCAAGAACAAACACCAGATTGTATATCCAAACTTGGATTCAGCACGTAAACCAGTAAAACATGATGAAACATTGCCCATTCCAATTCCCCCAAGTGATAGGCTAGATTCTATCATAGATGACATGGAAAGTGATGAAGGTGCAACTGGCGTTTCCGGACCATCTACAGAACCTGAGTACACTTTTGAAGGTAGACATTTAGAGCCTAAAAAGTTAACCCAAGGACAGTTGAATGATCTTGTTAGAGACTTATCGCTGTCTAAAGAGAAATCAGAGCTTCTCGCCTCAAGACTAAAGGAGAACAATTTACTTGAGAACAATGTTCGTATTAGTTACTACCGAAAGCGGAATTTTGAATTAACAGCATTCTTTTCAGTAGACGGTCCTCTCTGTTATTGCCATGACATCAATGGACTATTTACAGCCATATCTCAGACGTATGTGGCATCTGAGTGGCGCCTCTTTATTGATTCGTCGCAGAGAAGCCTGAAAGCAGTTCTTTTGCATAATGGTAATATAATGCCATCCATCCCCATTGCCCATTCCGTCCATCTAAAAGAGACATATGACAATATGGATATACTACTTAAGGCAATCAAATACGACAGTCATCAATGGAATGTTTGTGGAGATCTAAAAGTTATAGGAATGCTTATGGGTATGCAGTCAGGATTCACAAAATTTTGTTGTTTCCTTTGCCTGTGGGACAGTCGCGCCACTATAGAACATTACACCAAAAGTGACTGGCCACTTAGGTATACATATGTCCCAGGGATAAGCAATGTCCAGTCTGTCCCTTTAGTGGATCCCCAAAAGATCTATCTGCCACCTCTTCACATTAAACTTGGTTTAATGAAGAATTTTGTTAAAGCAATGGGTAAAGTCAATTCTGAAGGGTTCCAATACCTTTCAAGGAAATTTCCGAAGGTTACTGCAGCAAAATTGAAGGAAGGAATTTTTGTTGGGCCACAAATAAGAGGTTTTGAATGACACTGAATTTGAAAAAGTCTAAGTCCGCTGGAATTGAAGGCTTGGCTGGCGTTCAAATGGATATGAAAACTTTCTTGGAAGCAACAAGTCACCTGTGTATAAGGATGGAGTCAAGAACCTCCTTGATGCCTTCAAAGAAATGGAGTGTCGAATGTCGTTAAAAATTCACTTCCTGCATTCCCACTTAGATTTCTTTCCTGAAAACCTTGGTGCAGTGAGTGACGAGCAAGGAGAGCGCTTCCATCAAGATATTCAGATGATGGAGAAGCGCTACCAAGGATATTGGAATGAAAGCATGATGGCGGACCATTGTTGGATGCTGTATCGTGACAATCCAGGCCAAATTTACAAAAGGAAATCACACTCACAGCGCTTTTAATAAAATAATGTGTATATATTCTTTATTTATAAGTACATTGAATAAGGTATATGATGTATTTGTTGTTTGGCATTCCTAAGTGTGATCTATACATCCATAAATTTTCTTATAGCAATATCAAAAACTTAAAAATATCAAAACCAGTGTATCTATATAACTATACGTGCTAGAAAAAGAATAAACCAGATTCGGAATCAGCGCGAAAAATGCATTAAGAAAAGTGTGATCATGTTTGTGATGAGAAAAAAAAGTTTCATTTTGTTGGCCAGTGTTATTATTATTATGATTATTATCTTTATTATTATTATTTTTATTATTATTTTTATTATTATTATGATTATTATTTTTATTATTATTATTATCATGATTATTATTTTTATTATTTTTTATTATTATTATTATTATTATTATTTTTATTATTATTATTATTTATGATCTCACCAATATAATATTTAGCACAATTGAAACATGGTACTTTGTAAACCTCAGTATTAGAAGGTAGTGTAGAAACCGTATGAAGCCCGGAAGGGAAACTATCAAGAAATTACTCGGAAATGAAAGGAACAATAAAAACATTTTTAAAATCCTAAGGAGAGGCGTTATTGTCATAAAAAATTTCTAGCAGCACAAGTGTGTTTTTTCAATAAAAATATGAGGTTAACCTGATTTAGTAAAAGATTCTTATAAGCGAGGGAAGTGGGTAAGCTAATTGCTAAGCCCTGACCACTTCTTGACTCGTGGATCTCAGCTGAGTCGACTGGATACCCCTCTCAGTTGTGCTTTGACCACTTGATTAAAGGGCGGAAGTTGGGGTGGTGGTTAGTGGGATGCATTACGAGTTGGGTTCTCGTCCCGCATCCTAGTAACACCCTACAATAATCAGTGTGGCTAAAACTCGTAAACTCGTATCTGATTGTTCATTATATTCTCGATTAATATGGTCGGAGGAGATTGTTTTGTGACTTGAAATTAGGAAGCACATCCTTATTTCAAATGTCTTTAAATTTTAATATACGGACTTGCTTGAAGATTCCTGATGTATGAGCATAATAATCACACTTGTTTATTTTTCTAATAATGCTCTTCTGGTTTATGATTAAAGGGTTGATGTAATCACAAACATTCCCATATGCAGTAATATTGTATGTGAGATGCCGATAAACTAGAAAAAAGCAAAGCGTTTTAAGTGTATTTGAGGGGAGGAAATGTAAATTTGTTAATATAAACAAGAATTTCGACAATTTATGAACTATATTTTCATATACTGACGAAAGGATAGTTTGTCATCAAGCGCAATTCCTAATAATTTCCCTTCAGTGACGTGACGCGTAATATCAAATGCAAGTCGACAATAATAGTGAAGTCTGGTATTAATTTCTTTTTTGTGATTAGCAGGATGTTTGTTTTATTTTTATTTAAGGATAAGTTATTAACTTTCAGAGAGTCGCATACTCTCGCGATGTCTCTACTATTTTGTTAAGGGACGTGAGATCGCTGTCTGAGTATATCAGGGAGGTGTCATCCACATATTGGAATCCTTTCCCGTTATTATGAGCGTTGTGAAAGTTATTTTTGTTGATCAGAAATAAAAGAGGGCCCAAAATGGTTCCTTGTGAAACTCCATGTATAATTTTTAGTTAGGTGGTGGTGATGTTATTATGTTTGATGTACTGGCTTCTGTTGTATAGTTATGATATAAACCAATTTAGAGAGAATTTATTTATGCCATATTGAAATAATTTGTAAATAAGTATGTCGTGGGAGATTGTATCTCTTTGATAGATCTTTAATCAAGAGAACAGAAAATTCTTTATTATAAAGGGTTTTATATAACCCGTCTAATGCGACTGAAATCGCGTAGCTCGTTTTATGACCCTCCCTAAAACCAAATTCATACTTCGATATGAGGCTATTTTCCTCGAAATATTTCGAGAGCTACGTGTACACAAGTTTTTAAAGTATTTTTCCTAATGTAGGTAAGATTGATGTAGGTCGATAATTCGAAGGTAGTCTCCTGACTTGAATATTGGAGAAACTCGTGTTTTTTGAAGTATGTCAGGGAAAATACAATGTTGATAAAGGGAGAGAGAAAGTATCTGAGCATCGACGTAACACGACTTGTTTTTAAGGGTGGAAATAGCCGTTTTGACATCTCTGAAAGAGATAGGAGAGAAGAAGGAAATATGAACTGGGGGATTATCAAGATATTCTTCGGAGCTGCGTATCGATGGCACTATGAGATCAGCTGTATTTTTCCCTACGGTAGCAAAGTACTTCTTTAGATGATTGGCTATATCTAATGATTCGTTATAAGCGGTATTATTTATTGTTATATTTGTGTGAAAACAACTTTGTTCTTTCTTCTTATGTAAAATTTCATTGATAAGTTTTCGTTGTTTCTTAGAATCACCTTTGTATTCTTCAAATTTATTGCTGTAGTACTCTGATTTTGCTTTGATTAGTGTGTTTAGTTTGTATCTGTAATTGGTGTAAATCTCTTGAGGCACTGTGCCTTTTTTAACGTGTTTGTAGATTAAATGTTTGTGCCGTATAGCTTTAGGAAAAGTTTGTGTAACCATAGTTTATTTTGCCTTTTATGGGTCGTATTTATAGTAGTCACAAGACAAAGCTCGTTCAATGAATAGTATGTCGGAGAACTTAATAAATTTTTCATTAATGTCGTCAGCTCCTTCGAGGACTTTTGACCTATAATTTGTCGCGTCTAATTTCTGTTTCAGACCTTCTAAATTTTTATTTATCTCAATTTTATTTTTACGCGATCTGTCTTCGGGATTTAATGACTTTCGTTTAACGCTAAGGCACAGCCAAAATGGTCAGAGATCCGCATCAGAAGTATACTGGCTGTATGGCTCAGATGACGTTTACATTATATATGGTCTATTAAGGTTGGGTGCTGTATAGGTGTCGTAACAGGTGTAGCTCGCGTAATGGCTGGGCAGAAGACATCTGTTACAATTCTGTTTGAGTTTTTTAAGGTGTCTGTTTATTACATTTTAAAAGAGCAGAACTGAAGTTGACCAGGAAGATTGCTTTATGCTGTTTTAAATTATGATTTGAAATAAAGTCACTATTCATTAGGAAATGAAGATGAAGGTCACAGTTTTCCATTAATCGAAAGATCGTGATTCAACATCACTGGAAATCAAAGGTTGTTAGCTATTTATGCACGTGTACAGTTGTGATGGTTATTAGTCAGACAGGGTTACATCTGGGCCAATGTCGAAACACCACTTCCCGTTGATCATTGAAGTTAAACGAAACTGAGTCTAGTTCGATGGAAAACTATCATTTACATCTATATTATGTTCCTACCTGTGGTCCGGATCCCACATAACGCTGTAGGTCCCCACCGTCATATGGCTTTAGATGTTGCCGAGAGGTTAAAGAACCCCAAATTAGATTTATCAGTCAAGCACAAGTTCTGCAGAGAAAACGTACCATATATTTCCCCATCGATGATACGTCATTGATTCAATATAGCATGGTGCTGTAATGTTAATCTATCGGTATAGCCCTGCAGGTAACAAAGTTCAGAATCTTGGTAATAGATATCGAAGGGAATTAACCACTAATAGCCGCTCCTTTTTGTGCTGCTTGCGAATTTCATTGTATTCAACCGAACTGAAAATAGTTTGTAAGGTACTTATTAGTTTGAACTAATTTGCAGGTTTCTTCTTAAAACAAATTCTGCAAAACACCTTCAGGAAAGCGGCAGCAGAAAAAAGAATACACATAAAAAGTACACCAAGAAATCCAAGTAGTCGATTCAGATTTTTCCAATTAGTAAAAATGGAAAATTATTATAGATATATTTTTAAGTTTTCTTTTTCGTAATTTTCTTTCTTTATAAATTTTTAAATTGAAAATGTGAATCAATCTTTCATTTAATTTTATAAAGCATTTTTAATTTACAAATGAAAATTCATTTGGATGTTTCGTACATTAAAATTTTATAAATTTCTGCATTTTTACTTTTGTTTACACAAATTCCCAGATTAACAAGTCTTAGAGTATGTACAGAAGTGAAAAAACAATTTCATTAAAATGAAAGTAATAAATAACTGATTTAAATTCGTAGTTACACATGTAAATTATGTAAATTTTCAGATGAAACTGTAGTATCACATAAAATACATTGAAAGTACAATAATTCCGTTGCTGTCCATTGCAGGAAAATAACAGACAGATACCGAATATTCTGTAACAGAGGTTTATGTTAAAAGATAGAGCATTTACATAACCAGTTGATCTGTAACTTCACAGATATGCCTGTAGTGTGTTGATGGCAGACAGTTTTTGTATTTTAACCGATTTATTTGTTCAGTGTATTACTTAATGCAGTTGTCCAGAGTTTCTCCGACAGTCATAAGGTTCGTGTTACAAGAAAGTATTTGCTCCCGTGTTCTTTATAATGAATGGCTTCGAATTATTGACAAAGAAACTGAAGGTAATATTGAGCCTTTTGAGGATGATACAAAAATTAGGAAAAGAAATTACATCTGAAAATAAAATAAAATAGATACAGTCGGATAAAAACATTATTTAAATGGGATGAAAAAATTAGCCTTTAATTCAAAGATGATAAATTTTTAAACTTTTAGATATGGCATCAACATATCATTACAATAAACAGCTTTAAAAAAAACGGGAAAAAATCAAATTAATCAAAATACCAAGTTATAGATTAAAAAGTAATATATCCATAGATGCAGAATTCATAGACCACTAGAATATCAAAACTGTTCTGTGATAAAATTAATGGAAATCATAACTGCGAATTGATGTGCAAGAAAATCACATACCATGTTCTAATTGTGGAAAGATCTGTATACGAGTATTTGTGTTCTCACAAGTTCACATAAGAAACAAGATATCGCAGATAGTCATGCACTAAAAAAAACACATTTAGAATAATAGAAACAAAATATGAAGATTACTGGTCACACCTTGAATCTGTTTGTAATTGTATTTACTGGAAACACACTGTGAACGAAACACAATAAAATATGAATAAATAATACTTTAAAAATCAGTTTCTGGTTGTGAAAACGAAATAAAACGATAGAATGGCTACATAAAAAGATTTGGCATCCTCCTCAAGGAAGGCGCAGCTTGAGTACTGAAATAGTACTTGGTGAGCAAAGTGAATTTTTTTAATTGAATTTAATAACCTTTATTGATAAAATAAATACAATTTTTACAATTTTGTTTAACATAAATAATTGTAAAATTGGACTATTTTTTATTTAATTTGCCCTTAATCTTTAGGCTTTACTGGACTTTACGTGGCCAAAGGGCCGAAGGTTCTCCGTAATTAACACATTTTTCACTTAATAGCATTCAAAACCCCACTTCACAGATTACTAAGCCAAATCTTTAATTATCTTTATATGGCAGGTTATAACGGCAAGATTAGACAAGAAAGCAAATAAATATACGAGACTTCTCCAAACAAATATTAAGTGTGAGACCACCTTAATGCTTACTTATGCCTCTTGACCTCTTCATGATGAAATATTTCCTTGAAATAATAAGCAGTGGGGTCGGTAAATTTTTAAACAATAAGAAAATTTTAAGCTGAATTTTTGCTGAGCGAATGCCAGATGATTTGCTGTTGCTAATATTCCGTTCCAACAATTTTAGTAACGCTTTTTGTATGGAAATGCGGTACAGTATTATGGCAACACTGAGGATGCATTAAAATTCATGATAGCAGAAGAATGTAGTTGGTTCGTAATTAGTATTAGTTTTTGGCCTTTGATTGGTTTTGACTTGGATTTCGTGGTCAGAAATATTTTAATATCAAATTTTAACAGTAACTGAAATTCAACATAATACTTCGGGCTTTAATTTTAAGTAATGTACTCTTCCAACGGGACTAAAGACCTTGTATCATAGTTATCCTTTCTGTTTATCCTTTGGGATGCTATTGAGTCTCTCAATTTATTTACGCGAAGTTTATACTGAGAGACAGGAGGTCCAGGAGGTAGTTTGAACATGTCATCATCGTCGCAAACTTTAATAAAAAGTGTTTTAAACACGTGAGCTACTATTCCAATTTTTCACATCTGAAACATTGTAGAATGCAGAGCTACTATGAAAATTATTGCAAGTAGTAAAGATAACGTAGTTTTATGAAGTAAGCTTTCTAGCTGAGATTTTGGAGTTTTGTCACTAATGGTGGCTAGGAATGAAATATATAAATTTTGCAATATACCTTTTATTTGGTACCGTTTTGATTTTTCTTTAAGTGAAAGTATATAAAAGTATTTTCTGACTGTAGAAAATAAGTTTAATTTTTATTTTCAGAATGTTGCTATTCAAGCTTCATGAAGTCTTTTACGAGCCTACGTTTTGAACTAATTTTGCTTTTAAATTGTTGACTTTGAACAATAACTTTGAAATTTAGATTGGTTTTGCATTCTGACCAATTCCAATAAAATTCAATTGAAGTCAATAAGCAGAGTCACGAGTCATTAAGTAGTCACAAGTCAAAATTCAATATTGGCCAAAAGTCTAAATTCCAAACGAAAATTTAAAATCGTAAAACTTTAGGTTGAACTCAAAGTAAAATTTCAGTATCAAAGCGAGTGTCAAAATTCGGATTACATGTTAGAAGCAGTGAAAATTTTGGATCACCTGAAGATCAGGGCCCTCATCCTTCTTTAGTTAGCCTTATAAGGCTAACTAACGACAACATCACGACTTAACCTAACCAATCGTCATGGGCGTGCAGTTGACCTAACGATTGGTTAGGTTAAGTCGTGATATTTTCGTTAGTAGCCTTATAAGGCTAACTAAAGAAGGATGAGGGCCCTGATCTTCAGGTGATCCAAAATTTTTAGTGAAAATTGAAAGTTAAATTCCAAAATAAAAATTCACAGTCTAAATTGAATTCAAAATGCTGTTGTCTTATGTTGTCTTACTCCGTCTGGACGGAATTTTTAGTTTAAACTCATAAAAATAATGAATTGTAATAAATATGAATTTAGTGTGCCATTAAACTTAATTTTTATACCAATCATTGTTGAAATTAAAATTTGAACTTAAAAATTCTCCAGTTTTAATTTACGTTAATAAACATTTAGTTTTATGAAAATTGTAATAGAATGACTGACTTTACTGGAAAGAACAGTAAAGTTTGTTAATATTCCAAGAAATCTAATCAATACGTGGCAGAGAATTTTGGCAGAAATAAATTAGGATTGGTGTGAGCGTGTGCCAAAAATGTTTTGGGAGATCACAGAAAGTCTAAGGAAGGTGTGTCAAACTCGTGGTCAGCAGAATTGCTGTAATGAAATTAAAAAATAAATAAATAAATAAACGAAATAATGGAATACAATTAGGCTCTTCCCTATCACGTGTCTAAACTTTGATTCAGTATCACGTGAAGAATGTTGCTTCATCGTTTAGTTTTAGTTGAAACGTAACTATTTCAATCGTATATTAAAATATACAGATGTCATACAACGCAAATGATAATTTAGGTAATCAGCAATTTATGAGGATTATAAATAAACTCTAAAGAATATTTCATTAAAAAATGGTGAATTACTTTACATTAATCAAAAGTAACAAAGTTAAAAGTAACGTCCAGAAACCACATTTCCCCACTTTGCTGGGGTGAGTGTGCCACGAGGGTCACCTGAGCTGAGCATGGTCAGAAACAGAGTGAATGGCAAACACAAGAATTCTTACCAATGCCAGCAGAAGGAAGCGAACTCAGAGGCACCGCCCAGAGCACGACACCGCAACCACTGAGCTACCAACGGATTCCCGAAAGTAACTCAAATATGCTAAATACTTTAATTCAGTCGTTCATGAACTTATTCGTAATCTACTTCGATTGAATCAGAAATGGAAGGGCAGAAGGGACTCTGTCGAACCTACATCCAATTATGGGTAAGCCAATCAAAAACGTGCATTTTTGTGTGGTATTCTGCAGCGCTCATCATACGAGTTAAGACGGAAGATGGCTTTTGGTAGGCAAACAGATAGGCACAACATGAAATTTTCCTTTAATTTTACTCTTACTCGGAAAACGAATTTTACGTAAATAAAAATTTACATTCTTAAGTATCACAAATTTCCCAAAAGTAAATCTCATTTAGTCTCTTCAAAATTTTCAGTAAATTTAATTATAACCTGAGAATGTTATAAAACACTCCTTTTTCACCAAAAATATTTTGAACGCATCGGCCACCATCGAGTCTCAATAATATTGACGGGATGGCAGTTAATATTCATAAACAGCAAATATTTAAAATTGTAATAATGATGAGCGCTGAAATACTTTCTTTTTTTTTACAGTAATAATAATTTAATGTAAGCTGATGACATTATCTTTTGTCAAGACGTTGTGATAAGCTATTATCATTCTACCTATGACACAGAATAAATTAGTCCAAATATCCACTTACATTATATGTGAGAATATTTCATAACAGAGAAAAATGATAATGTAAGCAAAGCATAATAATATGACTGACTGTCTTAATCTCAAAAGTTTTATAACTTAATTACTCTTAAAATATACTGTAGATTAAAAAAATTTGTTTTTAAAATCAGGTTAAAAAAATTGATTGCTTTAGAAATCTAGATTAAAAATGTGGAGCTATTGAAGAATAGGGACCCAGCCTTCTTTAGTTAGGCTTATAAGGCTAACTAACGAAAATATCACGACCTAACCTAACCAATCGTTAGGTTAACTGTACGCCCTTGACTATTGGTTAGGTTAGGTCATGATATTTTCGTTAGTTAGCGTTATAAAGCTAACTAAAGAAGGCTGGGGTCCCTATTCTTCAATAGCTCCAAAAATGTTAATTGCTTTTAAAAACTAGATTAAAAAAAAACATTCTAAACTTAGTCCAGTTCCTTGAAGCTCAAAGAGTATCAGATACTCTTTTTCAACTTCTCTGACAACAATGACGTAACGGCCGCACATTCCTCCAGGGTGCGTAAACTGCATTGTTAAGGAGGCAGAGTTGCCAACCTGAACAGCAAACACTGGAAGCATTTTTACATCAGGTCTGCCATTTTGGTCAAAGGTTACATTATTCGCCAAGTATATCTGGAAAGAAACACGTATAATTGTTTATGAATATTGGAATTACAAATGGGAACAGATTTAGAAAAATAATAGTTTAGAAAACTATTGTATTTACGTTGATTGACTGGGTTGTTTAACCTCCTTCGCAGCATCTCAGGTCATATGATGGAGGGGACTTACAGCTTTACGTCGAACCCGAACCACGAGTCGCTACATAATTCGGACGCAGAAGACTGTCTCCCAACCAACTACTAACCAATCCTACTGCTGTATAGCTTCGCTGATCGACGGAAAGCGGTGTTACGACATTGGCCATGATATACCCCATAGAATTTATATATTAATATTAGAACAGAATGTGAGATTTGGATATTTTAAGGAGAAACAATTTATTCAATAATTAAAACCATTTATATTTAATAGTTAAGAAGAAATTCTTAAATCGAAAAGAGTCATTATTTAAACATAGCAATGCTAATAATTTTCGTTGGTTTCTGTGTTAAAATAAAGTAAGGATCACCTGAACATCAGGGTCCCGATCCTTTTTTAGTTAGGCTTATAAGATTAACTAACGAAAATATCACGACCTAACCTAACCAATCGTTAGGTCAACTGTACGCCCTTCACGATTGGTTAGGTTAGGTCATGATATGTTAGTTGGTTAGCCTTATAAAGCTAACTAAAGAAGGCTGAGAGCCCTGATCTTCAGGTGATTCCTTTTCTTTTAGTTAGTGCTGCTGATAGTCTTTGAAATTTGTGCATTTATATGAGCACGGGTAGAAAACGTTAATTTCGTGAAACGTTGATAGACTGTCGCTCATGATGTGCGTGACCGATATTTATGCATACCATTTAGAAGCTCTTAAAATGCTCTCTCAGAGGCATGAGTTTAAAATTTAAAATATTCTGTAAAGGCTTCACTACTCAGATACCATTTTTCAAAAAAGAAATTGTTCTAAAATAAGAACTTCATAAAATATTACTTTTATTTTTCTGATATAATTAATCGCCCAAATATCTAACTATCTAATTAGTCTATACGCAACACGAACTAGTCCATGTTTAACTATTATTTATAGATTTACTTATATTTAAATTTTTTTTTTACAGTTTCGTTTTCCAAAACCAGTTCTTCATGCATAAAAGGTTATTTGGACTTTATTGATCATTTTAATTTTTTTAAATAAAAGAAAGCAACTGTCCACTATTATTAACTTTTACCGATTTTCTCTAAGTACTGGGTTAATTATTGCGCAGCAGTATTCTACGCTATTTTGGCTCACAGCAAAAATAATTTAAAAAACGGCGCAGCGATTCTAAACGGTTTTCGCTTCGAGCAAAATAATTTCAAAGATAGTTTCGCGGTTTTCTACTTGAGGCGTCTTTCAACGCGCTGAGCATTACAGATAGACCGAGCCTGTAAGCCCGTGAAACGTGCGCTCCTGGAGGCGCGACTAATTAGAGCGCGTCTCGTTTTATATTTAATTTTTGTTAATTTTGCGATTGGTACTCAACTTTTAACTGCGTGTGACTTTCATTTTGGGTCGAAGGTCACTGAAATTTCTTAAATATTACTGTCAATTTGACACTTTTAACTAACTTATTATTGCTCGAAACCAATCCCTGTTTTTGATGTAAATCCACGAATGGCGGAAATATTCGCTCTTCGGCAGTTAAAGCCACTTTAAATTCAGCCAAAAGCTTAATGTGCTCGGACCTCTTCTTCTCCTACTTTATCTGCTCTAAAGTTAATTTCCATATACAGTATATGAAACCATTGGTTTGTCAGATAGATATGAATTAAATGCTGTCCATTGGCTCAAGGGAAAAGGTGTAACTACTGTAGTTTTAGCCAAAAACCAAAACTTAAACCTCAACCGAAAATTTCTTTGATGTATTCAATCCGACGTGAATGCAACGAGTTTCTTTTGTATAATGAGGTTCTGACTGTAGTGGGCTAGGTGGCTTTAAACCCTATATCCTGTCTAAAAGCTGGATTCTATCTGCTTGGCAGATAGCTGGTGAGGGAAACTATATTTTGGGACCTCTTTGCGAGCGACCCATTGCCCACGTTGGACTTCCATCATAAAAAAGAAAAACAATAGTTGTTGTTACTTACCATTAATTATTCGGACTATTAGTCCGGTTCACTCTGTCAATAAAAACACTTTGTTCAAAATTTATGGAGATTACAAACCAGTGCATTTTTGGAAAGCTTATGGCATCAGGAATCTGAAAATCAATGTTTACATTTGCGCAGATGCCTGCATAGCCGCCATTTTGGATTTTCAAAATGGCCGCCATAAAATAAGAATTTCTGAGTATCTCAGCTTGTAATTGACATAGAAACTTCATTCTAAATGCTAATCCTATGTTTCCAGGCCCAAGGAGTCCAAAGCTTATGTCAAATTAGTGATTATGGAACATCAAAAACCAAGAAAAGAAGAAGTTTGTGAAATTATGTATTTCATGAAAAATGCACACTCAAATTGTTGGTAGTGACAACAGCTTACGTATAGACGTATTTCCTATCTCAATTTGACACATCATTACACATCATCATCACTCTCAGTGTCATATTCAACATTACAGTCTGCATCGTTTTCGCATTCTGTGCCGCACAAGCATAGTTCTGTGCAAGGCAAGTTATTCCTTCTGCATGAACATCTCTGTGTAGAACAGTTGGTTTTGCAGTGGCATCTGACCAACTCGATGATGGCTTGCGGGCAGGAGGAACCTTTGTGGTGACTGGCAGTATTTGGCCACTTTTGTCCTGATAGTAACCAAATTTCAGGGGTCAAAAGGCTGTTGCTGCATAACATTGGCTTGGCACCATACTCGGCTTTGTAACCGCACACGCTGGATGTGTTCCTCGTGCACCGAGTTTAGGAGGTAAGTTGTTGCTTTCAGCTAGGTGTTTACAAAACAGATACCATCTTAGATCAGGGATACTTGCAATGTGAATACCCTTGGGACAGTAGCTTGAGCACACAAATTTGGCCAATACGTCTTTCACCTCCTGTGTTAGGTCACCTTTCTCCGGTAGTTTCATCAGTGCTCTGACTAAGTGCATGTCAGCTTTCATATACTGCTGAAACCATTTTGTTTTGTCTATTCCTGAGAATTTTCCAACATTGTCTGCTCCAGTGAATGCGTGGAATACAGGTAAAGCTTGCGCCTTTTCTTTGCCCAAAGCTCTCAGATTGGCTCTATTTCGACTGTACTTGATACCATCAAAATATGTCTTTTGCAGAGCTTGTCATAGTATGCCACAGCCAGAACCAAGACGTCAGTATCAGGACTGAAGAATAACTGTGCATCAGGACACCGCTGTGATGCCTCCGCTGCCAGGCAGATCATCAATGTGTCAGCCTCCTGTGATTGTTGTCTTCAAAGTGCATGTTTCTGTTGCTTCTGGTGTGACCTGATGCTGATGTGATGACTAACTAAGGTGAGTTTTTGTTGTAATCAAGGGTTGCTTTGGCGAGATAGTCTGTCAAATCTGCTTTCGTTTTTTCGTGCGATAGAAACCGTGCCAGTAGGATGTGTTTGATGTTCGTATCATCTGCAACCTGATACTGTATAGGACCTTTTCCTTGTCGTCGTCTCTCTCTAGTTTCCTCATTTAGTGAGTCAGGTTTGTATGTATCGAAGACCAGGATGACCTCACTGAACCCTGCTGCCAAGCTCACGAGCCTGTCATTGAAACACTGGGCTAGATCTTTGACTGTGCTGATTGTCCCTGATTTCTTTGTCATCTTCTGGACAAGCACCATTCCATCAACAATGACGATCTTTTGATTTGATGACGACGATGGAGATGATGAAACAGGACCTCTGTCATCATCCTGCTCTTTGGCCGCTAGAGCTTCTGTCTGTTCCTGGGTTTCATCTGTTTTTGCCAGCTTCTCAAGGCTGTGTATCAGCTTGGACTTGTCAGTGCATGGCAGCATTGAGCCATCTGGTGCAAATAGTGCTCTCGGAGTCAATGTGAACTCATAGTTGCCAACTGCATTCTTCTGATCGATGTCCCTACTCGACCTGGTGAGAACCATCAGCCGACCATAGAGATCTTTAGTCTCTTTTAGGTCAACTGTCTGGTCATGGAACTTGAAAGTTTGTTTCTTGCTGCCAGACATGTACATCTTGTTCTGCTTTTTGACTGGTGCCCAGAGACTAACATCTCCATTGATACGTTCAGTGACATAATCTTCATAAAGCTTCTGTCCGATGTCATCAATGTTCAAGATTTGTGGAACATACTTGTCGTACATATGCATGTGTGATGACATTGTATAGCTGATCACCTTCAACAGCAAAGGGATTCCCGTGACTCAGTATTGCAGCCTTGATTTTGTCAACAGCTTCATGTTCTTTCCTGACAGCACTGGGTCGTACATCATGGTGTTCCTCTGGCTTGTTTACTTGAAGCCCGAACTGTCCTTTAAACTCTGTTGAGAGGCACGACATCTCTGGAGAAGCCAAGAAGAACCGCTGCCTAGCATTCGCATTATTGGAAATGCCAATTAGGCCAGAATGAACCTTCATCATCTTGTTGAGATGTTCGCAGGCATGGTCTGCACCTATTGAGACGACGGAATCTCACTCTTGGTGACAGATATGTTTCCATCTTGAAGTTCTCGCCATGTTGCTGGATGGCTTGTCTTCATTTCGTGCATGTCGGCGATGTACCTTGGCCAGAGGCGTTTGTATTTTATTCGATCCATTGCGAAAAAACTTGCTGAGTGCTTCTCCAGCCTCCATGGAGAATGAGATCAATTTCTGGATGCTTCAACAAAGAACAAGATGGTTTCAACCCGGTGGAGGTAATTCATCAATGACTTGAACATAGCGTTAGATGATTTCTGAGCTTCCCACTTCTTCAGCTGTTGAATGACATCTTCGTTGGTCAAGACTTGAAGCAGGTGAGTGTTAGCAATTCTGATGCATTCTGCTCCATCACTTGTCCCAGAAGCTGTGTTTGTGCAGGCTTCCTGCAATTCATTTGCTGGTTTCGAGCAGATTTCTTTTAGTTGTGGCATCTCTGTGAAGAATTGTTCTAGAGCAAGTTCATACAGAGCCGCACTTGAGGATCTGTCTCGTTGTAGCAGGCCCATATACATCTGCCTCAATCCATGCATCATCTATGCCAGAATTTTCTATTGAGGCTCCGAGTGCCCTCAGTGCAGCCATCACAGCATGCAGCTCCCCAAGTCTCGGAACAACTTCTCTTTTCAAGTTAGGTCTTGCATCTAGCAACTGTACTGCCTTCTCGTACAGGGCCATGTCAAAGGTTATGACAGTTGGTGGTTTTCACCAACTGCCAAGCTCTTCAACTGAGACGCTTGCAACATCACAGTCAGCATGGTAGACCACTCATGTGCGACCTCTGGAAGTAGAGGCAAGGCACCGACTTGAGTCAGTGACTGACTAGATGACACAAGTGATTTGTAGCCTGCCCAGCCTGGGATACTGCTTTGTGATTCACTGTCGGTTGATCTAGACAAAGCAGATGCAATCATCCAACCAAGATTGGTTAGTTCATAGGGATTCAGCAACACCTGTGGAACACGCCTTGAATTCCTTTGCTCTCTTGACTGGCCCAGGTTTTGGTTTACTGCAAGGCTCGATGGGTACATGATAAGGGACAACCGACAGGTTTTTTGCCTCACTAACTTCCAAATTGGGTGCGATTGATTCTCCAGGCGCATCTGCCTTCTGATACACTGCGGTGATTGTGCCATGTGTGGTGCCTTTGCCATCTACAGTGTCCTCTGCAAAATCTGTATTATCAACAGCGAAGAAGACAAATGTACCTTTCTTGAGGAAAGGTGGTACATACAATCCATCAAATTGTTTTGTGTTTTCCACAACAGCATTGGCAATTGCTGTTTCTAGGAACAAGGCACGGCTGTGTGATACGCAGTAGTTCTGTACATGGAGGAGGTCCATCAGCGCCTTGTTCCTGGTGTCATGATGTACAGTGAGTGCCAACCCTACAACCTGTAGGTTTTCTCGTGTGTGTGGTGTCCGAAATGTGTCAGTGGCTTTCTTGGGCACGTGGTGCACTTGTCTCCTGGTCTTGAAAGCATACATGATATTCTGACTTATGGTCAATGCTGACCTGTCAACTGTCCTGCTCCTCATCTCCGTTTGCAGCTCCTCCTCAGATCCCACCAAAATCCACCGTATAAGGCTGTACAGCTCGGTCGGGACATCCTCTCTTGTGCTGGATACTGTAATTGTGTGTGTTTCCTTCTCCTCAGCGAAATTGGCAATGCTGTTGCGTATTAGCTTAGCTGTCTTGTATATCATCATTGTCTTGTCCATTTCACTTGTGGCATCTTGCATCAAGGAAGTGTAGACCATATCTTCTTCGCAGGCTTCAGGACAGTAAAGAACAGATGGTTTTCTTCTGTCTTTCTGCCTCACTGACTTCACACTTGGTAACTCTGCAAGAATTTTGTCCTTTAGCCACTGTCGTGTCAGTGTCGGAGTGTGCTTCTGTGCCTCATCACTACCACCAAGCATAGATATGTAGGTTTTTTCGATGGCATCCATGGGTAGATGAGCCTTATTTTGGGTTTGATATTCAATGAGATTGATCAGCTCAATCAAGCATGGTACTTGCATTGGTAGGTCTGTCTTTGTAGACTTGGCCCGGTTGCTGGCATCATCCCTCAGGACATGGAACACATATCGTGTCCAGCATGGTTTGTGGTATCTTACATCTATCGCATGGCATCACTTGGTGAGAGTGCATTGCTTAGTCTTGTCATCAATACTGGATCTTGGGAAATATCCACAGCTCGTCTAAGTGCCTTCCCCGCGTTTTCAGTTCGTACGGTGAAGAGACGCTGGTCATCATCTTCTTGACATAAGAAGCAGTGATCCCTTGTCAACGGTTCTGTCGCAGATCTAGTGAAAGGTGCTGAGGTGCCTGGGGTTGCTGATTGCTCCATTTCAGAGCTTGTTCTTTTATGCCCACGTTTTTTCACAGCATAGGTTCCTGTAGACATGGCATGCTGCAAGCGGTCTCTCGCTCGCTGTATGGATATTTGATTTGTGGCATCAGAATAACAACTGCGATGCCACATGGGTTTCCTTTCAATCAATATTTCTTTGGTAAAGTCTTTGAGGCGTCTTTGGATGTCAACATATTTTCCATCCTGTAAGCTGGCTCTTTCTTCCACTACATCGAGTAGTTTCTGGTATGATTCTGTTCTGGGATATTGAACAAGTGTTCCTTTGCTGGCAGTGGACTCCTGACAAAGAATGCACTGCTTCCAGTCTACTGTGTCCATGGACGACTTGACCGAACTCAACTTGCTGGTTCCCGGGTCTTCACTCATGATGACTCAGGCACTGAAAAGAAAGAGAGCCATCACTATATTAACCAACACCAAGATAATTGTGTACTAGTTATGTTAACATAAATTTTTACAGTATAAAATTAAATATTGCAACACTAATGCAAAAATACTGCAAAATAATTGAAGCATCAGGATTTATAAACACTGTTGCAACTGCCGCCAAAATGGCCGCCAAGCAGGCATCTGCGCAAATGTAAACATTACTTTTACAGTCTGTGTGTAACATAAGAGTTTCTCAGAAGACCATTCTGAGTTTTAACACATTAAATGGACATGTTATGTGCCTTTAGTCATTCCTTTATAAGATTTTTAGCACTTTTTTTTATTAATCCTTACTAAGAAAAGAATTGTATGTTAATTTATTTGTAAAGAATTCCATATACGATTCCATTTCTGAATTAATTAAACGAGACGAAGTAATTTGATGTGTTCTTTATTTGGGAGTGATATTTAGAAGTTGGCTGAAGGTCATGTAATTAAATAATGACTTCCGAGTGAGGATCACTACAAAAATTAAATACGAGTACACTGCATTCCATTGGTCTACGTGGCATCTCTACATTTTTCGTAGTTTTAGGGATACAATTCCCCGGCGCCAAATGGGACCATAAATTAGATTCAATAAACCCAATGTGAACATGGAGGCTAGAACTACTTAGAGAACTGGTGCCCCTCACAACGGCGGTTGTAAATTTCGAATAGCTTTGGAGAAAAATAGAATAAGGGAACACCTGAATGCCAGAAAATTCCATATTCTTAATTCCTAATTCTAATTCCTAATTATTACAAAGGGTAATAAAGTGATTGGATTGGTTTGATATTTACACCTCAGAAAAGGTAACAGAAAGGGAGCCGATTAACATAAGACGAGTAATATATTACCTAAACTTACAGTATATATATATATATATATATATAAATTTGAATGTGACATTTTCGTAATATATTTCAAGAAAAGGAACATTTTATTTCAGGATGATGTTTTACGTGAGAGAATCCATCATATGAGATATTTATTCTTCAAAGCGACACTCATACCTTTATCTCGTTGGATCTGGTCACTTCCCGAACAGTAAGTCTGATTTCCCAAATAAGGTGAGGAAATTCTAAATCCACGAGCAACCATGGGTTGGATTCTTGTTTTGTGTGAAAAAGACTTGTGGCAACTCCATCCACTGTTTGTGCCGAACTATACTTGTTTGAACTGTAAATAAACAGAGTGAATTAGCATAAAAAATTTAAATTTTATTTACACACTTTTATATAGAAAAAAAGCAAATAAAATAAATAAAAGATAATCTTATATGCTCTCTTTTCATACTTTTGTATTTACTTCTATTCTGGAGATTCATATACTTTATGTCACCATTCAAAGATATAACGTCACAACAAACCCCAATTTAACAATAACGAATAAATAATTAATTATTCCTATAATTATCTTCATGTGCTCAACCTCAACTTTAGATCTTATTTACTCGAGCATCTTTTTACTATTTATTTACTTATACGCTCATTCATAATGTCTGACATTTGTTTCAGCTTCAAATTCTAAGATGCGTTTTGCTCTAATTATTACACTTTGATAATTGTATATAAAGGGTGTGGGCACAAAAATGTAACCGATTTCAAACTGAAACTAGAGGATAACCATAGAATAGAGGATTGAATAATAAAATGCATTGAACAGGCAAAACACCAAATTTTGAGAAATAATCCTCCCTTTTTTTTGGTCTCAGGTTACAGATTAAAGGTAACAAGTTCAAAATGCTTCGATTAAGTTTACAAACAAAGAATCATTATCTTTGAGGAACACAGCTAAAGTTTGTTTGCTGTAAACTTAGTTGAGGCATTTTGAACCTGTAACCTGCTTTCTATTTTAGTAAAATTCTCGAATTTTGCCCATTCAATACATTTTATTATACTATCCTATCCTGTATGGTTATTTTGTAGTTTCATTTTGAAGTCGGGTACATTTTTGTGGCGCGCCTTGTACAGTCCTCTACAATAATTCCACTCCACCCTCTCGAGATGTGATAACAACGCAGTCCCTCTTTCCTCCTCCACCCTCACTCCCTCCCTTTCCCCCTTCTTCTCTTCCTCTGGCTATCCTCCCCGCTCGTCCTCAACCTCTCCTTTCGCTACACCATAAACGACGATATTACGGATCAACACGTTTATATGGAATCGCAGAAAAGCTGAAATTAATCATCATACTTTCTATTAAAAGTAATTTTATTCCTTATAAGTTGTTTTTATGTTAAAAGTATGAAGAAAATCTATTGTTGAAGTCATTCATTTCTTTTCCTTCACACTCTAATCATCAGCTGCTTTTATGCTTATTTCAGTATTTGCAAAGGTGGGCAGTTGCGCCGCAAAAAGTTGCGGCGCAACTTGCGGCGCAACATTTTTGGTTGCGCTTGCGCTTGCGGCGCAACTTTTTGAAAAGGGTTGCGCTTGCGCGTGCGGCGCAACTATTTCAGCAGAGTTGCGGTTGCGGCTGCGGCGCTACAAAAATCGTTGCGCGTGCCCACCACTGGGATATACGTTAAATGCAAAGGTGGGCAGTTGCGCCGCAAAAAGTTGCGGCGCAACTTCCGGCGCACATTTTGGTTGCGCTTGCGCTTGCGGCGCAACTTTTTGAAAAGGGTTGCGCTTGCGCGTGCGGCGCAACTATTTCAGCAGAGTTGCGGTTGCGGTTGCGGCGCTACAAAAATCGTTGCGCGTGCCCACCACTGAACTGTATTTGCATATGAACTTTACGCATAGTTTTATTGAGCCAAAATATCTCCACATATCTTCATTTATAAAACATAAGATAAAAAAGTTTTAAAAAAATATTCATTTCTCCTTTTTAAAACACAAAATGATGAAAATCAAACCTTAATTCTCATAAAGAATTAAGTATTTTGAATTTACTTAGACTTACGCAAGTGAAGACGCGTTTGATGGTTTGCTCAGGAAAACTTACAATTGATTCGATGGAGATAGTGAACGAGTGGCTTCCGTCCATAATCTTTGATGTCAAAATCTATAGTTTTGCAAGTGTGGTCTTGGAAAGAAAATAAAAATGCTGAATCCAGTTTTATTTTATAATTGTCTGCCTAAAATATCCAAAAAACAGGATCATGTTTGAACTATATATATATATATATATATATATGTATATATATATATATATATATATATATATATATATATATATACACCTTGGTTAACCTTGGTTTTCTTTCCGCCAGAATTGTTTATTCTGACGAAGGTCAAGCTTGTCACTCTACCTTATACCTACAGTTTAACGTAGAATCTGAACCACGCCCCACCAGCAGCCCAGCTTTAACCACAAGGCTATCCAGGATACCCATTTATCTACGAACCAATTTTTATTATGTGGAAGTATGAACAGCTCGGTTTTGCTGCGCGCCGCCTGCCGTCACCAGGTCTCGTTTCCGGGACCGATGGATTCGTGGTCAGCGACGCTAACCACTACACCACCGAGGCGCATTAAGAATATATATATGCTGTTAAATAACGCAATGTCGCGGCGAAGTATGAAGAAGGAAACTACTCTTTAGGAAGACGTAAATTTTTATTTCTTAACACCAATACAATTTCGGTTCCTCGCGAGCCCTTGTCAATTAGTAATGACCGCATAAACAGGGTTTAGCTGACTGAACCTTCCCATCCTCTTATCAGGGGATAGTTAAGTGACCCCTCCGACCCAGCTTTGACGTGATGGATGTCCCTGTGTTGCCTTGGGATTTTTGGATGGTAATGCTAGAAAATTCTTAATTTTATTACATATAGGCCAGTAGTATGGTGGCATTTAGGTAGAGGAATTTGGGGTGCTTTGAATTCTGCCCCTGGAGGCCTTCGCCTCCGTTATAAGGGGGCCCCCCTTCCTTAAGTTCCTCACCCCTTTTATGTGGACTCACTGTCCCTAATGAAGGGCACTTGCCCCTTGAGGGGCCCCTTGAAGGGCCCCCACCCTCCTTTTGTGGGGAAATATTTTTTTTTTTAAATACAAAAAATTTAAAAGGATTCATCCTCGCCTTCCTTCACGACAAAAAAAGCCGCCTGTGGGGTTCTTTCACTGTCTTTCATGAGACTAAAACAGAAAAATAAACAACACACATTCGAGTACTTTTTGTTCCAGCACGTTCCACTGACAATAGAAATGAAAATTTAAAATAAATATCTGAAAAAAGGTTAATAGGCCAAACACGAATATGCATCGACCTCAAAACATACAATGACTTGTATTATAATACAATACCACATACCTCTTCAAATGTAATTCCACTTTCATATGTTAACAAATTGCGAAGATCACAAAATACAAACTCAGATTAAACACGTTTTAAATCAAAAATAATTTCTTTGTTTAATATTTGTATTATATGAAGTTAAATAAAAATATTAAATAAAATTAAAATAAACATTTTGTTTTAATTATAGAGGTAACTTTTGCTTTTCCTAATTAAAATTCATTTATTCTACACTAATATGAAATGAAGCGAAATAAGATGAATTGAAAAGGCTTATTGGCAGACTATAGCCCATATGAGAAATATATTAAGCTACATTATGTAGCTTAGCCAACATAACTATTATTATTTACCTTCATTTACCAGCTTCAACATTATTATTTGTTTACCGCTATATATATATATATATATATATATATATATATATATATATATGGGATGAATTTCTCAATTAAGCTCGTGAAATGAATGAAAGATGCAGATGTGTATATATATATATATATATATGTATATATATAATATGTTATATATATATATATACTGTATATTTGATAAGTTTACTGATTCAATGTACAGTAGCTGCATATTTCTTTCTTAAGAACGATAATCATAATTGGCAACTCAGTTCACAATCCTGCCAGATTTTACAAACTAATTAATAATTAATTAATAATAGTGATTTATCTGTAACGAGAAATATTATTATTGTTATTGTTACCAATTATTGACTATAAATTACGCAGGCCTGCGAGTGAGAACTTTGGAGGAGAGATTTTCTTACTAATAACTGATTTTATATGACTTAATTACATTTGAAATGAAATAAAAAGTTTCTGGCAGACTACAATCCATATGACAAAAACTATTATTAAGTTACATTATGCAGTTAGACTAACATATGTGCGTTTAGCGAACATAGCTATTAATATTTACCTTCACTTACCATCTTAAACATTATATTTGTTTATCGTTATTATATATATATATACATATGTAAAAATGAACAATGAATAAATCCTATATAATCAAATATTCATTTCTACATAAGAATCAAAATCGCCTAACGCGAGTTTGGATAAAAAATTTATTTGTTGCTTTCTATTTTTGTAGTTTCACAAACATGCGACCTACCATTTCTATGATTAAGTCGAATCCATGTTTGTGTCATTGAAGGTTCGTTGTGAGAAACGAATGTCCCTTAATTTCATTCCCTTAAAGTACAAAAAAGTCAAGTGACGGTTTAGATCGTTTAACATTTCCATCACAATATTACCCATATCTCCATTTTCCATTTATTATAGAATTTATTATAATTAATTATTGATGTCTTGCATCTAACCCTCATCCCTAAATATTATTAGATTATACATGCACATTGAATTTGGTATGATTTGAATCCTTGTTTGTGTTTCTTTATTCATTTACTGAATTCTTCCCAAATGTACCGATTCCTTACTATTTACTGTATATTCGTATAAGTATATTTATTTAATTAATAGTTTCACTCACTCTTTGTACAATGGCTATAAACCTTTCCTTACTGTATTGCTCTAATTCATCTCTTCTAAATTCTCTCAATAATGACTTGTACTGTACGTACGAATTAAATAACTATGGCATATTAAGTATGAATTAACGTATGGCAAATTTGAAAAACTATGACGTCATAAAGTAACTTCATTCTCTTCAAGTTTTCCATACCTTGAATACTGAATCACGTGTTTAGTATGTGGATATCTTTCGTATTCAATGTATGATAAATTCTTTAACATAATAATAAAAACTTTACACTATACGTCATTATTTATATGTTCATTCATACATCCATATTTTATCTTGACCGTTATCTTTTATTAATTTTATTAATTATTCATTCAGTTACATACTGGCTACCTATTTTCAACCTATTGTGTGACTACCAATGTGTGTACAAAACTTTATGCATTCGTACATGTTCGCAAATTATCATGATCACGTACGTGGTTACCTTACATATAAGTATTTTCACATGTATTCTTTTTATTTCTTTCCTTTAAATTAATTAATTTCTCGAAATACTCATAAATGCTTATGCAAGTGTTCTAACTCCGCTAACCACAGCGGAAGCGAGCACTTCTGAGGTGAAAATCTCCTCTCGCTTGCTTCTAATCATAAAACATTATTATGTGTGTTAGGTTATATATATTATAATATACACAGTGTGTATATATATATATATATATATATATATATTATATATTATTATAATACAGTATATTTATATATTTATATGGGATGAATTTAACAATTTAACACGTGAAATGAATGAATGTTGCGAAACTGTAATTAACAATAATAAGCGAATGTGAATTGATTGGTAATTATAATCATAGTTGTAATAAACCAAAATTACAATGTACTCAGTGATGTACTTGGGATTGTACTCAATGTACGACCCGACATTATGTCGCCATTTAGGAATGTACACTCGGCGATATTATTATTATTTTTTCGTTGGGATAAATTTTGATGTGCTTTCTACTTTGGCAAATAATTGGTGACTTGTTCTTTTTAAAATTTCTTAATCATTTTTAGATTTAACTTAATAATGAATCCTAAGTGACTCTTTGCAATGTTCATGTTTTGTATACATTCTCTCTTCGTTATAAAAGATGAAGTCATGTCTTACCTAAGCATTTAATTGTAAAACTTAAACCTTTAAATTTTGGTCATATGCATACCTTAGTATAAAGATGCATAGTTCATTTTCCACTTCTAATTAACTCTGCGGATCAGGAAAATATCAGATCTGAAAATACGCGGTTTAAGATAAAAATATGGCTTCCTCTTCCTATATCTTGTTTGTGTTTAACCATTGTCACAGCAAAAAAGTTACTTTATTTTTAACTATTGTGCAAAGATAATACAGCCTTTTCAACATTTAATAATAATGATGTTAGCAGAATAGGGGTATATAAACCCCCATAATTTCTTCCATGTTCATTCTGAATTAGACTACGAGGCTGAGCATTACCTGTAACATTTTAGCAGTAAATTACACTAAGAAAAAATATTTATCTTCTCCTTCGAGACGTGCTCTCTTCAGAGAACTTAGTCATTAAAATCTCCCGATACGTTACAAGAAGAATCGGGGGAACCCTCAGAGAATTTAATAAGCCTCTCAGAATCCTCCGAGGCACTATAGAAGAAGTCGGAGAGTAGTATAGAAGCAACTAATGCAAGTAACAAATCCGTTGCTGCCTCCTAACAAGAACCCCCGTCGACTTCGGAACAACCCAAGACTATAGAAAGAGAAGAAATAACGAAAGTGGTGACCCTGCTCCAGGATAACAACTGGCGACCTCTGCATCCAAGATTCTTCCAATCTTCCAGACCCTGGAACTTGAACCAACATCCAGTTGACCGGCGTGTCACGACTTCCAGTTCGTCACATCCACCCTTGAACCGGTGTGTCACGACTCCAAGTTCTCCACGCCTAGTCTTCATCCAAGAATAAGTAGCCAGCAAGACACGTCTTCAGGACACGTCTTCAAGGATTTCGCCATAGAAATCTTAAGTACAGAGCTCTTTTTTTTAAGTAATCTCTAAACATTTGAAAAGTCAGTATTATTAACAGTTAATAATTAGTATCAAACCAGAAGTAACAAAAAACACTGAACATTCCATACACCAGTGATACATTTATTGAAACCAAGTTATTTTTACTATTATAGTTACTGTAGTATAGAATAATTTTATTTTATGTACCAAACCTAATATTACCGTACCTTCGCGTACATTCGAGTGAAATGTTGTTTACATTTTATATTTTTCTTTACAATTTATTCAAATTATTGAATTGAATTGACTTGAAATTACTGTGCATTTATTGTGCATTATTATAATAGAGAAAGAGAGTTTATAGTTTATAGAGATACTTGATAGCAGTTCAAGTCAGTAGGTTGCATCCAGAGGGACAACCGCCCCAGAGATTTGTAGAAATATTTGATAGCAGTTCAAGTCAGTAAGTCAGTTTAAGTCAGTTCAAGTCAGCCAGTCAGTTAGTTTCAAGTCAGTCATTTAGTTTCAAGTCAGTCAGTCAGTTTCAAGTCAGTCAGTCTGTTAGTTTGAAGTCAGTCACTCAGTTTCAAGACAGTTGTAGTGAGTCCCAAGACAGTTGTAGTCAGTTCCAAGTCAGTTGTAGTCAGTTCCAAGTCAGTTGTAGTCAGTTTCAAGACAGTTGTAGTCAGTTTCAAGACAGTTGTAGTCAGTTTCAAGACAGTTGTAGTCAGTTTCAAGACAGTTGTAGTCAGTTTCAAGACAGTTGTAGTCAGTTTCAAGACAGTTGTAGTCAGTCCCAAGACAGTTGTAGACAGTCCCAAGACAGCTGTAGTCAGTTGTAGTCAGTCCCAAGTCAGTTGTAGTTCAAGTCAAGTTCAGTACAGTCAATTTAATTCAACCTTTTTTTTGTTGTAAAAGAGAATTTAATTCAACCTGAATTTAAGAGAATTTAATTCAACCTGAATTTAAGAGAATTTAATTTAAGAGCATTTAATTTAAGAGAATTTAACTTAAGAGAATTTAACTTAAGAGAATTTAATTTAAGCGACTTTAAGAGAATTTAATTCAACCTGAATTGACAGGTTTGTGTCTTTAATCAACCTTCCGTGTCTTTTTTTTTTGCATGCAGTATTTGCGTATATAAATATATAGGTAAAAATTATATATTTTATTATTTGTAACCAAAACCATTTTTACAAATGTTTGTAACGATTTTTATAATTATTGTGATGGGGAGGAAAATGCCGTCCCTCCGTTTTGTTTGAACTCCTTTAATTTGTGTTCTGAACAGTGTGACGAGCAATGTTTTCTAAAGAGCAAAGTGCTCACGAAAAGACGTATTGTTAATTTCAGACATCATATCTCCCCGATTGGTCACTCTCATTTCCCCCGAATGTAGTACTCTAAATTTACCTTGCTCTGTATGTTCGTGAAATTTACCCGTATGACCGAACATAACCTCAATTTAGGTTAAGTTGTTTTTTAATTTTTAAGAGTATTATATGGAACCTATAACCCCATGTTCAGTTCATTATAGTTCATAATTTATTTCTATTTTCAATTTTTATTTTTAAATTTTTTTTTATTCGATTAAGCTTGAGTAATTGTTGTTAAATTGTTATTATACCATCTGTTACGGTACCAAACGAAATTATAGCCAATTTTGACACTCTATACCAGAACACCATTTTTCCCCTCCCAATAAATTTGTTACACCATCCTAATATTACTAATTACATGATTGTACTCTCCCCATGAATTTCACTAAACCCTGTTATCACCTATGCCCCGTCAAATCGTCAAATAAAATTCAGTTATCGTAGTGATACTTCTGGTTAATATTAATGGTGATATACTCTTACTATATGACTGTGAATGTTATTGGCCGAATACATTGCCATTAATGCTACTTGTATTAGAATTTAATAATAATTCACTTAAACTTAAAGGATTTTATAACCCTACTCCCATTTTAAATTAATATACACTATTTTTAAACTTTGTTAATTCAAAAACCTTCCGAATCCCTACACATACACACGACATGTATGCACACTATATATACTATATATACACAAACCTTATTCTAAAATCATTGGACATCTCAATAAACTATTTAATTGCGTGTAAGTGCTAACTATGATATTTACTCTAGATCATTTAATCTATTTAATCCTAATAATTGTTGCTTACTATATATACGAGGGTTATGACATTATAAAAGATGAAGTCATTATAAAAGATGAAGTCATGTCTTACCTAAGCATTTAATTGTAAAACTTATACCTTTAATTTTTGCTCATATGCATATCTTAGTATAAAGATGCATAGTTCAATTTCCACTTCTAATTAACTCTGCGGATCAGGAAAACATCAGATCTGAAAATACGCGGTTTAAGATAAAAATATGGCTTCCTCTTCCTATATCCTTTTTATCTGTTTAACCATTATCACAGCAAAAAAGTTTACTTTATTTTTAACTATTGTGCAAAAATAATACAGCCTTTTCTGAATTAGACTACGAGGCTGGGCATTACCTGTAACATTTTAGCAGTAAATTACAGTAAGAAAAAGTCTTTATCTTCTCCTTCGAGCCGTGCTCTCTTCAGAGAACTTAGTCATTAAAATCTCCCGATACGTTACAAGAAGAATCGGCGGAACCCTCAGAGAATTTAATAAGCCTCTCAGAATCCTCCGAGCCACTAAAGAAGAACTCGGAGAGTAGTATAGAAGAAACTACTGCACGTAACAAATCCGTTGCTGCCTCCTAACCAGAACCCCCGTCGACTTCGAATCAACCCAGGCCATAGACGGAGGGGGTTAACATATATATATATATGATGAATTTCACAATTAAACACGTGAAACGAATGAATGATGCAAACATATATTTATATATATATATATATATATATATATATATATATATATATATATATATATACACATCAGACGTTTAAAAACGATTAGGATTAACATGCAGATATATGCAATTTATATTTCATAAATTCTTATCGATACGTCTTCCGTCATTGTCCTATAGTTCAAGCCAGTTAAAATGTAGCTGTTTTAACCGTATACCTGTAAACGAACCAATCATCTCACTAACTACGGGGCTCCAATAAACCTAGCGCCCCCGCCCATCCCATGGCCTAAACCATTAGAGGTACAATAAAACTAAACATACCTTACAAAGAGAATTTAATCCTGCATTTAATGAGAAACAATTAAGACTTGTGTTCCCGCCATTGGCTTCCAAGACAGCCTGAATTCGCTTTGGGTAGCTTGCCAAAAGTGACGTGAATAGATCTTGATCGTTACGCAAATTTGCTAAAAGAGTTTCAATGTGTTGCGTCATTGTATCCTTCGAAAATCGATTTGCTGCAGTCTTGAAACAAGAGACATTCCTTGTCCTTTATAACTGATCCAATGTGTTCACAGACGTTCAGGTCAGGAGAATTTCATGGCCATTCTTCATTTCCAAAGAAATCGATGTCAAGGTTCCGCAACAACTGTTAATTGGCTAATGTCTTAAAGCAGGGGGCCTTATCGTGCAGAAGTGTGACCTGATCGACATCCATAACATTGTTTGGGTTTCTTAGAAAAGGAATGACATGCTGGGATAGAATAATATCACGAAAATACTGTCCATCCCAACACTGACCATTGGCTTCAGCACGCACATGAGCTTCTTTGCAGTGAAAAAACAAACACACCAACACAGTCTGGACTTTTTAATAATTCGCGATAATGTTCATTGTCATCGATTTCATCTGGTGTGTGGCCCACACTCGATCATTTTGGTGGTAGTTAGGCCGACGTGTTACGTAAACAAAAAATTCATCGTAGACAGCTAAATGCATGAAATCATCCACATCCCAATCTTCAAGATAATGGGCAAAACCACATTCTGTCATCGATGTTAAGTTGAGTTTTTCTTGGCTTTGGAAGTCATGCCAAAGCTTAAACCTTGCCGATGACGGTACAGTCGAATGATCTCACCACTAACGATCTTTCCTCTCAACACTTCGATCTCTCTAGAAAGTTTAGCACAGCTGTTTTTCCGCTTACGCGTACCGCTTTCAATGATGTCCTTTGTTCCTGAGAGAGTGGCAAATTGGGCGTCCAGATTGGTTGTATCCATTTCACATTCATCCAAAGTTTTATTCCAATTTCTTTTGACGAAGTCCTCACTTCGCAACTTTTTGGCAAACCAATGAACGTGTTATAAAGGTGGCTCCAGCATCACGAGCTTCCCGAAATGTTATTGCTCGTATGCGATCTATCACACGTTGCCTCTCCGAATCACCAATTAATTGAGAAGCCATTATATTATCACTTATCAGCTAGAGTAATTTAATACCTGCAATAAATAAAGAATTTTATATATTTTATGATCACTAAAACCTATTTCGATATAAGCAAACATGTAAGCTGCAAATGGGGGGGGGGGGGGGGGGGCTAAGGTTCTTTGGAACCCTACATCAAGCTGTGAGATGAGGCTTTAAACTAAACGCAAATCTGTTTTCCTCATCTAAACATCCATTTAAACATTATTACTAATATTGATTTATTGTTATTATATATATACAGTATATATATGTATACATATATATATGTATACATATTATATGTATACATGTTAAGAGTATTTAAATTAAACATACTGATTTCAATTCCCTTCACAATCAAAGCCTCTTTCAAATCTACCCCAATCTTGCTATATACCGGGTGTCCGAGAATTATCTGTACAATTTTTGGCTGTTATTAAAAGTCAACCATGAAGTGTAGAAATTCCAGTGTTATCCCATTTTACAGAGAAACTCATTAAGTTTTTTCTGATAACAAGGTTTTGACAAGTTTTTCTTTTTTGTACGCGGGTAACAGACATTGATGATTTAAAAGCAAAATCACAGCTGCTATTGAGCGAATTGATGTGGATATGCTGCAGCGTACATGGCAACATTTGGATTATCGATTGGATGTTTTGCGAATCACTGATGGTGCACATATCGAATGTTTGTAACAACGTTACTTTAATAAAAGAAACTTTTGAAAATACAGATTCTAAATAATCTTGTTTAAGAATTTTACGTGTGTTATCAAGAATTTTATTAAAAGATGAAATTGTACAGATAATTTTCGGACACACTGGAATTCTAAAAAATTTGTCAAAACTTGGTATCAGAAAAAACTTAATGAGATTCTCTGTAAAATGGGACAACACTGGAATTTCTACACTTCATGGTTGACTTTTAATAACAGCCAAAACTTGTACAGATAATTCTCGGACACCTTGTATTTCTCGCAGTAATTGTTTTCAGAGTAGTAGTAGTTAAGTTTAACTTATAAATATCCAAATATCCAATATCAAATAAGTAGGTTTGGGCAAAAGAAAAAAACTTTCTTAATATTTCCAATTAATAGAAAACGTCGGCTGGGCTTTACAGGGCATAACTCCAGTATTTATCCTCGTAGCAAAGATTGTTGACTAATTATAGCACCAGTCTTTCATGGAGCAATACCACTAAGTAGTTCAATACACATCTTCACTAATAATACCAGCTAAGATCTTTCACTACACGGTCGCTTCCTATTATTTAAGCAAACCTGAAGTTGCATACTCTGAAATTCTGAACGCTTTATGCGACAAGAGGACGAAATCGTAACTTCTTTCAAAACTGTCCTAATTCCATTATTCTAGATCCTGTATTCTCTGTGTATATATATATATATATATATATATATATATATACAGGGTGGTGCAAAAGTCTGGACCCATAGGCAATTTACTATATAAAAAATATTTCGATTTTTATAATAGTTTTTATAATTTAATTTTGTTTATAATTTTACTAAATATTTTTCAGATTGTTACCCTATGGCAGACAAGTTAACAATAGCAGAAAGAATAGAGCTTGTGCTTTTGTACGCAAAAGAAGGAGCCACCTCACGTTCAGTCGCAAATTTCCTTATTCCTCGATTATACGAAATACCATTACACTTATTGTAAATTCTGAACTAGAACGTTAAGTTTAACATAATTTAGTCACTGGTGTATGGTTAATTAAATTTCATTTCATAATAAACTTCCTGCAGGCCACACTTTTTTTCCATATAAACCACCTATGGGTCCAGACTTTTGCACCACCCTGTATATATATATATATATATATATATATATATATATATATATATGACTTCTTACTTATGTCTGTGTTTGATTTCTACCAATTCTTCAACAGAATGTACACCATTTATCTGTTGCAAGCTATAAGTTGGGCGTAGGAGGAAACTGTATTATTATTATTATTAGTAGTAGTAGCAGTAGTAGTAGTAGGAGTAGTAGTAGTAGTAATAGCAGGGGTAACAGTAGTTTAAAACTTATCTTTATTTCTACACATCTGTCTCTTTCAATGCAGTCCAAATCACTTAAGCTTTCCTCTGGAGCAGGAGTCACACCAAACTATTTACATCGAACGCTTTCTAACATCTACATACTAACAGAAATGAGGAGACTGCATATATAAATGTAGTACAATATACGAGTTTGTCAGATGGTTTAATCCTCATTGCTTTTGTATCACTCATTTCCTATCTGTATTACCTAAAAATTAACTAGCTAGTTACCAGCTAGTGATCAAAATAATGTAATGTGCAAATTTTTAGTTGGGGACCCGCACATTAAGCCTACACACACACACATACACACACACACACACACACACAGGTTCTTTCAGGAAAGGGCATATATACAGGGCGTCCCAAAAAAATGTATACACACTTTAAATACTTATAAAGGCAGTGTTTATTAAAATACATTTCATTTTCAAAATGTAATAGAATCTACAGACATTATTTAATTGTTTTGTCAACGCCTGTTTTCAAACTGACGTCCGTTCTGGTCCAGACACTGCTGATAACGCGAAGCAATGGAATCGCAAACATCACGAAACATTTCGTTTGGTATTTGTGTGCATTCTCGTTCAATGGCTGCTCTCAATTCAACGACTGTTGCAGGTTTTATAGCGTAGACTTTGTCTTTTAAGTATCCCCATAAAAAAAAGTCTAGTGGTGTGAGGTCTGGTGAACGCGGAGGGTATTCTACGAAACTCCTTCGTCCAATCCACATCCACATGTGCCAAGTACCACTCGCAATACTCCACTCTTCGGTCCGGATCATCTTCATTAATAGCATGGACTAATCTTGGAATGTAACTTTTCCATTGACAGCGCTTCAAAATGCGTTGGACAGACGATTCTGAAATTCCTACCTCACGACTCGCTTGCCGCACAGATTTCTTGGACTTTGGTGATACGTTTCCAGTACTCTTTCTTGCTTTGTGGGGCTTGTCGATGTCCGTGGTCTTCCGGAACGCTTCTTGTGGACATTCTGAACAGTTCCATCGGCTTCAAACTTATCTAATTCGAGTGATGGTAAGTCGCGTTGGTGGATCTGTTTGAAACTCCCTCCTAAACTGTCTTTGCACTTCAACTGCGTTTTCACACTTCAGTAGCATTTTAGAATGAATTTCCTTTTTCAAAGCTTAGTCTGACTGCCTTATTAATTCTAATTGGTTTAACTTGGAAAGAAAGAAACATCAATTGAGCTATCAGCTGTTAAAGTGTGTATACATTTTTTTGGGACCCTGTATATATATGTATATATATATATATATACACACATACACTTTTCAACCTTTTTAGTGTTCCGTGCGATGATTCCTCGCTTCACAAAGGTTAAGCTTGTCGCCCCTCCTCTTCTCTCTCTCTGTATATATATATATATATATATATATATATATATATATATGAAGATGTATATATGCAGTATACTTAAATAATTATATGCATAATATAAAGATGTTATACAAAATAAATGACTAACAGCAAATCTCATATTATGAAGCAAACTGAGGAATGTCATCTCGATCTCAAAGGGTTTTAATTTGCAATTCCCTCAAACTCTGTGGGTATAAAAAAACTTTTTTCACTTTGTAATCATCGTAAAAAAGAACATAAGAATCACCCATATTTATCAAATGGAGAAAAACTTTGTTAAATAATGTTATGATCTGTTGAATATGTGCATTTGTATGATACAGTGGGACAAGACCATAGTTCATGTGACAAATATTAATAATACGAACTGACACTAGATTACATTTGACAGCTCAAATACTAAGGATAGAAATGGAGTTAAGAGGAAATAGTACAATAATGTCGGATGTGAGTTGAGCTACTTCAATAAACTACGAAGACATACATATATAATATATATATATATATATATATAATATTATATATATATATATATATATATATATATATATATAAGTTATATATATATATAGTTTTACAATCATGCACGCTACTGTTCTAAATTATTCAGCCATTAATGTTCTCGTATTTGCTGAAATAAATTTCCAATAATAAAATTTTTATAAGTTTATTCATCTCAATTTTGCGTTTATGTAGACGGTAGACGAGGAAAGCCATATATAAAGATTTCACATGATTTAACTGTACACAAAACACAGTTTTTATACAGATATTTGCTCCAACGTTGAAGCTACTGTGACGTTGTCTGGTTATAATACATCATTTACTCAATGAAATAACTACAAGGTCACATTTATTAACTTGTGGCATCTACCACATGAAAACTACCCAGCCTACCAAAAATTACCACTAGAAACGTATAAATTATATATTTCGATACGGATTAAGCAATTTATAAACTCTCATTCATGAACACATCCAACATTTTCTTAAAACAATCTAAACAGTATTAATTACTTATTACCATATCACTTCAAGCTAAATTACTATACCCGGTAGTTAAAACAGTGCTTCATTTCTACCATATCTCAAAAAGTGAAATTTCGCGATGTTAAATGTCATGTTGCGGTTGTCTTCTGACCAATTGTATATTTCTCTTGTGACCCTCTGCAAGACCTCCACCTCATATGCAACACTGATTTTTCAGCCGATTTCTGTTTCGACTGCATACGATGGTACTATACTGTTGCTGATTACTCCACTGTGTATCTCTCTTAGCATGATAATGAACAGGAGTGGTACCAGTACTGTACCAAGGGAAACTTAACTACGTACTTCTGATTCCGATGATGATATACCTTGAATTTTGACACCCCGTAGGTGCTCTCTGAGGAAGTTGTTGTTGTTGTGGTTTAGCCGATCAGCCCCCCTGATCGAGCAAGCCGGCGGCACGCAGGTAATCGATCGTCCTCTCCGGAGTGGACCAGAGGTTCAGCGCACTACTGATGTTGTGTTGTGTTCGTTGTTGTGCTAGAGCGGTACAGTCTGTCATAATATGTTCAATTGTTTGTGGTGTGTCCTGGCACAGGTGGCAGGTGTCGTCTATGGAGTTGTCCAGTCTGTGTTTATATGTCCGTAAGTTGGGGTGATGTCCACATCGGAATCGTGCTAAGTTAACTCGATCCGATCTGCTCAGGCTGATCTCTGACCTGTTAATGGGTGGCGGCTTCGCACCTAGGACCGCATTCGGACCGAGTCGTGTCAGTGCTTTGTGGGTTAGGTGTGGTGTGTATGTGTTTTCTGTACTGTGTGATGTCTGTGGGCGTGGTATGGAATGGAGTATTTGGTTATAATGTCCCTCTGGTGTTACCTTAATGGTGCGAGGTGTTGGTGCGTGATTGTACATGTAGTGGCAAGGGTGTTGTGTTGTCGCTGCTGCCATAAATTGTGTTCCCCTCATGTCTAAAAGTTCCCCAACTTTCAGTATTTTGTTTCTGTGTGCAGGTGTTCTATTGGTGTTGTTTGAGTGCATCCTGTAATGATACGAAGTGCGTTGTTGTATTGTCTGTAAGGTGTTTATGTGTGTGTTTGAGAAAATGGGTGCCCAGCATGGGTTAGCATAGTCTATAACTGAGCGAAGAAGAGGCGACGTCAAACCAAAACATCAACGCGCTGGTGGCCAAACTTCCTCAAATCTCCGTGCAGCGGGCTGTCTACGGTTGGCTAGACTGGCAGTCGACGGCCTGTTGCGTGGCACGGTCAGAGTGCCGATCGGCTCCCGGGGCCGGACCTATTCTGAGGAAGTTGTAGACCCAGTTTACACTTAGCCTATCATTACCATATGTTTCACTTTACATGCTACTATACAGTGATCGCATTTGTCGAAAACTTTATTGAAATTCATGTATATGACATCGTAATGTTTTTATATATATATATATAATATATATATATATATATATATATATATATATATATATATATTAGTGATGACAGCAAGAACTATTCCACTTTAATAGCCAATATATTAAATTACCAGTAAGCAAATATATATTAATATATATATATATATATAAAAAAAATAGGATCAAGTAAAGATAAGCACCCCCAGCCTTCTTTAATTAGCCTTATAAGGCTAACTAACGAAAATATCACGACCTAACCTAACCAATCGTTAAGTGAACTGTACGCTCTTGACGATTGGTTAGGTTAGGTCGTGATATTTTCGTTAGTTAGCCTATAAGGCTAATTAAAGAAGGCTCGGGGTGCTTGTCTTTACTTGATCCATAAAATACAACTAAACTACGCAAGGACGCTGATCGAGATCATGAGTACGAAAATGAGCGAGGTTTTTGTAATTTCTTAGACCCGTGGTGAGGTATGGTTAGCATTCTACTTTAAGCTGCGGCACTAAGGTGATGCGACGGGGCCGACTTTTGCTAGAATGCACAACTCATGTAGTGGCATAACGCATAACTTATCTCTACTCATATAGCTATCACATTACAATATGCGAGTAGTTTCATATGAACTTAAGGCCATTAAGCCTTCTACACATATTTTAATTTCACTATTCGACTAAATTTTGAGAGATGCTTCATGAATTTGAGATTTATTGCCTACGGCTATGAAGATTAAACTCTTGACAGTTTTGTTATCTTCATAATTAAGAATCTTGCTAATTTTTCCTCGATCACTTGTACATGTACATATCTATGTATATATTGGATGTGTATATTTTTTGGGTACACACACACACACACACACACACACACACAACAACAACAACAAAATTAACTTGAAGATTTATCTCATCTCATAAACCGCTATAATCAAACAAAACTGTACAGAATCGGAAGTTACTTAGAATCATGTTTGTTTTAGCACAGAGGTTTCCATACTGTTTTCTTATATCTGAGACATCACTCAAGGAGTTGTTGGAGATTTGCCCCAAATACTTAACCCTAGAAAGCCAGCATGGCCTATTACAATAAAAGTACTCTTGTTTTTCGCGAAATTGTTATTTTTTTCATTGTACTCAGGTCAAAAGCTATTATTGTTTAGTAAAATATTTTCTAATTCAATCTATAAATGTAATTTTCACTATGGGGCACCTATGCCCGATACCAATCACTATATGTGCGAACCCACACGAACCTTCCAGAATTAATTTCTTGTACTTACTCTTTTGGTTTACTTCTCAATTTGAAACAAGTATCACTCGATTACTTAGGGTTTCTGGGATGGAATCTCCACAACTTCGGTTTTGTGACATTAAAAGGATATGATGGTTCTGAGCATATAATTAGCGGATTTTTAGAAGACATTCCAAACCTTTTTCAGAAGGATTTATTAATATCATATTATTGGCGTGGATATTTTATCTTCGTGTTATCTATACAACACCCAACTTTTTACTTAATTGAAGCAATTAAACCATTAATATACACCTTAAATAGTCATTTTTCTACACACACACACACACACACACACACACGCACACACACACACACACACACACACAATATATATATATAATATATATATATATAGTTAGCGGATTAATATTGTTTCCCGTAATTTTTTTTCATGATTACAGACAAAGCTATATTTTAAGGATAAATAAATCAATTATCACAGAAGCTAAGGCTAACAAAGACCCTACGATCCACCCACTCTAAGGTTAGCCCGAGAGAAAGGAAAGAGTAGGGGGGTTAAAAGAGGAGAATAATAGGTTGAGTAAGTAGCAAAACCTATCATTCGTGGATTAACATTCATTCAGAAAAAGAGAAAGAAAGACTCACCATCATCATCCGCTGGCCACTGCCGACAAGTCGGAAAAATAGTCGAAGAGAATAGGAAAGGTGTGAAAGATGAAAAGAAGTAAATTAAGAACGCTTCCAAACCATGCAAACACAGTCTTAACTCAAACACTCTCATACCATGCAAACTACAGACATGCAAGAGAATAAGAAAAGAAAAAAAAAGTATAAAGAGTATAAAAAAAGTGAGTTAGTTTGCGCTACGAGCTACATCTACGTTCGTGTTAGTCTAATTCTTTTATTTTTTTTTTATTGCTAGCATATCACACGCTGGCATGTCACAAGCTGTCATTAATCGTCAACAGACTCATCCTCGACCATTATCCCTAGAGCTCCTGTTGCTAATTGTTTTATTATATTAAACAACGTTAATATTTTTAAAATGCCTATCTAAACGGTTTTTAAACATATTAACGCTGGTAGAGTTCACGATGGACGCGGGAAGATTATTCCATTTATCAATTACTTTAAACACAAAAACGTTTTTAGCGATGTGAGTAATGAATCGTCTGCCACTCAACTTAAATTCGTTATTACGAGTATTGCCATTATCGAAAGTGAACAGTTTGTCAAAATTTACGTTATCGATTTTATTAACGATTTGAAAACTTCAATAAGCTCCCCCTTAATCTCCTAGTTTCGAGTGAATGCAAGTCTAACTCTTTAATCCTATCTTCGTAAAACTTGCGCAATGACAGAATTAGTTTCGCGCTGCGACGCTGAACCCTTTCCAACCTATCAATATCCTCACGCAAATACGGGCACCAAAACTGAACGGCATATTCTAAATGAGTCCTGACTAGGGACTTGTAAAGGGGCACTATAATATTCTTCGATTTAAATTCGAAATTACGCGCTATGAAGCCTAACATCCTATTAGCTTTTGCGCAAGACTCCAGGTACTGGTTCCTAACTTTTAAATCATTAGATACGCGTACGCCTAAATCTACTTTCATTTGTTTGGGCCAATGAAGGATGCTATTTGTGGAAGAAAGTTTCAGAGTAACGATGAGGTTGTTGAGGAGGTTAAGAGGTGGCTCCAGTGAACCCAGCGGACTTTTCCCAGCAAGGAATAAAGGCCCTTGTTTCGAGATGGAAGAAAGCCGTAGAAAAGGATGGAGACTATGTGAAAAAATAAAAACTTGTAAAAAAGGTATGTAACTACTGTACTTGTGCACAAAATATTTGGAACTTACAAGGAAACTTGTGGGGCAAAATATATTGAGTGGCCTCGTATATGATATATATATATATATACACACCTTGGTTAACCTTGGTTTTACTTCGGCCCGAATTGTTCATTCTGACGAAGGTCAAGCTTGTCACTCTACCTTATACCGAACCACGCCCCACCAGCATCCCAGCGTTAACCACAAGGCTACCCAGGGTACCCATTTATCTACCAACCAATTTTTATTGTGTGGAAGTATGAACAGCTGGGTTTTGCTGCGCGCAGCCTGCCGTCACCAGGTCTCGATCCCGGGACCGATGGATTCGTAGTCAGCGACGCTAACCACTACACCACCGAGGCGCATTAAGTATATACAGGGTGTCCCATAAGTCCGGCATCATAGGAGAAATTCATATTTTTCTATTTCTACAAACCATAATTCATATTTTTCTCTTTCTACAGGCCATAATGTCTGTGAGCAAGGAAGAACGAATCCAGATAATTCTACTCATAGGAAATCGGAGTCAAAGAGACTTTGCAACAAGTCTGCTAACACAACTCTGTGTTATTGGCTCGCGGTCTGGATGCAGTCTGTTAAATTCAGCAGCGGCCTCTCTTTGACTCCGATTTCCTACGAGTAGAATTATCTGGATTCGTTCTTCCTTGCTCACAGACATTATGGCCTGTAGAAAGAGAAAAATATGAATTATGGTTTGTATAAATAGAAAAATATGAATTTCTCCTATGATGCCAGACTTATGGGACACCCTGTATATATGTTGTAAAATAACGCAATGTCCGGCGAAGTATGAAGAAAGAAACTACTCTTGTGGAAGACGCAAATTTTTATTTCTTAACACCAATACAGTTTCGGCTCCTCGCGAACCCTTATCTATTGGTAATGACCGCATAAACAAAGAACAGAGTTTATACTGTATACACACCTGGAAGTTAATTAATTATCTGGGATTAGCTGGCTGAACCTTCCCATCCTCTTATCAAGGGAGAGTTAAGTGACCACTCCGACCCAGCTTTGATTTGATGGATGTACCTCTGTTGCCTGGGGATTTTTGGATGTTAATGTTACAAAATTCTTAATTTTACTACATATAGGCCTAAGCTTGTTTAAAGAGAATTGTCGATCGGATAGATTAAAATTTTTTATAGAGCCTATAAGACTTTTTTTATTCCCCACCCCTCACATCTCACTTTTGTTTATAAATTCTTTTACTGAGGTCCTTTCCCGTTTCTCCCACGTATACATTACCAGGACATACTTCACATGGTAATATATATACACACCTGTGTCTTTTTCACCCTTAGATTTGTTCCGATTTAACATTAAAGAAGTTTGGTGAAATTCTGTGTCGGGGATAATGTATTTTAGCTGATGCCACGTTCTATAAACAGAAGTATGCCATGGCCATGGGCAATCCCTTCTCCCCCATTTTGGCCAATTTATTTGTGGAGTTTTTTGAAACAAAATTGTTGCCCAGGATATCCTTCCCCAATCAAATTTCGTTGAGATATGTGGATGACATTATCAGCAGTGGCGGACCTACATTTTTGTGACCCTGAAGCTTGAACTGTTATGGGGTCCCCTTCGCAACCAGCAACAATAGGGCCCCCGAAAAATTTTGAAATTTGACCAATTACAGGGGCATTTTGAGGCCATATGAAATGGGTATTAGAAGCATATTCTAAGGTCAATATTAAGTACTTCAACCCATTGGCTTATGATTCTATTACTAAAATAGCCTTATTTTAATAACAAACACTTAAAAAAACTCCATCGATTTTGTTGAAAAATTCACTCATTAAAAAAAAAGTTGCTTCAGGGCCCCTCCTGGATTAGGGGCCCTGAAGCTTAAGCTTCATTAGTTTCATAGTAGATCCGCCACTGATTATCAGTATTCCCAGTATATATTACCATGTGAAGAATGTCCTGATAATGTATACGTGGGAGAAACGGGAAAGGACCTCAGTGAAAGAATTTATGAACACAAGAGAAATGGAGGGTGGGGAATGGAAAAAGTGCTGTATTCTGTCATGATAGAGACTATAACCATGTAATAGATTTCAATAATTGCAACTTTGTTTTCAAATCTAATAACTATGTTAAGCGTAGAATTGTTAAATCTAGTCTTATAGGCTCTATGAAAATTTTTAATAATCCCTCCGATCGTCAATTCTCTTTTAACAAGATTAGGCCTATATGTAATAAAATTAAGGATTTTGTAACATTACCATCCAAAAATCTCCAGGCAACACAGATACATTCATCAAATCAAAGCTGGGTCGGAAGGGTCACTTAACTATCCCCTGATAAGAGGATGGGAAGGTTCAGTCAGCTAATCCCAGATAATTAATTAACTTCCAGATGTATATAAACTCTGTTCTCTGTTTATGCGGTTATTACCAATTGACAAGGGCTCGCGAGGAGTGGTTTCCTTCTTCATGCTGTATACCTTTGGTTAACCTTTGGTTAGCTTCCGCCCGAATTGTTCATTCTGACGAACGTCAAGCTTTTCACTCCACTTTAGACCTACAGTTTAACGTGGAATCCGAACCACGCCCATCATCAGCCCAGCGTCTTAACCACTAGGCCACCTAGGGTACCAATTTATCTACCAACCACTTTCTTTATTGTGTGGAAGGATGAACAACTGGGTTTTGCTGCGCGCCAGCTGCCGTCGGGTCTCGAACCCGGGGCCGATGGATTCGTAGTCGGCGACGCTAACCACTACACCACCGAGGCGCATATATATATATATATATATATATATATATACATACATATTACCTTATGAACCTTATGTTGTTTCGTGCGTTGGTCTCTCTTCACACGGAGGTCAAGCTGGTGGCCCCGCCTCTAGGTCTGGCTTGGTGGAGGAGCGAGTTGCTTTCTTGCACTCTCCACCGTACATAGCCAGGCACGCCCAGCTCATCTGGTACCGTCCTGAGCCAGGCATCCAGTCTTCTCTTGAAGACTTCAACTTTGACCCCCGTTCCGTTTCTGAGGTCCTTTGGAAGCTGGTTGAAACGTCTTGGCCCCCTGACAACCAAGCTATTTTCCTTCAGAGTTGAGGAGGTCCCTTCTCGGGCCTTTAATTTGGGAACACTACACATTCTGACTTTCCAATTTTTCAGTGTTGTTTGAATGGTAATTGGGTTTAGTTTTATGTTTGGTACCAGTTTTTCGATCATTTTCCATATGTAGATTATGGTGTACCTCTCTCTTCTTCTTTCCAGGGAGTACAGATTTAGTTTACGTAGTCTTTCCCAGTAGTTGATCTCTTTGCAGCCATCAATCTTGGCTGCGAAATGCCTTTGCGTTTCTTCTAGTTTATTAGTTTCTTCCTTTTTATATGGGGACGTCAAAACTGAGCAGTATTCCAGCTTTGGTATAATCAGTGTTTTTAGTAGGGGAATCATTACTGTCCTGTCCCTTCTCTTGAACGTTCTTAGTACCTGTCCGGCGACTCTTTTTGCTTTATTTATCGCTATCTGATTTTGTGTTTCGAATTTCGCATCATCTGTCATTATCCCGAGATCGATCGCTTTCGTGCTTCTCTGAATTTCCTGTCTATCTGGAGCATAATATGCAGTCTGTTTAAGTTCTTTTTTTCTACCATATCTCAGGAACTGAAATTTCTCGGTGTTAAATGACATGTTGTTGTCTTCTGACCATTTGTATATTTTGTTGGTGTCCCTTTGCAAGGCCTCCACATCATGCACTGCGCTGATTTTTCTGCTGATCTTTGTAAACTATTGCTGTTTACTCCGCTGTCTATGTCTGTTAGCATGATAATGAAAAGGAGTGGAGCAGTACTGTCCCTTGTGTACTGAGCTGCGTACTTCCGATTCTGATGATGATATACCTTGAATTTTGACGACCTGCAGACGTTCTCTGAGAAAGTTGTAGATCCATTTTCCCACTTTGCCTGTTATTCCCATATATTTAATTTTATGTGTTATTATACCATGGTCACATTTGTCGAAAGCTTTAGCAAAATCTGTGTGTATATAACATCGTAGTTGTAATTGCCTTCCAATGCATCTAGGATATTGTTGTAGTGTTCTATTAGTTGTGATAGGCATGATCTACCTGATCGGAATCCATGCTGATTTTCGTTGAATCTTTCCCGTGTCTCCAGGAAGTCAAATTTTCTCTCTAACTATTCTTTCAAATATTTTGGTCAGGTGGGACGTCGATGACACTGGTCTATAGTTCTTTGCTTGAGATCTGTCCGTCCCCTCCTTTATATATAGGGACAATGTTTGCTCTTTTCAAGATTCTCGGTATTTCCCCAATGTCTAGGGATCTCCATATCCAGTATAAAGGTGGAGCTATTTCAATTTTACAGTTTTTAATCAATAATGCGTTCCAATTGTCCGGACCTGCAGCTGAATGTGGTTTCATTTGTCCTATAGCTCTCGCTACATCTTCTGGGGTAAAATCAAAGTCTGTTATATACTCTCCTTGCAAGTCCTCTTCAAAGAATGCATTTATGTCAGGTATCGCTTTGTCACTTTTTGGGGTACTGAAAATTGATTCATATTGAGCTCTCAATGTATCAGCTATTTCTTTTGGATCGTCGGTTAGTTCATTATTTCTCGTCCTTAAGGGCCCAATAGCGGCGCGCGTTTTTGTTTTCCTTTTTGCATAGCTATAGAAGTATTTTGGATTTTCCTTTATTGCTTCTACCGCCTTTTCCTCTTCCGTCTCTGTATGTCCTTAATCAGGGCTTGTATTTCCCAATCGATACCCCAGTTTTTCTTTTATTGCTTTCCTGTCATTATCTCCGCAGTTGCCTAACTTCGCCTCCACTCTCTTCCTTCTACGGAAAAGTCTTCTCTTTTGCCTCTCTCTCTCTCTCTCTCTCTCTCTCTCTCTCTCTCTCTATATATATATATATATATATAATATATATATAGTTTGGTTAAACAATCGACCTTAGTTTTTATTTATTTTTTTTTCTCAATTTTCCGTACATTTTTCAATAATGGTAAATTATAAATAATATTTCCAAATTTTCCGACGTTTCGCTCTGTCCTCGAGCATCTTCAGGGAATTCGTTTGGAGCCATCTTCGTAGGTGTTCTGCCTAGAATGAAAATTTCTTGTCAGGGCGCTCTTTTATAGCTCATTTTCGGAGGTTTTCCCGCAGTTTCGCGTACGTGTACTGACGGGATTGGTCAGTTTCTTACGTGTAACTTGAAGATTCGTTCTTGCCCGGTTCACTGATTGTTTATTTTCGGGGAAGTCTCTTTTATTATTAATGCTTCGATGATATGAAGTCTTTTCTCATCCCTTATTTGTGTTACCACGTTTGTTGCTTCCATTATCTCTTGTCTGGTTAGGTTTTTTGTGGATGTTCCACATGTGATCTTTCGGACTTCCTTCTTGTAAGTGGATTGTTAGCCTTCTTGACAGTGTTGTTATGGTTGAGCCCACGTATCTCACGTTTCCTCGAACTTTGGAACCTTCATTTGGGCATTGAAATTCGTAAACTACGTGGGATTTTTGTAGATTTTTGGTTTTTTGAGTGGTTATTTTTCATGAATAATTTTTTAGCCTCATGTCTCGGTAGTAGATGGCAAGCAATATTTTATTCTGATTTCTACATCTGACGTTTCCCTTTACTATTTTCCTCATTACTCTTTCGTCAATTTTATATGCAGGCGACATTTGGTTTTGGTAAAAAAAAATTATGAACAGTGCCGTTAGACGTCTTTCCTTTCTTGCCTGATTGCTTTCCGCTGAATTTGCCTCCCTTTTTATTTTCAAACATGACATGTGCAATTTAGGTGGATCGATTTTACATTTTTTCGATTTCCATATTCTAATAGAGACAAAAACTTGCGCATGCATGAGAAAATAGCCTCTGCAAAATCTTAGCTTAATAGGTAATCATCTTCTGCCCCCGGCAGAGCGATGAAAATCATATTTTAGTAGTCAAAAACGTATTTTTAAACCCTAGCCTAGAGTCATAAAATTTTGCGTGTGTGTTATTTCATGCCTAAGCAACGATATAAATGCTATGGGAAATATATAAATGCATTATTTAAGACAAAGAGCCGATCTGAAAATATGTATAATATACATATTTTCAGATCGGCTCTTTGTCTTAAATAATGCATTTATATTCCCATAGCATTTATATCGTTGCTTAGGCATGAAATAACACACACGCAAAATTTTATGACTCTCGGCTAGGGTTTAAAAATACGTTTTTGACTACTACAATATGATTTTCATCGCTCTGCCGGGGCAGAAGATGATTACCTATTAAGGTAAGATTTTTCAGAGGCTATTTTCTCATGCATGCGCAAGTTTTTGTCTCTATTAGAATATGGAAATCGAAAAATGTAAAATCGATCCACCCTAAATTGTGCATGCATAATGCATGTCAGTAGCTAAAGAGGGGCGTTCTCGCTCACCTTGACGGAGTTGTCTTTTTCTGTCCTTGTGGCCGTCGTAGTGAGGGTTACTTCTGCGTACCCTCGTGTGTTTCTGTCCTTTTGTTGATCCCTCTTCTTTTTGATTAGTTCTTTTTTGGGGGTCAATTCATTGCCATTGTTCTGTGAGGTCCGTCACAGTTTAGGCACTTTTTTAATCGTGCTTTTGCAGTTCCTCCAGCTGTGGTCACTTCCACTGCATTCGGAGCATCTTATTTGGTCCTTTTGAGGACAGTCCTTAGTCAAATGTTCTTCCAGTTTGTAACACCTAAAGCACATTTGGATGTTTATGAACCGATCCTGATCAATCGGTTAGGTGCTAATCTGACGTTGAAGGCCAGTAGGCCTTCTTCTGCTGCTTTCTTCGCCATTACAGATTCACTGAATACTACCTTCATGAGGTGAGTATTTTTTTCCGAATTTAACTACTTCCGTTACGTTTGCCCATCTTTGGCATCTTTCTATTTCTTCCTTCGTATCTTGGGCAGAGTGTTCCCCGACCATTGTTTAGTTTTTTGCATATGATTGACCTCGTGGCCAATACTGTTGGTGGGATCTGCGGCTGAAGGCCAATCACTTTCGCGCCTTTACCACGGCGGAGTCGGTAAGGTAATAAGGTAATTGACGTCCCTTTCTTCGTGACATAGCGCAATGAATCCAGAGTTCACTGCAATCAGTTTATTAACTGAAGGCCTAAGTGGCCGTAAATTTGTCTGAATACTATTCCTCTCGCTGGGGTCTCCTTACCCCGTATCACTCGTAGTGGTATACGAGTTGGCATATTAATTTGTTTGGTTTTATAGTCAAAGTCCTCCCTCGCCCCAGAGCCTATGAAGCCTGCAAATTTTTTATTTATTTGTTTATTTATTTATTTATTTTTTTTTTTTATTTTTTTTCCCTATTCTCATCCGTTGCGATGCACTGGCCCAGCGAGGTTCGCCCCCTGGTGGTTCAACGATTATCTCGCCCGGTAGAGAAGCGAGCTCCTGCTACTTTTTCCGCATGAACTGTGTCTCAAAGGCCTTCTTCGAAAGAAGCTGCATTGCCCGTACAATGAGAGGACCCTAGCTTACTGGCAATGGGACGAACCACAAACTTCCCAGTGTCAGTAGGTCCCTCAGTGGAACAATTATGCAAGGCATAGTTGCCCACCTTTGGGTGTCCAATGCAGTGGAGTGTAATCCACGTTAAATGCACTTCTTCATGGTGGGGCGAGGCAGGAGGGTGAGGAGTTTACCTCCTCATTTGTGTAATATTATCTCTTAAAAAGTACCCTTAATTTCTGTTTGGGTTTTTCTTCGATTTATGCAATAATTTATTGTTCCCTCTATATTAATAGTAATATCGCTCAGGAAGTGTGTCCCCAAATCCAAGCCGCTCTTACTACCTTTGAAAACTGAGAATGGTAAACGTATGACAGAATTTCGTCCGTAGATGGCTTTCCTCCTCCTTTGCCACCCTTACCGGTGGGAAAGAGATGAAAAAACTCTTAGGAAGTTTTCCTCCTTTTCCACTGAGGCAGAGTCGAGATCTTCGGTGGGTCTTTTCCCGATTTTTTGCCACCTTTGCCGTACGGAAGCTGTGAGCGGTGAGAGAATCTTCTTTCTTCAGCGGAGTCCACTGTCTTCCGCGACGATTCACCCAAGAGTGTTTTTGCGTAGAAGTGCTTTTATTACACCGAGTTTATATTTAGTTGGGCACCCGCCATTTGCGAGAAAACTGAGGTTTTCTCGCGAAACTGCGGGAAAACCTCCGAAAATGAGTTACAAAAGAGAGCTCCCTGACAAGAAATTTTCATTCTAGGCAGAACACCTACGAAGATGGTTCCAAACGAATTCTCTGAAGATGCTCGAGGACAGAGTGAAACGTCGGAAAATTTTGGAAATATTATTTATAATTTAGCACTATTATTGAAAAATGTCATACGAAAAATTGAGAAAAATAATACTAAATTAATAAATAAAACTACGGTCGATTGTTCAACCAAACTTGTTTAAAGGAAAAGCTCTTCCCCAAATATACGGATATATAATATATATACACTCAACCTCTTCGAGCAGGAAGGAGAACACATCGAGCAACTTCTCAATTAAGACGAACAACACGCTAAGGTAAGCATCTATGAAGTTTCGGAGCTTTAGTTCCCTTACTCAATGTTTCAGTGATTTCTTTTTGACCATTTGTTAGTTCATTGTTTACTTTCTTTAAGGGCCCAATAATTCACGGTTGAAAAAGAAAATGATGGAAACTTATCTTTTCTGGATCTAAAAACTCAGAGATGCTTTAATCAGTTCTGATTTGAAGTTTTTATCGTAAGCCTACTAATAATAACTTATGTGCATTTTATTTTGCCCATCACCCCTCGATTAAATCTTCTATTTTCTCTGCTATGTTTCTTAGAGCATTGAGAGTTGTCAGCCCTGAATTTTTAGATTCCGAGTTATGCAATATCATGAATATTGGTACTAAATTATGTTATCCTACTTCATTTCGAGATAACTGCCTTAGGAAAGCCAAGAATAGATGTTATAATAGTGTAACTGTAAAGGAATTTGAGCGTAAAATAACCTTAGACTACCTTACCATGTTAATTTTCAATATCTTCAGACTTTACTTAAAGCAATTGGTATCAATGTAGTCTTTAAGTATAATAATACTGTTAAATCAAGCCTAATAAAGAATAGCGCGGATAATGTGGTTGGGTGTGTGTATTCTATCGGATGTAGCCGACACAATGTAACTCGGTGATATATATAGGCCAAACGGGTAAAACATTAGACATTAGAGTAAAACAGCATAAATATTAGGGTGTCAATTTTTGGGGTGAAATGACTAAATTGAAAATCATGTGATTTGGTAGCAATTTAATGTAATCATTTGGCATACAAAATAATATCCTTGCTTCAAAAACAATAAAAAATAACTCCTACCTACATCAATTTTAATTCAAAAATTCCATTTTTCAGTAAATTCGTAATAAAATAACAAATGTGCGCAAACATCCTATCAACATTTAAAGTGGCAATAAGATATCATTCAGTCTTTATTTGAAAGTAACCAATGCAGTCATGTCCTTTTTGCTGCGGTTCCTTGACATCAGCATTCGGCTTGCTACTTGCGCTTTGATGTAGCCTTCTCGCCTCTCGTGACTAAACTTGACTAGCTGCTTCTGTGACCATTTTCACACATCTCTCCACACTCTGAGTGTGAGGAGGCCACTTTGGCACTTGCATTGGGGCCTCTTTAAGTTGTGTTAAATCTTTGTTTGTTATACATGTTGTCAGTGGTGGCTCCAAAACTTCCGAACTCAAGTTAATTAATTCTGACAATTTCGTGGCATTGACGTTTATCGGAGGTACCTTCCTTGTCTGAACAGAGTAGTCTCCCAGCTGGTCATCATCTAGTGGTGTTCCTCTAAGCTTTAGAATGATTTCCACAGCCTCAGTTCGCTCTTTGGTACATTCGCTGCAGAGTATTGCTTGCAAAACTGCCTCTGGCCTAGCATACCAAGCGGACCTTCTCACCACAGGTAACACGATGTCCACCACTACTTTCCTTTGGGTTCTCAGTAGCTGTAATTGAAACGATGTGGTTGGGCCCCTCCATCCACATTGGATTAAGTTTTACATTGAACCAGTAGGAAGATAAAACCCAATAATAAATTCAACAATCAACATCAAATTCTGTAGCATTTTGCCCTTCAGTGCATGTTTGGAAACCCAAATCCTGCAGAAACGAATCGCTGTAGTTAACCAACGACTGTGACTTACGGGTCCAATCTCCAAGAGAGCCAGATTTTGAGGCAACTCTCCTGATCTGATTGCTTGAACAATACGATAAGCGTAAGATTGATCCGTGCTGAGGTCTTTGATAACTTCTTCAGACAACACTGGAAGGGGAGGGCCTACTTCGACCTTTGAAATTTTGTATTTATTTCTAATTCCGTTGCTTCATCTAGCATGTTTCAAGGGGGTGACCACTTGTTGTTGCTCTTTGTAGACCATCAAGTTCCTGGATGAGACGACGAAGAGTAGTTCCCCTGTGTGCAAATCACATACAATCCAAACAAGCCTTCTTCCAAGTTTTTTCTCTAAATGCGTCATAACACCGCTCTGCCATCCAGTGTTTACCGCAGCTGAGTCTCCACCAACGGCCTGCGTGAACTGTCAAGTCTTCTTTCTTGAAGCCAACATATTATTTGATCAGCAATTGACTCTGCATGTTTCTTGCTTCTACTTCTGCTTCAGGAACAAAGTGAACAACAATAGCGGCCACCAGGTTCGGAACACACAGAGTAGTGTTCTTCTTTGATGGGAACCGGGAAACTTTCTGTCCATTCCCTCTACCTCTAGGAGAACTTTTGTGTCATCTCTTCTTCCATCAAACAAAAGGCAAGAGAGACCTTCCTCCTTCAAATCTTTTTCATGCTGATCAAATATTTCCTTCATTATTTTTTTCTGTGCTCTTCTTATCTTATTATGATCTATCACTAAGGATGTATCCTCTCGGCTGATGAGGCCTGCATCTATCCAAGCGGCAGTGGCATCTCTGCAGTCTCTCGTAGCCCCGTATGGTGGCGAATACTGGCAAGGGCAATGTTTGAGATGTCTTTAGTGTTGTATTTCATTCTCTTCGGCGAAGGTTCAGATGGCATTTTGGAGCTATCATCTGATGTTGCTTCTTTCTGTTCATCTGAAGAGCTTTCAAAGAAGTGAGAAACCTCTTGATACAGCTCTTCATTTCTTTGGGTGGCTTCTTCACTCTTCTTTTTCTTCCTTTCTTCCCTCTCTCGGATTTTCTCTTTTTTCTTAGCATAACAATCTGTTTATTGGTTTCTGAATAATCTGCGAACCAATCTGCATACTTCCTTGGCCTCCTGCCTTTGTTCTCTGCGCCTTTATGAAAGCCAGCTCCAAAACAGGGATCTTCTTCTCACGAGGACAGCGACAATCAATGTGAGGGTGAGGTTCTCTTCTGCATGAGGAAGAACAATTGGCTTCAGAACACAACTCTATGGGACACTGGCAGTTAAAAATGTCAAGAAGAGTATCAAGTGTGTGCAGAAATTTACTTTTTTTTGCTAGTTTTCCTTTACCAAGTGATGTCTCAACTGCTTTGTGCCATATCTTTGTTAATTTTAGCTCAATAGTTCTATACTGATTGAGTACAGGTGGTTTGAATAACACATTAGCTTTTTTCCACTGATGCAGAAGACGGGGAATCATGTCCCTTATGAGCTCTTTCTCTGTGTAGTTCCTTCTATCCTTTGTATTTTGTTCACGAAGGAGTAACCATAGTCTCAGCATGTCTCGCACTGTTGGTAGTTCTGATACGGGAAGCTCCTTGCCTGTAACGACTAACAGGCTCAAGTGGCATGACGACTGACCTATTGTCTTCAATTTTGGCATCTTAGGAATATCTGAAAAGAAAGAAAAACATTTAAGTATTTTATATCAATTACGATGTTTCAAAGTTTAGTCATTCGATGTTCTAAAATTCAATAAAAAAATATTTCATGGGATTACAACATAATTATACAGAAGAATATGATAATATAAATAATTGTAATAATCAATAATCCATACTTACAGTTAAACTGTAGTATTCGTCTAGTAGAATAACTATGAAGTAGGTACAAGAGCAATAACGCAAACCACCGTCTATGACATCTAAGAGGCAACTGATGACTGAGAGTGAGGGACAGTTCTATTCATGTTGTGACTTGTACATTGTACAATAACTATATGACCTTGAAAACACTCCATATGCGATCAGTGGGATAATTCTGTGACAGATGATAGTTAATCAATTTATGTCCTATTATTTAGTAAATAGTCAATTTCTGAAACTTTAAGGTAAAATTGATGTAGGTAAGGGTTATTTTATTTCATTTTGGTTGGCCAATTTCAAGTTTTGACATGAAAAGACATTATATTTTCACTACCAAAATTGATTTGAAAAAAGTTGACAAAATTGACACACCCTAATAAATGCGTGTAGAACAGCATTGTTTAACCATATGTATAAATGTAATCATAGTATGAAGTGGGGTACGGCATCAAAGGGTTAATTGGGAAATTCATCCCATATATATATACAATATATATTGAGGGGTCCGGCGTCTTAAGGTACCTAAGCGTCAAAATTAAAATTCGCCAGAAATCGCCTCCAAAGTTCAGCAGTATTCTGGCAACAGTATCTCTGTTATTAATTGAGCTAGAACGTTCATTTTTGACTAAATTAGAGTTCTAAGTATGCTAATGAAGATGTTGATGAGTTTTTGGAATAGATTTTCATATTTTATATTTTATATATATTTTTTTAAATTTTTTGATTTTCTTATTATGCCGAACTTTGGGCGCGATTTCTGGCACAGAATGATTCCAGTGATTTCATCACTATCACTAGCACGGTGAGACATTTCTGCACACGTTGATAATAGTTAGGAGCCGGGTGAATAGAATAATCGACGCAATATTCAGCAATATGAGCACGAACAGAAGACGCCTGCTAACAGCAACGCGAGTCTTAAGGTACTGGCGGGATGTTTGTGTCGTGTCCCTCTCGGCGCTTGGAGCGGGTGGCCAATCAGAAAGCAGAGCAGCGTGGCTGCCTTGTTTTCATCGGCTCCACTCCTCCTGCTGTTCCCGCCACCCGGAGACCGAGCGTCCCACCCCCCATCCTCATCACCTCCCACCAGTTGAACGGGATATTGGGGCCTTAAGACGCGCATCACATCTGGCGGCAGAGCCCAGCCGGCAATAGAGGTGAAAAAAGTAGTTCGCTTCATAAGGTTTTCAACCATACTTCGTGTCGTAAGGTCATTTTAACCCAAACCACGCGATAGAGGAAGGGTGAAAATAGTGATATCCATCAAAACACGTTTTCGCCTGTGGTGGCGCTTAGGTACCTTAGACGCGCGACCCCTCATTAATTTATTTTATTCATATATATATATATATATATATATATATATATATATATTATATATATATATATATATAATATAATTCAGTGGCGACTCCTGCACTCGGGCTTCTCGGGCTGAGCCCGAGAGGCAAGGGCAAGGAGAAGCATGAGAGATAAAACTGTGTATTTATAGATTTAAGTTTTTTAAAAAAGTTTCAAACAAATTGTGAAAATGGTTTTGGCTGGTAGTATGTTACTATTTTTCTGTCTAGCCTTCGTCACGCAAGCAAATTTTGAGCGCATTTAGATACCCTTACTACCTATAAAGAACTATATTGACACATTAAGTTTTCGTGTAATCTTTCAAGATCTTCTACTCGGGCGCATGACATTACGCCCGAGAAAGTATAAGTAATATCGTATATTTAAAGTTCTTTTAATGAATAATTATTTGCTTGCATACGGTTACATAATAGTCCTTCTTCTAATTCTCATTAAATAAATACATTTTTCCTCCTATTAATTTTTTTTTATGAAGAAAAAACATTTCAACTCGGGCTTATATCCTTCGGCCTTGTAGAGGCATAATTTTTAATTCTGGCGATACATGGTAACTTTTTACGTTTCGATAAGCGTGCCTTCAACTGCCTGAGAGAAAAAGGTTTTAAATTCGGCTATTTTATTCATTGCTATGCACATAAGTTAAATTCAGTGTTAAGTAAAATGTCAGAGAAAGTTAACGGGGCTAAAATGTTCTTTTCCAATGTACGTGCTTTCAGTAAATTTGCTTCTTCAAGTACGAAACGAAAAGCTGTATTTAGAGAGCTTAATATCAGCATTCCATCACTTTGTGAAACAAGGTGGTGCTATAGATCTAGAACCGTGTCAGCAATAAAAAGGCAGCGTGAAACTCTGAAAAATGCATTTCAAAAGATTTTAGATGACAGTGCAAGATGGGATGAAGATATTCTTATCAAACTGATAATTAATCTACTTATAAAATTGCATGATTTCACTTTTCTGTTTTTTATTAACTGCTTTGAAATATATTGTCACAAGCCGAAAAACTATTTGATCTTCTGCAATGCAAGCAGCTTGACATGAAGTTTGCGCAACAGAAAGTAAATGACTTTATTGAATTTATTGAGTACCCTCGTACTGATAAAGCATATAATAAAGTTTTTCAAGAAACAATGCCAGACTTCGAACAATCCAAAGACCTGCCTTCTCCCCCGAGAAAAGAGCTAGAGGCAAACAAATGAACTATAAAGCAATATATTTCGAAATAATTGACATTATACTAATGTCAATGAGGGAACGATTTGATTGCATTCAGGAGTTTTGCGTTCTTTGAGTTGATTGATGTGACCAATTTCCAGAATTTGCTGAAAATTTTCCAATGCATCATCTTAATGCTTTACAAACTAATATCCAAATGTAATTGACTCCAAATCCTTAGTTAACGAATTGAAATATTTTTATCGTGACAGTGACTTTAGAAAATGCAAATCTGCAAATGAAATTTTAGAAGTCTTTCACGAACTAGGATTATTGTCTGCGATGTCGAAACCACAAAGCTGATTCAGCTCCTTCTTACCATACCTGTAACTTCTGTTTCAAATGAAAGAAGTTTCTCCGTTCTTGATCGAATTAGATCATATTTAAGAAACACAATGGCTCAAGAACGGCTCTCGTCCCTGGCTAGGATTTCAATTGAAAAAGAAATACTTATTGATTTAGAAAGCAAAAAGGAATTACATGACCGAATATTAAAGGAATTTGCTTTAAAACCAAGACGCTGGGACTTTATGTTCAAGTAAATAAAATTCAAATAATTTTTTTTACCGAGGTATGTATTTTTATTTTATTGATAATCTTAAGTTATTGTCATGCATTTAAATGTCGGCTCATATGTAGACTTGAAAATTTAAAAAGAGCCCGAGTAGTCTTGAAGAGCTGGTCGCCACTGATATATATATATATATATATATATATACAGGGTGGGCCGTAAGTTTCCATACATAGGAAAAATAAACATTTTTTTATGGACAACCATTTTTATTTATATAATATGTTCTACATGGTTGCCATTGTTTTGAAAACACATTTCAATACGTGTTCCCCACTGTTGATGAACACGCATTAGCACAGTTGACGTTATGCTTGTAATGGCGTTGGTGATACGTTCCTTTAGATGATTTATGTCTCGTATCTTTTCCGATACACCATGGCCTTCAAGTGCCCCCAAAGATAGAAATCAAGGGGGGTGAGATCTGGGGATCTGGGAGGCCACTCCACAGGACCACGCCGACCAATCCAAGCATCCGGAAACTGCTGATCCAAATACCGACGCACGTGAAGACCATAATGAGTGGAGCTCCATCTTGCTGGAAGTAAACTGGGAAGTTACCTTCCTCGTTTAGCAGGGATGGGAAAATCTCTTCTTGCAACATGTTAAGATACCTTTCGGCATTAAGATTTCCACTGACAAAAATTGGTCCAATAATTCTGTCACCCCATATCCCGGCCCACACCATCACTTTACCGGCACCTTGCATCTTCGTCGGACTCAGCCAGTTAGGGTTAGCATTACTCCAATAACGTATGTTTTGCCGATTAACCTCTCCATTGACGTAAAAATTTGCTTCATCAGTAAACAAGATCTTACGTCAAACGCATATTTTTAGGTGTCTGAAACATAAAAACAAACGTTTAATTTTCCTTGTATGGAAACTTACGGCCCACCCTGTATATATATATATATATATATATATATCTATATATATATATATTATATATATATATATTATATATATATATATATATATATATACAGGTGTCCCAGAATTAACTATCTATTTCAGTGAAATCGGACAAATTTAATAAAACTGACATAATTTTGTGTTTATTACTAAATTATGATACAAAAACAAATAGATTTATAAATCATAAGTTAAAACTTTATTGAGAAGTCTCAACATGTGCACCGTCTGTATCTCTGCAAATTTCAAATCTATCCTCAGCGCTGCGAAACACATTTTGAAGCATTTCAGGTGTTTCTCCCGCACTGCCAACTGGATGCGTTCTTTAAGTTCAGCTAAACTATTGATCTTTTGGCGATAAACCTTTTGCGATAAACCCCATGCAAAGAAATCCAGGGGTGTCAAATCCGGAGAACGCGGAGGCCAGGTCGAGGTCCTCCACGTCCAATCCACCGATTCGGAAGGCGTCTGTTGAGGTATTCTCGAACAATTAGAGCATATGACATGGTGCTCCATCTTGTTGAAACACAACATTATCAAGAATGCCATCATCAAGAAGCTGTGGTTCGAGAAACTGCTGAAGCATATCAAGGTAGACGGTACCTGTTAGTTGCTTCCGCAAAGAAGAATGGGCCATAAATTTGGATTTGGTCATTCCAAGCCACACGTTAACTTTGGAGAGTCTCTTTGCCTTCTATGACTTCAGACGGTCTTTCATTGGACCAGATAATGAAAAAATTATGAAAATAAAGTATGAAAAAAATTTAGAAATTTATACATTTTTAACACATATTAAACATGATAAACATAAATAAAAGTGTTTTTAAAAATTTGTCCGATTTCATTGAAATAGATAGTTAATTCTGGGACACCCTGTATATGAAATAGGAAACCACTGTTCAGGAAGACAATTTTTTATTTCTTTAACACCAATACAGTTTTGACTCATCGCGAGCCCATGTCAGTTGGTAATTCGTGTTAAAGAAAAAAAAATTTAAGGCTTCCTAAAGAGTGGCTTCCTTCTCCATACCTCGCGCGCGTTATTTTACATCTTATATATATATATATATATACACAGTTTACACACACACATCATTAAGTTAATTATATTAACTTACTGGTTATATTAATGGCAGCTCTGAGGCATTTATCCATATTTATTTAAATTATAAGAGTTGTTATCCAAAGTATAAATTGGAGAAACCTTTCCTATAAAAGTGTGTCACTTAATGTACATTACAAAAACAAGGGCAATTCTATCAAATTATTAAAATTAATTAAACTCAATTTATGGCTTTTGTAATAATCTAGAATCAGTTCATTTAATTAAAATAGTGAATTTATTGTTTAAAACAATTTTAGTTTTCAGTAATTGTAAACTAAACATTTACTGACGTTAAATGATATATTTCAAAAGAGAATAACTAAAAACCAATGACGCTCGAGTGATTCTACTTATAACTTTTCGAGATTGAAAAAGCCGATGGTTCCCACTGGGTCCTCTTCCCCGGGTGTCCCCCTGTGCCCGGAACGTATACTTTAAATAACTGTATGTTCAATACAAACACTATAGAAAAGAATGCATAACACTAGGCAACAAATTTCAACTTTTTTTTTGTTACAGACACGTGAACTACTGATTCCTACTAAAGCGCTGATGCTGATTTCAGATCTGATATCAAAATTTCTCTATCACGTCCAGATTTTGTGTAACCGAAAACCCCTATTTTTCATTTTTTTTCTCACCTGCTTCTATTACGAAAGCCGTCTAAGCTACTTTTCCGTGCCACGTTTTATGTTAAGCATACTTAAATAATTAGTGAACAGGGATGTCTTTCCTCCTCTATTCTGGCTTAAGACAGACAGCGGAATTCCGCTGGCGGAGTTACCACCCCTGCGCCCAACCATCCACCCAAAGCGCGTTAGTATTTTGTTGTTACTACTGAAAGGCAAATTCCTGTTCTTAAGTGAAACTTTGGTGTGTCCTCTTCCTTTGTCGCTGTAGGATGACGAGCTCTCCTTCTGCAGGAACCAACAATAATCTCCCATCATATTTGGGTTGAAATTACCTTGGTATCTGTTTTCCATAACTGAGATCTGTTGGTGGAAGCGCTCACCATGCTCGTCACTTACAGCCCCAAGGTTGGCCGGGAAGAAGTCAAGATGAGAATGTAAAAAATGAATTTTCAAAGACATTCTGCATCCATTATTTCATAAGATTTAAGCATGTTTTTCTACGCGTTTACGGTGGTTTTCAGCTTTGTGGTTTCCAAGAAAATTTTTGACAACTTCAACGAAAGATGTCCATGCTCCTAGTTCTTTCTCATTTAGGTTAGATGGAAACGATGAGTCGTGGATGACACTGCGGATCTGTGGTCCAGTGAAAACTCCAGCTTCTAGCTTAGCATCTGTCAATATTCCTTTGAATTTATCCTTTAAATATTGGAAACCACTACCTTGATGATCCATACCCTTCACGAAATTTTTCATAAGGCCAAGTTTAATGTGAAGTGGTGGAAGATGTACTTTCTGAGGGTCAATAAGTGCTGGGTGTTTCACATTGTATTTACCAACAACATGTTCAGTTCTAGATGGCCATCATGTTTTTTGTAGTAGTTCTTGTCATCTCTGCTGTTCCATAGACACAAAAAGCACATATGCTTTGTGTAGCCCACTGTAACCCAAGAAGTAATGATACAACTTTAAGGTCGCCACAAATATTCCATGTGTGGTCCTTATATTTGATGAGTCTTAGCAGCAGTTTCATCGATTCATAAGTCTCATTAAGGCCAGTGGCATGTGCTACAGGTATTGAAGGTTTTTCATTGCCGTTGTGCAGTAATACAGCTTTAAGGCTAGCTTTACTACAGTAGAGTCAATGAACAGTCTCCATTCTTTTGGATCATAGCGACAGCCAATCCCTTGCATCAGACCACTGATATCGTGGCAGAAACAATCGTTTTCTTCCTGTAAGTAAAATGATGAAAACTGCAAATGGCGATGGCGGAAATGGGAAACTTTGGTGTTTGGTTGGAGAGATTAAATTCTTGAAGTCTTGAACCAAGCACTCTGCCTTTTCTTTTGGTAATTCCAAATCGCGCACTAAGTCATTTAACTCCGCTTGACTTAACAAATGTGGGAAATATTTGCATCTGGAACATATATGCCATCTTTCCCTGTTTCTATATCACTAGCAGAATCTTCAGATGAACTGCTGTCTGTTATCGTTGCTGGTGGAACTGGTGGTGGATTTGTTTCATCATGTGGTACTGGTTTCATTGCTGATTCGCAGTTTGGGTACGTGATCTTTGATTTGTTTTCTTTGTGAAACCAGCAATCTTTGTCAAACAAAAATAACAATCATTGAAGTGATTTTTCGGCTCACGCCAAAACCATGGGACTGAGAACGGCATAGCTTTTCTTTTACCATTCATCCAAGCTATTAACATTGCTTGCACTGTGCACAGCAAATAGTGGTGCCCAGTCCCTCTGTTGGTCTCCTAACTTACAGTCAAAATAACACTTGTAGGCAAGTTTAATCTTTTGTTGTTATGTTTCTACGTTGTGGCTTAGGTGTATATTGTCCACAGACAAAGCAGAAGTTGTTTATTTATCAAAGTTGTTCGAATTTGTATATAGTTGGCAAAAAAATTGCTTTAACCTTGAAAAGCAAGTTTCATATTACTGGCATTAAGCCGATTAAAACCAAAATCTGGACGTGGTAGAAAATTTTACTAAAAGTGATTTGCATTTTACACAAAATCTAGACGTGATAGAAAAAATCTAATTATAGATTTGAAATCAGCATACCGAAATTAGCTAGGAGCACCTATTTGGTCTTCTGTAACAAAATCTTTGTTGCCTAGTGATAATCTACCAACTGGAAGGCATTGACTGAAAGACGAAAATCATCTACGTTCTCTGAAGAAGTATTGTTTATATTGTTATCCTCAGTTGTAACGGATGAGAACAAATAAAGAAATTATTACTTATGCAACAATAAATAGCTAATTTATAACTGATTTTAGAGTTTAGAGAAGAAAGATATAAAAAATTTTATTAAACATTCTGAATTCAAGGTTAATATATATACGTATGTAATACAGAATTCGCCCTTGGCTTCTACTTCGCGCATGAAAAATAATTTCAGCTACATAATGCCATGAGTTCTCTAATTCTATAGCCATGAAAAGCTGACTTCAGTCATCCTCACAAACCTGTTTCCGTTTCAAGGTCTTCAGAAGCAAAAGTATAATTTAAGTATTGAATTCTTTGTTCCAGCTCTTTAGTTTTTGAGGTCTCCTTTCCAAAGGAGCTCTGCAGAGCTTCAACCTCTGAACGAAGCTCAGAAATCAAAGCAATTATATTTCCTGAAAAAATTTGCACTAATTATACGAAGCAATAAAAGGGAAAGTTATGTTAATATATATATATATATATATATATATATATATAATATAATATATATATATATATAATATATATATATATTATATATATATGTATACTGTGTGTGTATATATATATATATATTTATGTATACTGTGTGTGTGTTATATATATATGTATATATATACATTTTAACTGCAAACACACAGTATAATTAACGTAAAGAACGACAGTTGTATAGGAGAATATTCCGCGCAAGATGAGGAGGGAGAACGAAACAAATGAAAAAATGAGGTAACCACCCGGGAATCGAACCTGGGATCTTCTGATTGCCGGTCAGATATGATAACCACTACACCATGGTCCTCACTCGATAAGAAGTCGTAATTCTCCTACATACGCGCAGAAACCAATGCCCCGAGGGGGGCACCTCCCGCATGCCGCACCTTATATACATTTAAACTGCAAAGAACACGCAGTATAATTAACGTAAAGAACGACGCTTGTATAGGAGAACATTCCGCGCAAGATGTAGGAGAATTACGACTTCTGATCGAGTGAGGACCATGGTGTAGTGGTTATCATATCTGACCGGCAATCGGAAGATCCCGGGTTCGATTTCCGGGTGGTTACCTCATTTTTTCATTTGTTCGTTCTCTCTCCTAATCTTGCGCGGTGTGTTCTCCTATACAAGCGTCGTTCTTTACGTTGATATATATATATATATATATATATATATATATATATATATACTGTGTGTGTGTATATATATATATATGTGTGTATGTATATATATATATATATATGAGGGATGGGAAGCTGATAAATTTTTAAGTCCAGTTTTCGATTTCAGTTTAAGTTTGCAAAAATATCGATTTCAGTTTCGATTTCAGTTTTTAATTTTTTTTCGATTTGACTTTATTTTTCTATTCATGTTTCATATATTTCGGTTCGATTCAATTTAAATTTCGATTCCAATTTTTTTTTCAGATTTCTTTGTACTATTTATATTATTTTTTGGGGGGTACCCTATTGACAAAGTGAGATTTAATTTTATATTTGTATTTGTATTCGATTTCTGTTTTTCAAAGAGAGAATTTGCTGTAGTAACTATCATTACTTTTGTATGATTAAACATGTAAGCATCTATAGCCAACTCAATCAGCACGAAACACTCAGCTTTTTTTTTAACTTATTCGCTTCATTTCTTTCACATAAAGTTTCATTTACAAAAAACTCTTAATTCGAAATGTTTTATTAATTCGTACGCTTTTTAAATTTTAAAGTACACGACATGTATAAAAAATATATATAATAGATAATAGATTAGAGTAACAGTTCCAAAGGATTAACATTTGAGTTGAAGTTTGGTCATTCCCACTGATTATTATCTCACTCACTTATGTATGATAGATATAGATAGTATAGCTATTATCGAACTGAAAAATTTAATGGTCAGAAAAAACTGAAGGCGTCCTTACCAAGTGACTAAACGTAGGTCAACGAAAGGACACAGTCATTATTGAAAAGTATTTTGATTTGGGATAAAAATTTTCTTCCTTAATTCTTTTTCTTTCATTTTAAAAACCATTGTCTCTAGTACTTTTAGCTGCGTTATTTTCTATATTTAATTAAAGGATAAATGGATATTTTAAATCCATACAAATGTTGAGTCGCAAAAAAAGGAAAATAATTCACGTTATTTATACTTTTTTGCAATCGAAATGCTCCTCAAAACTGAAACGCAAAACTGTTTTTTTAATCTATTCGAATTCAGATTTCAGTTTTTAAATGTTTTTCAACTTCAATTCGAATTACGTTTTTAGTTGTCATGTGGAGGCAGTGGTGTAGTGCTAAATAAAGAAGTGAGGGAACGCATTTTGAAAGTGTTACTCAGATGCGGGGGGGGGGGGGACAATGGCGAGCGCGGCGAGCCCATACAGCTGGGGGTCTGGGGGCACTGTAAGCCCCCCGGGAAATCTTTTGAAATCTGACCAATTTCAGGGATATTTTGAGGTCATATGCACTGGATATTAGGATATATTCCAAGGTTGAAGATGCAGTATTTCCAGTGTCATTAGATATACGACATCCAGTATGATCAATAAAAATAGCTAACAACTGGAATGATTAACTAAAAAAAGTTAACAACTGGTACGCCGTGGTGACTGTTTCACCAGATCTTTATAGGCTAGCATTGCCTCAGTCGAAGCTAAAAGAAATGAAGCAGTTAATGATTCTTTCTCATATTTCTTCTAGGGGTGGGAATTAAAATTTCATGGCGTTAGAGATTTGTAAGTTCGGATTTATTTGAAAGAGTGAGGGAACGCCGTTCCGTCTACCAAAAAAAGTAAGGGAACGCCGTTCCCACGCGTTCCCACAGCACTACACCACTGTGTGGAGGGGTTACCTTCTGTGGAGGGGGTACTTTGGCGGGCACTCGCCCTTTGCCCTTCCTTTCTACATAAAAAAAATATGTATACAGGGTGTTTCAAGAGAAAAGGTCAATACTTCGGGAGGTGATAGTATCGGTCATTGTGAGAAAAAAGTTCATATGAACATGTGTCTAATTCTGAATGGTTACGGAGATAGAGCTGTTTGAATCTACAAATACAAAAGCATTGTTAATGGTAATCAAGAAAGAGAAACCAATTACTGTTTCTAACATTTAATGTTTAAACATTGGCATTTTGAATGGTATCAGATACAGAAATGACAAATTTGTTACAGTTTACAATACGTTTTCGAAAATCCCACCGTCACCTCAATGCACTTTGCAGCTCGTGTGCGAAGATCGCGTATTGTTCGTCTGAGTTGATCTTGACGTTCCTTTATGCGGGCAGCAGCATCCAAAATGCGCGCGAGCAATTCGTCTCGTGTATCCACCTTTCTTTTGTAAACTTGACTTTTCATCCACCCCGACAAACAATAATCTAACGGAGAGAGGTCTGGAGACCTTGGTGGCCATTGAATGGGACCACCGCGGGGGGAGGAAGAGCTGCGCGCGCATCAGATTCAAAAGCTCTATCTCCTTAACCATTCAGAATTAGACACATGTTCATATGAATTTTTTCTCACAATGACCGATACTATCGCCTCCCGAAGTATTGACCTTTCCTCCTGAAACACCCTGTATATACTCGTATGGAGGATGTGGAACTCAAATCTGTTGTTTTACTGAAAGAAGAGATCCTTTACAAACATAAATGAGATTAAGAATGTATGGTCGGAGAAGATGAGAGTGAAAATGCTTCTGATCGGAAAAACATGTAATCTGTAATAATAATATGATTATGCACATAGACTGAGTCATAGAAATGGTAGAAACGGGATTTGGCATTATAACGATGGGATATACATGGGGAAGTTTTTTAAAAGATGTGACGTGATTTTGTGCATAATTTTTTCAAGAAAAATGACAAAAAATGTAGGTAACATAAAAAACAAATTGCAAAATATATTGAAAAATAGAGACCCTTGGTCTCACTTGATGTGTCATTATAATGTAAAAACATGGTTTTAGATTATTTTGATGTATGAAAGATCATTTAATGATGTTTAGGACAGGACTGATATGGTAACACTTATGATGATGATTATGCAAATGTTTTACTGCTAGATAGGATATGTTATTGTATCCCCATTCTTTACATTTCATGTCCTCTAAACAAAGTGTATCTTTTACCTGATGGCACATTTGCTGGCGACATTGAAGCCGATAATTTCAAGGAATCTATTTCCTTTTCTGTTGAGACATGAAAAGACATTAATGGTAAAGACTATATTTGAAAGGCTTCATATATTAATACCTTTTACTACCATCACTTAGAAATGTACCACATTTAAATCATTTCACGCGAAATCAATTATTCTCATTACTGTAAGTAAGTCACGATAACTTTAATTATTATAAGGTACACTTTCCCATTTCGATCATTCTTGAACTTAAAGAACAAATGAGACTTTCTCTCTACGTCTCAAATCTTTGTTTTTTTTTTTGTTTTGAGATGCGATGAAAAGCAAATCTAATTTAGAATCTGCATCGGTCATCTTATAACACATAATTTCTAGCAACTATTTTTAATAAAATGGAATGCAACATCGGTATTTCATACAACAAAAATGTAAACATCATAAATATTTTGTGATTTAAACGAAAAATTGGTTATTCTTTGCGTGTCTTTTACGTTTAAACTAAACAAAGGTAAATCTCAAACGCGTTTCAGTCTCCATCAAGTTAAACAAATCAAAGTACAGTTCAGTTATAAATATAAATTAAGGTAACTAAGTATAATTAGTTTTATCTATTAAAAATAAAATTTCTTATAACAACATTAACCAATTACATTAACTAATTACATTAACTATTATGTACCTGTCATTGAGTTGCCATTGCCTTCGGCGGTTGTGATGACAAACAGCAGAAAGATCACACAAAAATTTTTGGAATGAAAGTGAAAGATTGTAAAGTTGCATTTTAAAGCTTTAAATAACTATCATTAAAAGTTTATTATTTATAATTAGAGGAAACACTACAATTAAGGACACAAATGTCAAACTTAAATATGAAAACTTCACAATATTTTTCTTCTATGAAGTGAAGCAAATCAAAATATAAACTCGCAAGTAAAAAGCGTCTCTTTTCTCTCTTTATATTGCTTTTATATTCCCCCTCAAACCCCATCCCTTATTTCCGGCCTCTGATTCTCCTCTGACGTACGCTTGAGAGCAGATGAACCTACTATCAGTTTAGAGGAAAGTGAAGGACAAAACTTTTGCCCTTGACCAGAAAAATAGGAAACTAAACATTTCAGATCACGTATTTACCTTTTGGTTCTTTTAAACTTTTAAAATGACGGACAGATACGTGTTTCAAATCTGCATGAATAATATTTTAAATGTATATACTTGATCTCCTTTAGAATGAGAAAACATTTATTGTAAGTAAATTTTGAGGTATTTATGACTGAATTTTCGGTAAACATCAATTAATTATTAATAGCTAAATGCATATATTTAATATACAGGGTGTCCGATAAGTCCGGCATCATAGGAGAAATTCATATTTTTCTATTTCTACAAACCATAATTCATATTTTTCTTTTCTACAGGCCATAATGTCTGTGAACAAGGAAGAACGAATCCAGATAATTCTACTCATAGGAAATCGGAGTCAAAGAGAGGCCGCTGCTGAATTTAACAGACTGCATCCAGACCGCGAGCCAATAACACAGAGTTGTGTTAGCAGACTTGTTGCAAAGTTTAAGGAAACAGGATCCATAGAAGATAAACCACGCAGTGGACCTTCAAGGAGGTCGACTGACGATGATACAGCGACTGCTATCCTGGCTCATTTTAACAGAAGTCCCAATAAGTCTCTTCGGCGATTGTCCGCCGAGAGGAGTGTCGAAAAGTAGCATCCATCGCATTCTTCAGGCTCACAAATGGCATCCATATAAACTTCAGATCCTACAGAAATTAAGCGAAGATGATCCCGACCGGCGGATGGAATTTTGTGAATGGGCTACGGACAATATGCTCGGGATGCCAATTTCCCGTCCACCATCCTGTTCAGTGACGAGGCTGTTTTTTATGGAAATGGCGAGGTAAATCGACAGAACACCCTACTGGTCTCAAAACAACCTTCACTGATATACCTCTTCAAAGGAACAAGGTGCATCTCGGGTGATGGTATGGTGTGGCATTTGGAAGGATCGATTCATAGGCCCCCTCTTTTTCGATGAACATGTCACTGGAGGCACCTACCTACGTATGCTCAAGGAAGAAGCATTTCCCAGTGTCTTGAACGAAGAAGGAAATTTCCCAACAGGGTTCCAGCAAGACGGCGCTCCTGCACATTACAGCACCCAAGTAAGGGAATACCTGTACCAACAATTCCCTGTCATTGGATAGGACGTCGAGGGCCTGTGGAATGGCCAGCTAGAAGCCCGGATCTCACGCCACTAGATTTTTATCTCTGGGGCCACTTGAAAGCGCTGGTATCCGCAGAGAAAATTAGGAGTGTTGAACATTTGCGGCAGCGCATTATTGGGGCATGTAACACCATTACTCCTGACATCATTCACCGTGTGCTTGCTGACTGGGTATCACGTCTGAATTTGTTATTGAAAACAATGGTGGACATATTGAGACGTTCTTTAAATAAAAGCTTTTGTTTTGCCTTTTTTTATTATTTTTCCTATGATACCGGACTTATGCGACACCCTGTATAAGTAAAATTTGTGCTTCATTTACTGTATTTGGGTAAAACATTTACATATTACAGGTTTTTAAAACTGTAAAGAGAATTGACAGTAAAAGACAAAAGACAAAGGATTTACGTCTTATCTAAATTTTCCTTATCTTTACCTTTAAGAACGCCCGTTTAGATGTTACCTTACCTTTGGTAACCTTTGGTAACCTTTGGTTAGCTTCCGCCCGAATTGTTCATTCTGACGAAGGTCAAACTTTTTACTCCACCTTAGACCTACAGTTTAACGTGGAATCCAAACCACGCCCCATCAGCAGCCCAGCGTCTTAACCACTGGGCCATCTAGGGTACCCATTTATCTACTAACCACTTTATTTATTGTGTGGAAGGATGAACAGCTGGGTTTTGCTGTGCGCCGGCTGCCGTCGGTCTCGAACCCGGGGCCGATGGATTCGTAGTCAGCGACGCTAACCACTACACCACCGAGGCGCTGTTAAGTTAACATTTTTAATTAAACGTATTAAAATTAAGATGAGACTGAAAATATACACTGTAATTTCTTATCTTTAAAGTTTATACCGTTCTTCAGCTTAAATAATAGCCCATACCAAGGTAATTGTCAAGTACAAATCATCGGTGTGTGTGTGTGTGTGTGTGTGTGTGTGTGTGGTGTGTGTTGTGTGTGTGTGTGTGTGTCTAGTTTTAACGGAACAAATAATGAAAGACAATAGTTTATTATTTAAAACCAAATTTTGGTTTGGAGGTGGACATAAGTAGCACGGCGCAAAATGGACGAGCGCAGAGCAATTGCAATGTTGATCAAATGTTGCAAGGTGTCAACCCCCTTTCCCCCAGTGCCACCCCCACCCCCATGGTGCCAAAAGGGGGAACCCCACCCCAGCAAGCTGGGGGAGTCCACCTAACCTCTTTGGGGGAGAAGTTGGGACGGCCTCATCCCCCAAAGGGTATACCTAACCTAAGAGGAGAGAGAGAGAGCGGAAGACAGAGCATCCTACACCGGGAAGATCCAGCATAATGGAGCTCAGAGTAGCATCACTTTGCTTAGAATTCGAAATCCGCCAGTTGGCTTAATCAGCCAGTGCCGCCAGGCATTATCAGCGAGTTGGCTCAGTGTATGTATTGTTTGAAAAGCCAAAAAAACGCACGTACACCCCCCGACTGTATACGCCCATAGATCCCCTATTATTACACATACACACACACACACACATATATATATATATATATATAATATATATAAAGAGATGCATGTAAAGCCCCAATAATAAAATATATACGAGCATAACCACCACACAAAAACAATACACAACCAACCACCACCACAACCACCAATCGTCTAAGTATAGCTTACCATCACCTAACCAAACCCTTACTCACAGCTTTTACTTACCAGTTCCTGATAGACCGACAAGGTCAAAGCTATTAAGCATAAAAAAATACGTTTATAGGACTAGGGAGCAGACCGACAAGCTCTAAAAACAACTCAATAAACAGAACTATTAAACATAAACAAATACGTTTACGAAACCAGAGAACAGCCCAACAAGGTCTCAAAACAACAGCAACGATACTATTCAACTTTTCATGATAGAACCATACGAAGGCAATTTGACGTTTGGGAGGTGGTCGTTTAAAACAAAAATTGAATAAGATAAACTAAGTTTGATGCCAAAACAAATTTTCATCATAATATACAATTTTAGGTAAATTTATAGTATTACACGCGTCTCCCTTTGGAGGTGAAATTTATGTTTTTCCTATGGTTTTTGATGTGTTTTGAACGAATCTGACCTTCAAAACCGTCGGAAATGACTCGTTTTTAGATAACCCCCTCCCCCCAGCCTGCAATGTGGGGGAAATCACAGAAAACGAGTCATTTCCGACGGTTTTGAAGGTCAGATTCGTTCAAAACACATCAAAAACCATAGGAAAAACAAATTTCACCTTCAAAATTGACATAACCTTCCTAACCTAACCTATCCTAACTTAACCTAACCTATCCTAACCTAACCTAACCTAAAATAAAAACAGGAATTACCTTTAAAATCAGAGACAGAATAATCACAGTACCGTCTTTTCTTCGTTTTAAGCACAACGCAACTTTTTCTACAACGCCACAGTTTCTGGTCTTGACGATATGTACACTCCGTTTTACAATGTGGACACTTCACTACTATCGGTAGAACACCGTGAGCACGCAGAAACTCAACCCTTTTTTCTAAATTTTCGTAGAAAGCGACAATACAGCGGTAATAATCAAACAAGCAGGTGTCACACGAAGCCATTCCGGTAGCAAAGTAATTCAAATTCGAAATGGATGGAGCGCAGTGATTGGGCAGACATGTAACGGTCAGCCGCGCACGCACACCAAACGAACGTACGAACACACTAGATACACACCAAAAAAAATTTATATCTCAAAAACGAAACATTTGCGATGGAAACGCTATAGAAGAAAAGTGTCTTAGAATTAAAAAATCTACTTAATGAATATATAATAATTGCTGGACGTTAGACGGGTGTAATACTATAATAATACCCAATTTTAATCTTAAACTATAACATCAAAAGCATTAATATGATTTTTAGAACAAAATAGAAATTAAATTAGGGATAACTATTTCATTTTTCCTCTTTCACCCATTTATTGTGTTTCAATAAAAATTTGTATTTAAGACACCAATATATCTTTAAACCTTATTACAAAAAATATTAATATAACTTTATATTAAAAATAGTATTTCGGGATAACTATTTCATTTCTCGTCTTTCGCCCATTTATTTTGTTTCAATACAAATTTATCTTTAAGACACCAATATATCTTTAAACCTTATTAAAAAAATATTAATATAACTTTATAATAAAAATAGATTCTATTTCGGGGTAACTATCGCCAGAATATCCATAGAGTATTTGAACATCTTGTTCCTCAAGCTTCGCACGGTTCAATGTAGCCTTAAAAGTCTCAAAGGAGGGGGTGCTAGGGCGTCTTTCAGTATTCGCCACATCTTCCGTCTTTACCGAATACCACTTCATAAACGTCAAACACGCAATATCAAAGGTAGCCATCACTATTTTTCGTCTACGTGAGAAATCTTCACATATACGTCTGAGATCCATGGCTTTCAGCGGTTAACTGAGCACGCAGGGTAGAGATATACCCAGGTAGTAGCAGGAGACACGTGACCTTTGATCGGTCATAGAGGGGGCGGAGCTTAGGACTTTCCCTATACATACGCTACTATTTAATTATTTGGAGAGATGTTACCCAATGAAGTTTAATTGACTTAGAAATAAAAATTTAGACCTTTATTCCTTAATGTATGTGAGGGGGGGGTCAATTAAATATATGAAATAACTTTGCTTACCATACTAAATAAACTTCAAATATATATAGTAGTGTATTTCAGACTTTAATTAAAAGCCGCTGTACCGCTTAGAAGATTAATCCGTAAATTGAAATCTTACAACAATAAAGGAAATATACTGAACATTTTCTGGTTGATAGGCGCCAATGTGTGTGTTTGTTATTGGTTATAATGGAGTTAACCGTGATTTGTCGGTGTTTACATTCGCGGTTCGGCCCCCGCCATCCCACCACAATGAGCCTCAGTCAGTGTCTCTCAGCGCTACCAAAGACAATATTAGCAACAATGTTAGCAGAGGGAGGTGTTACAACAGTGCTTTCCCCAGGAATTGAAATTAGAGGAGGGTGTTCGAATTTTTAATGGGGTGAGGGTCAAGGGGTGAGAGCGTGAGGGCGAAGGTGGGCTTTATATCACCATAGTAAAAAACTGAAAAATGTTTCACGCCTATTGTATTAGGTTTAACTCATCTTTTAAAATTGGCTCAGGACGGGACCAGATGAGCCGGGTGTACCTGGTTATGTGCGGTGGAGAGCGCAAGAGAGCAACTCGCTCCTCCACCAAGCCATGCCTAGAGGCGGGACCCACCATCATGACCTTCGTGTGAAGAGAGACCGACGCACGGAACCACAACGAGGTTAACGAGGTGTATATATACAGTATACACACACATTTTTTCACGCGTTTATCCGTGATTCACTGTCGTCAATTGAATTAATCATGACTTACTAATTGTTACCACAGTGCACTTATCGGTGATCGTGACATGGAGTTAACCTTGATTTGGCGGTATTTACATTCGCGGTTCGTCTCCCGCCATCCCACAACAATGCGCCTCAGTCAGTATCTCTCCGCGCTACACAAAGACAATATTAGCAACAATGTTAGCAGAGGGAGGGGTTACAACAGTGTTTTCTCCAGGAATTGAAATTACAGGGGGGTGTTCGAATTTTTAATGGGGTGAGGGTTGAAGGGTGAGACCGTGAGGGCGAAAGTGGTCTTTATGGCACCATAGTAAAAACTGAAAAATGTTTCGCGACCATTTTATTAAGTTTAACTCATCTTTTAAATTCATCACACAAATTAAAGTTGGCTACTCACGCCTTCTATGAAGCAATACATCGACATCCTTCTTGGCTTCTTGTAATTTTGCGCAAGTTGACCTGATTTAAATATAACATCCTTTAGTCATAGACAGGGAAAGATGGAATGAGGAAGAATGTTCCAGAACTGGCCATTAGATTATTCGTCGTTTTTCTCTTAAAGGACATTCAAATTTCTGCTTTTACGTATTACATAGGTTTGTCTTCATCTCTTGCCCTCTCTATCTAAAGGCTGGGGAATCCAACTAACCTAAGAGAGAGAGAGAGAGAGGAGAGAAAGCAGGAGGAGAGAAGAGACTTTGGGGAGAAGGTGGAATGTCCTCACCCCCCAAAGGGGTATACCTAACATAATTTTATCTATTTTATAAAATTTTCATCCAGTTCTCTGCATCAATATTTAATTTCTTCTGATTTTCATTTCGCTTAAACTTCTCATCTTCGTGGTTGCTTGCCAAATCATTTATACATTATATACAGTACGTTTATCTCAGCTCTCAGACAACTTCTTCACCGTCTCATCGGGATACGTTGTATATAGTGAGAGGTCCAATATTCTTATTTTTGCAGCTAGATGATTCAGATCAAGGACTGTTAAGTAAAACATCTAAAATTTGCAAATGGTTACAAAAAGTAGGATGTCTAATCATTCCCAATTATTTATGTCTGTTCCATGGATACAAATAAGAAAAGAAAATTATTAAAAAAATTTTATATCTTTGCTGGTAAAAATAATAATTAAAAGATGCGTTGGTTAGAAAGCCTGTCAGTAAGAACCAAGGGAATGTAGTCGAGACCAGTAGTCTTCACCTTCCGTTTCCTCTGTCTTAGAGGTAAAAGCCCTTTGTATAGCTTCAATGTTCGCAATGCCTCGTTTTCCGTATGGGTTTGTGAGTACTGAGCAATACTCAATTATTGGTAGGACTAGACTCTTCCATAATTTGAGCATGATTTTTGATTTTCTGTTGCGGAAGCTCCTCCAGATGATTCCCATTATTTTTCTAGTCGTTGTAATTTTGATATTATAGTGCTCTCTGAATTCTGCATCCAACGACATTATTACTCCAAGACCCCTGACTTGTGGATTTAGCGTTATCTGTTTGGCTTGCAGAGTTTTACCCTCTTTTCTGTAGCTCCTTCTTATTACCGTATCTTAGAAGTTGGAATTTTCTTCGTTGAACTTCATATTGTTGTCTTCTACCCACTGGAATAATGTTTCAATGTCGTTTTGTAATTTTCTTATATCGCCTTCGTTCAATATTTCCTTACATATCTTTGTGTCATCTGCGAAGCATGATACAATACTGTCCTTAATATCTGCATCAATATCTGCGAGCATTATTATGAACAGCAAGGGAGCTAATACTGTCCATTGTGGGACAGAGCTCACGACTTCCGATTTAACTCCGTTTACCACCACTCTTTGTGTTCTTTGCGTCAAGAAATTAAATATCCACCCTCCTAGCTTTCCAGTAATTTCTGTATTCTTAGGCTTGTGTGCTATGATTCCATGGTCACATTTATCGAAGGCTTTAGCAAATCCGTATATATTACAGCTATGTTTTGTCTTCGACACAATATTTTCTCCTGGTGGTCTAGTAACTGTGATAGACATGATATTCCAGCCCTGAAGCCATACTGATTTGGGTTGTAAAGTCTTTTTCTTGTAGGTAGTAGGTAGTTTTGCCTCTAAATAATACGTTCAAAACACCTTATAAAGTGTGAGGTGAGAGTCACTGGCCGATAATTCTTGGGCATTGGTTCTGTTACCACCTTTAAATTGGGGCAATGTTCGCGTTCTTTAAGGGGAGTGGAATTTGTCATGTGTCGAATGATTTCCTCCATAGTAAGTATAGCGGTTTGGCAATACTCTCTTTACATTTCTGCAGAAACGTGGCACTCCATGTGTCTGGCAGTACCACAAAGTACAGTACTGGACTCACTCGTGTTTATTATCATGCTAAGAGACAAAGCCAGAGGCTGTAAACAGCATTAGTATACCAGCATCGTATGCAGACGAAACAAAGTTCGGAAGAAAAATCCGCGATGCAAATGTGGTGGAGTCCTTGCAGAGGGTCACAAACAAAATATACAAATGGTCAGAAGGCAACATTACATTTAACATTAAAAAGTTTCACTTCTTGAGATATGGTAGAAATGAGGAACTTTGTTAACCTCCATCAACTGAAGCGTTGAAAGTGATGTTTTAAACATCGAGTATAGCAATTTAACTTGAAGTAGTAGTATTATTAAATATTTAAATTAAACATCTGATTCTTTCGCAATAAAAATTAGGCAGGAACCTACATTTTAACACATAACTATCATATCTACAGCTAATTACGCAAAAGTACATTTCTCTTTCATATATATATATATATATATATATATATATATATATATATACCCAAGAGCATATCGTATATACTAAGTTAATTGGAATTACTTGTTTGATAACTTATGCGATCTAATGACTGTGCAATAACTACGTGCGGAGAATCTGGCAAATATTTTTCTAAACGCACTCCATGAATGCCATATTACTCAGTCAGATTAATTTAAAGAAGCGCTAACACCAAATCAAACATACAGTCATATTCTAAATCAGCGTATTGTCACAAGCACAACTAAACGTAAAAGATTGGAGGCACCCATAATGCAATTTAGCAGACCAGAAGCTGCTGAACAACTTAAATCTAACTGTGAAGGGGCAAAGCACACCCAAAATAGGGACGGAGGCAAGAAAAGGGTTAAAATAATAATAATACTAATGCACTCAAATCTCTCTCTCTCTCCATCAGTTTGTCCTGCGCAGATTCAACTATCGTATTGCTTAGTACTCATCCGGCCAGGGGGTTGTTCAAAGTCCTTGTCTAGAAAGCAACTCTTTGTTACATCAAATTACCCGAATGAGGCGGGGTACTGCAGAGGGGTCAAAGGTCGGACGGTCTTCAACAGTTCATAAATCACTTAACCTGTTATGCAGGCAACCTGGTCCAGGTTTGATGAGGGCATACAACACTACTGTTAGCAAATCCAATTTAGTGTTTATTATACCTCTTCCTAATAATGCTCTAACTTGTCAGGATACAGTACCAACTGAGGCATCTTATCGCTGTGACAATGCATTTTCCCCTTATGCCCAAAAAATGTAGCCAAAAGTATCCTGAATGCAATAGTATATTAGTTAATACTGTAATATCTTCAATTTCTTAAGGGGGGGAAAGCAGACAAATCTCATTTATTTATTTTTATTAGCTAGCTTCATATATCATTTTCTCTGAACTTCCTTAGTGCCAATAAGAAGCCTCCTGAAGGGAACAACTTAATTGTAGAATGGAAAGACTTATCTTGAAACTTAATATGTAAGAGAAATTTGCCTACTCTCTCAAATAACTATCTCTTTTCATGGTCCATCTGCGACCAACACAGTGTTCTCATGTTCACTTATTACCTAAAAGTCTCATTTTTACCTCTGTGCTTTTGAAATAAACGTTTCACTCTTGAGTTTACATTTCAAAATGGGTACGTATTGTTGTTAGTGGGATAAATAACATCCCCTTAATCTGATGTGTGTAAATAATTTATTTAAGTAAGATTTAATTGCATCTTTAACTGATGCCTCATCTACCTTCAGAAAGCCCCCTTTAGCCAACCTTTAGCAAGGTTAGGCCATCATGCTCTACATTGATTAAAATCAGAATTAGGTTTATTTGGTGTTAAGTCGTTCAAGCGAGGCTGATTCTATGTAATCTGCATGTTGCACTCAGGTGAAGGAACGAAATGTTCTCTTGCACTCTCGGCCGTACATAACAAGGTACACCCGGCTCATCTGGTATTGTACTGAGACAAGCATCTAGCCTTCTTTAAAGACTTCAATTTTGACTGTTGTGACGGTCCTGAGAAACGACCATTTAAGTCTCTGACAATATCCCAGGATGTATCATAACGCCCTGGGCTAGTGTTACTATTGTGCTGTGGTACTACGGCTTTCCACTCCAAGCTGAGCGCATGAAGTCGTCCTGAGTTACCCCTTGCCTTTCATATTCCTCAGTTTCTAAGGAGCATAAAATCGGGGATCTTTCTTTTCAATACTTTAAAACTTGATGCATCAAGTTTTAAAGTATCGCTAATAAGATCCCTTTTGTGATTCTTAGATTCCGTGATTCCTTGAAAACGAAACACCGGATATTATCGAACCCAATATGTGGCCGATTAGTAGCCCCGATCTTTCACCACTAGATTATGGTGTTTGGGAAGCCCTGAAGTCCAAAGTTTACATCCCTGGTACCAATATAAGAGACATAGATGAACTAGCGAAAAAATTCTGCTCGGCTGGGAGAAGGTGTCTCAACGATATGTAAACAGGTGTATTGATCAGTGGCATCCACATATGCAGGCCTGCATTGAGCAGGAAGGGGGACACATCGAGTAACTTCTCAATTAAGACGAACACCATGCTAAGGTAAGCATCTATGAAGTTCGGGAACTCTAGTCCCTTACATTTTTTAATATGACATTTTACCGCTAAGGGGTCACTTTTTTTACCCACCCTCTATATATATATATATATATATATATATATATATATAAATAACGACGCTTGTGTAGAAAGAGTTCCGCACAAGATGAGGAGGGAGAACGAGCAAATGAAAATGAGGTACCTCCCAGGAATCGAACCCAGGATCATCCAATTGCCGGTCGGACATGCTATCCACTACACCAAGGTCCTCGATCAATCAGAAGCGATTTCGGGCATACGTTTATATAAACACTTTTCATTGCTTTCAGGTCCTGAATCCATTCTGAAAGTGCATCCCACATGTCATGAAACACCCTGTATATCAATTGAAGATGTATGTATGTGTGCTTCCTGTAGGAACTGGATTTGCGCCATCAAAATATATAAATACAATAATTATAATATTGATGTTATAATTGTTGTTGTTGTTCTATTGTTTTATATTGTTATATTGTTTATTCTTCAGCGCTACGTATATTTAATAATGCATTAACTGTCGCACTATAACAATATATATGTTAACTCCTCGAGGTTGACGGGGGTTCTGGTTAGGCGGCAGCAACGGATTTTTCACTCTGTGGTAGCTGGTACCGTGTTTCTTGATTGGTTTGCCGATTCTTCTTATAACGTATCGGGAAATTATGTTTTTCTATTTTAAGTCTAAGTTCTCTGAAGAAAGCAAGCTCGAAGGAGAGGACAAAGATATTCTCTTACTGTAGTTTACTGCTTCTAAAATGTTACAAGTAATGCTCAGCCTCTCGGTCAGATTAAATAATCGGAACAATCAGTATAATCAAAGTGATAATTTGAAAAATTATACGAGTTTTGGTGGCATCATTATTATTTAATGTTGACCTGTTTTGTTTTTTATTCTCAATAAGCTGAATTTTTTTTTCAAAATATTTGAAAATAAGGTAATTTTTTAGCTGTAGCAACGTCTAGACAGATAAGCCATATTTTTATTTTAAAACCGCATATTGACAGATCTGATGTCATCATGATCTGCCGAATTAACTAAAAATGGAAATTGTGACATGCATTTTACAATGAATTAAAATTAAACACACATAAGAGCCAAAATTAAATGCTTAAAATTCAAAATTAAGTGTTAAGCAAGACATGACTTCATCTATTACAACTAAGAGAGAATGTAAAGAAAATGAACATTGCAGAATTTAACACGATTACATGATTAAGCTAAATCTAAAAAAAATGATTAAGTAATTTAAAAAAAATAACATCAATTATTCAGCAAAAATAAAATAGAAAGAAAATATTTTTTTTTTCAAAACTTGTGTTTTATATACAGTTACAGTGTCACGCGAGTTTGGATTTATATGCAAAAATGAATATAAGAATTATTCATTATTCATTTTTACACACACACACACACACACACACACACACACACATATATATATATATATATATATATATATATATATATATATATATATATACACTCACTCACACACACACACACAGTATATATATATATATATATATATAATTATGCGGGTTGCTTCTACAGAGCTTCAATTTAATATTTAGGAGAAATCCAATGACAAGGAGAAATGTAAATGCCATGAAAAGTCTTCTTTATTGCGCAACGTTTCGAGCAATACGCTCATCTTCAGGCTGTTAATAACAATGTGAAATTAAAATCAATATTGAATGAAAAAACAAACAGAAATTTCTATAACCTATTCGTAAAGACAAATTTTAAAAGACTGAGAAAAGAGGGTTAAGTTCTAAGTTATACAGATTTACATATAAAAATTAAGAAGTTATTTTAAATACATATAGTAAATGTGAAATTAATACACTGGAAAAATTACCAATAGTACACTGGAACAATGGAGCTATCTACCTTACACAGCAGTATCCGAGGCCGACTAATTTGAGCAGAGGAAACGGAACGAAGGATGGCGAGGGAGATAGGGGAAGGAGGGATTATAAGGAATTGGGGAAGGAGGAGGGATCATAGCAAATTGAGAGGGACGGACGATGAGTCAACATTCAGACTAGGGGACAATGCTTTAATGAAAAGGGATTCTAAAATTCTTAGTGAGTTGGGACAAGTATTACAACCAAGAATTTTAAAATTGTCTAAAGTGACATCAATTTTGCATTTGATGCTATGTTCACGAATGCTCGAGGCTTCCTTAGTTTTTAAAATTTTACCTGTTCGGCCACTTATTCCCATATGCGAATAAAATCTAGCCCTGAGAGAGCGAACAGTGCTGCCGATGTAATTCCCAAGGAGACACCTGGGGCAGGTAAATAAATATACAACACCGCTACGCAACGAGTCAGGGGTTCGATCCTTCGCTGAGAAAAAGCTACCTAAAGACGTTTTATTAATAAATATGATGCGGAAATCAGTATGATAAAAAAATTTCCTTAACAATTTTGTAAATTTAAGCTTAAATTCCTTATTCAAGGGACCCATTTCAGGTACCAAGAAATATTTTATATCCTTCGGCACTGTAATACATGGAAGTTGAGGGCTATAAACATTATTTAAGAAGGATCTAATTAGTTTGTCTACATATTGAACAGGAAAATATTATTAGTAAAGTATGATCTTAGATTATTAAATTCATCATTAAGTAAGGTAAAATTAGAGGTCAAATTATATCCTCTGAACAGGAGAGTTTTAATACAAGACATCTTATAGTTGAAATCAGTAAAACTAAAAAAATTCATGCCCAAACCAGTGAAAGTGGGTTTCCTATAAACTGATGTAGTAATAGAATCACCGTTTTTGAAATTAAAAGATCTAAGAAGGGGAGGGAGCCATTTTGCTCAGTTTCCATTGTATACGTTATATTGGGGTGCAAAGAATTTAGGAAGTTAAAGAATTGTTGCGCTTGTACCGCATTATCAAAGACTGCTATCGAATCATCAACGAAGCGTCGATAGAAAATTGGCTTGAGATGAGTGGGAGATTGTCTAAAAATTACACTTTCTAAATGAGTCATAAAAAAGTCAGCTGCTAACGGTCCGACTGGTGATCCCATCCCTACCCCATCAATTTGTTGGTAAACCTTATTGTTGAAAGTGAAATAGCATTGTTTGAAGACCAATTCTAAAAGTTCCTTCAAATGAGACAATGAAAAACCATGAAAATTATCAACTGAGCTAAAAACCCTATCTAAAATAATGGCAATAGTTTCAGATACAGGTACATTTGTGAAAAGTGACTTTACATCAAAACTGACAAAAAACTTTTTTGAATCGAAGTTTTTACCCAGGAGTAAAAGTGTAATTTTTAGACAATCTCCCACTCATCTCAAGCCAATTTTCTATCGACGCTTCGTTGATGATTCGATAGCAGTCTTTGATAATGCGGTACAAGCGCAACAATTCTTTAACTTCCTAAATTCTTTGCACCCCAATATAACGTATACAATGGAAACTGAGCAAAATGGCTCCCTCCCCTTCTTAGATCTTTTAATTTCGAAAAACGGTGATTCTATTACTACATCAGTTTATAGGAAACCCACTTTCACTGGTTTGGGCATGAATTTTTTTAGTTTTACTGATTTCAACTATAAGATGTCTTGTATTAAAACTCTCCTGTTCAGAGGATATAATTTGACCTCTAATTTTACCTTACTTAATGATGAATTTAATAATCTAAGATCATACTTTACTAATAATAGTTTTCCTGTTCAATATGTAGACAAACTAATTAGATCCTTCTTAAATAATGTTTATAGCCCTCAACTTCCATGTATTACAGTGCCGAAGGATATAAAATATTTCTTGGTACCTGAAATGGGTCCCTTGAATAAGGAATTTAAGCTTAAATTTACAAAATTGTTAAGGAAATTTTTTTATCATACTGATTTCCGCATCATATTTATTAATAAAACGTCTTTAGGTAGCTTTTTCTCAGCGAAGGATCGAACCCCTGACTCGTTGCGTAGCGGTGTTGTATATTTATTTACCTGCCCCAGGTGTCTCCTTGGGAATTACATCGGCAGCACTGTTCGCTCTCTCAGGGCTAGATTTTATTCGCATATGGGAATAAGTGGCCGAACAGGTAAATTTTAAAAACTAAGGAAGCCTCGAGCATTCGTGAACATAGCATCAAATGCAAATTGATGTCACTTTAGACAATTTTAAAATTCTTGGTTGTAATACTTGTCCCAACTCACTAAGAATTTTAGAATCCCTTTTCATTAAAGCATTGTCCCCTAGTCTGAATGTTGACTCATCGTCCGTCCCTCTCAATTTGCTATGATCCCTCCTCCTTCCCCAATTCCTTATAATCCCTCATTCCCCTATCTCCCTCGCCATCCTTCGTTCCCGTTTCCTCTGCTCAAATTAGTCGGCCTCGGATACTGCTGTGTAAGGTAGATAGCTCCATTGTTCCAGTGTACTATTGGTAATTTTTCCAGTGTATTAATTTCACATTTACTATATGTATTTAAAAATAACTTCTTAATTTTTATATGTAAATCTGTATAACTTAGAACTTAACCCTCTTTTCTCAGTCTTTTAAAATTTGTCTTTACGAATAGGTTATAGAAATTTCTGTTTGTTTTTCATTCAATATTGATTTTAATTTCACATTGTTATTAAACAGCCTGAAGATGAGCGTATTGCTCGAAACGTTGCGCAATAAAGAAGACTTTTCATGGCATTTACATTTCTCCTTGTCATTGGATTTCTCCTAAATTTATATATTATATATATATATATATATATATATATATATATATATATATATATATATATATATATATACCAAAGAACAATAAATTATTATTATTATTATTAATATTATTATTATTAGTTTTATTATTATTATTATTATTATTATTATTATTATTGATCTCACCAATATAACATTTAGAAGAATTTAAACAGTATTTTGTAACTCTCAGTATTAGAGGCCCGTTCCGATGGTTGGTCCTTTCATAAAAACGTATGAGTTGTGGATGGTAGTGCAGAAACCGTGTGAAGACCAGGAAGGAAACTATTACAAAATGAGTAGGAAATGAAAGGAACAAGTAAAACATCTTTAAAATCCTAAGGAGAGGCGTTATTATCATAAAAAAAATTCAATCAACACCAGTGTTTTTTTCAATAAAAATATGAGGTTAATCTAATTTAGTAAAATCTTATTTAACATAAGCGAACTCAGGATCCAAACAGAAGTGGTTGCAAACCCTTAAAGCTCTTAAAAATATAGCAATAAGGCTGCCTCTCTTTGTAAGGGAACTATGAGACGAAAGTCAGTGAACATTAGAGTTAGAATGAGTGGATCTTCTGAAAACAGTGAACTCGGGTTTATTATTATTAGGTCTTATAACTTGAATGTTCATAAAGGACTATTTTTAATTCTGTTCTACCTCTACAGTAAACTTTATAGAGGGAAAGATCTTATTTAATCGGTCGAGAATGAAATTAGGATCGGATTCAGCAGGAAGGAGAACGAACGCATCATGAACGTAACGATACCAATAAACAGATAAATCAATAACATCAAGAAGAAACTTCCTTTCAAATAAGTCCATACATATAGTACTAAAGGTAGTTGAAAGGGGGACCCCATACTGAGGCCTTCCTTCTTTCTAAAAAATAAATTATTGAAAGTGAAATAAGAATGTAACAAACACAGTCCAATTCATCTTATAAAAAGGGAAGTGGGTAATGCAAGTTGAATGTCGTTTCCAATGAGAAACTCTTTGAGGTATTCTAAAGTTGTCTCCAGTAAAAAGAGAGACTACATCAAAACTAATCATTTGTTTGCCCTGAAGATCGATATTACTCATTTTATTAATAAAGTCTGTTGAATTTTAATGTGTAGCCACTGCGGGACGGTTTTCCACCTCAATTTCTTTAATCCTTTTTTATGAAAAATACTGACAATTTTAATATATATATAAAAACAAAGGACTTTTTCATTCGATCTTATGACCAACTTTTGTTTTATAAAATCTACTGCTTCTCAGAACATTTTACGCCAGTTCAAACTGCCATGACCCTTTTAGCCTTTATTCTTTATTTATTTTATTTTTGTTTTTAAATTTGGACCATTATTATTAGTTTTTGCCTTGTCGCCTGAAAGAATAGACGAAGTTCTCACGAAAAGCTTCGCGGATTTTAGTGTTTTTATCTCTTTTAACATTTGGTAATTTTACCTTTTTTATCTATTTTTACATGGTAATTGTGTTTTTAATATATATATATATATATATATATATATATATATATATATATATTAGTGATGTATGTAACATCCGCATTCGCATCCGCATCCGCATCTCCACTTTGCAATGCGGATGTTATAACATTATAATGTTTCCATATATGCAGTATGCACCTAATTCCCAAACGTCTGTAGGATGACACTGACTGATGTTCTGCGTTTTAAAAACTTCAAGGAAAGAAAATGTTGAAGGGCAGCAGTACCACAGCATAGAAGCGCTTATCTTCCGACATTTGTCTCATTTGTCTCACCCAGCCCACTAAATTCATTTTCTTTTGTTCCTGCTACCTCATGATTTTTACTAATAAATGAGATGTTTATCTTGATTAACTTAATTTTAATGAAATCGCTATGAAGGAGTGTACTGTAACAAAATTTCTTGGGGTAATGCTAAATAAGAATTTGCAATGGAGTGATCATGCAAATTATATCGCGAAAAAGGTTTCAAGGAGCGTTGCTATAATGTTTAAACTTAGAAATGTAGCCCCTAAACAAGTTTTATTGACTCTTTATCATACTCTTGTTCTTCCTTATATAACGTACTGCACCCTTGTTTGGGGAAACTCCGTTAACAACGAATTAAATGGTACCTTTCTCATCCAAAAAAGAGCAATATGGTTATTATCTGATGCTGATTTCCTTGATCACTCTAGTGCATTATTTAAAGAGCTAAACCTACTAAAGCTCAATGATATAACCAAACTGGCACATTTTACTTTTATTTACAAGTGTAAGAACAAAAGCATTAATTTACAATGGGTAAATTGATATTTTGTAACTCATCAAGAAATCCACTCGTATCAGACCAGAAATAGATCAAAGCTTGTTGTACCTCAGTTTAGATTGTCTTCATTTCAAAAACTACCTATTTTTTTTGGATTGAGACTATGGAATGACTTAAATGCTGATATAAAAAATATTGTGAATATAAATTTGTTTAAACCAAGTTGAAATCCCGATTAATAATGGCATACTAACAAAAATCTAGGATTAATATCTATTACTATTGTTCACTAATTATTATTAATTTCTCTTGTGTAATCTAGTATTAAAAACATATCCCAGAAGAGTTCCTTGTTCCATGCACGGTCTGTGTGTATCATAAAAAACTTAGGGGACCATTCTGAGTTCATTCCCATCTGGACACGGACATGTTATGTGCCTTGAAAAGTGGAGCTCAATTTTGCCAGTTGAGGTTTAAGTTTTGGTTTTTGGCTAAAAATATAATAGTTACCCCTTTTTCTTTGATGTATTCAATCTGACGTGAAGGCAGCGAGTCTTTTGCTTATATTGAAGTTCCAAATGTAGCAGGGCTAGGCTGCTTTCTCTAGATCCATGTCCCAAAGCTGGATCCTGTCTGCTTTGCAGATAGCTGGTGAGGGAAGCTATATTTATGGGACCTCTTTGCGAGTGACCCGTTGCCCACGTCGGGCTAACATCATGAAAAAGAAAAACTATGGTATTTGTCATTTACCATTGCTTATTCGGACTATAGTGGATTTAATTATCCCAGAAGAGTTCCTTGTTCCATGGACGGTCTGTGTGTATCATATATATATATATATATTAGTGGTAGACCGGACATCCGCATCATTTTTAACATCCGCTTCCGCACTTCTGACTGCGGATGTTATGCGGATATTACTTCTAATAAATGATGTAATTTACAATTAAATTAGCTTATAAAGTAGCTTATAAGGCCCAGTCATGCACATTTCATGTAAAGTATTAATTATTAATGAACAAAAAAATATATAAACCTCAAAATATAAATACCCGGTAAAAGAAAATTGAATGAAACTTGTTTCATTGAATTTTCTGTGGCTGAAACTCTCGAGAAAGTTATTATTTTTATCATAATGAAAACATTAATATTAATTTTATTTCTTATGCATTGCCTGCCATAATAGTAATATCACGAAATTTGAAAAATTATGTCATATATTCATAATTCTATATTATATTGATAGATTAACTAAATATCCGCATCCGTATCCGCAGATATTGAAGTTAAAATCCGCATCCGCAGATGTTGAAAAATTGAAATCCGGTCCACCACTAATATATATATATATATATATATATATATATATATATATATATATATGTGTGTGTGTGTGTGTGTGTGTGTGTAATAGTAGGGGCTTTATTCGGGTAGGTCCAGATTCTCCGTTAAACTGTAGGTCTAAGGTGGGGTGAAAAGTTTAACCTTCGTCAGAATGAACAATTCGGGTAGCGCCGGATTCTCCATTAAACTGTAGGCCTAGGGTGGAAAGAAAAGCTTGAACTTAGACAGAATTAACAATTTGGGTATTTTTTGTCTTTCTTGGAATAAAATGAAGTGTTGTTTTGAAGGCATTTTGTATAAGAGATGAATGAGAAAATGCTGGGTGCTGGATTCCCCGATAAACCGTAGGTCTTGGGCGGAGTGAAAAGTTTGACCTTCGTCAGAATGAGCAATTCGGGTAGGTCTATATTCTCTTTAAACTGTAGGTCTAGGGTGGGGTGAAGATTTTGGCCTTCATTAGAATGAGTAATTCGGGTAGGTCCGGATTCTCCGTTAAACTGTACGTCTCGGGTGTGGTGAAAAGTCTGACTTTCGTCAGAATGATCAATTCGGGTAGGTCCGGAATCTCCGTTAAACTGTAGGTCTAGGGTGGGGTGAAAAGTTTGACCTTCCTCAGAATGAACAATTCGGGTAGGTCCGGATTCCCCGTTAAACTGTAGGTCTTGCTGGATTAGGCCAACTGGCTGATTTCGAATTATGTTCGTATATATTTTGCTATTGTGTCTTTGCATGCTCTGATTATATATATATCTACAGGGCGTCCCAAAAAAATGTATACACACTTTAACAGCTGATAGCTCAATTGATGTTTCTTTCTTTCCAAGTTAAACCCATTAGAATTAATAATGGCAGTCAGACTAAGCTTTGAACAAAGGAAATTCATTCTAAAATGCTACTGGAAGTGTGAAAACGCAGTTGAAGTGCAAAGACAGTTTAGGAGGGAGTTTCAAACAGATCCACCAACGCGACTTACCATCACTCGAATTAGAGATAAGTTTGAAGACGATGGAACTGTTCAGAATGTCCACAAGAAGCGTTCCGGAAGACCACGGTCATCGACAAGCCCCACAAAGCAAGAAAGAGTACTGGAAACGTATCACCAAAGTCCAAGAAAATCTGTGCGGCAAGCGAGTCGTGAGGTAGGAATTTCAGAATCGTCTGTCCAACGCATTTTGAAGCGCTGTCATGGAAAAGTTACATTCCAAGATTAGTCCATGCTATTAATGAAGATGATCCGGACCGAAGAGTGGAGTATTGCGAGTGGTACTTGGCACGATGTGGATGTGGATTGGACGAAGGGGTTTCGTAGAATACCCTCCGCGTTCACCAGACCTCACACCACTAGACTTTTTTTTATGGGGATACTTAAAGACAAAGTCTACGCTATAAAACCTGCAACAGTCGCTGAATTGAGAGCAGCCATTGAACGAGAATGCACACAAATACCAAACGAAATGTTTCGTGATGTTTGCGATTCCATTGCTTCGCGTTATCAGCAGTGCCTGGACCAGAACGGACGTCAGTTTGAAAACAGGCGTTGACAAAACAATTAAATAATGTCTGTAGATTCTATTACATTTTGAAAATGAAATGTATTTTAATAAACACTGCCTTTATAAGTATTTAAAGTGTGTATACATTTTTTTGGGACGCCCTGTATATATATATATTATATATATATATATATATTATATATATGTGTGTGTGTGTGTGTGTGTGTGTGTGTGTAATAATAGGGGATTTATGCGGGTAGATCCAGATTCTCCGTTGACTCTAGGTCTAGGGTGATTTGAAAATTTGATGTTCGTCAGAATGAACAATTCGGGTAGGGCCGGATTCTCCGTTAAACTGTACGCTTAGGTTGGAATGAAAAGCTTGACCTCCGACGGAATGAGCAAATCAGGTATTTTTTTTGTCTTTCTTGGAATAAAAAGAAAGTTGTTTTGAAGGCATTTTGTATGAGATCTACAGAAGCTAAGGCTAACAAAGATCCTAAGATCCACTCTAAGGTTAGCCCGAGAGAAAAGAAACAGTAGGGGGTTTAAAAGATGAGAATAAGGGGTTAAGTAAGTAGCAACACCTATCACTCGTGAGTTAACATTCATTCAGAAAAAGAGAAAAAAAGACTCACCATCATCGTTCGCCGGCCACTGCCAAGTCAGAAAGATAGTCGAAGAGAACAGGAGAGGGGTGAAAGATGAAAGGAAGTAAAATAAGATCGCTTACAAACCATGCAAACACAGTCTTATCTCACTGTCATACTATGCAAACTAGAGACATGCAAGTAAAGAGTTACAGACATGCAAGTAAGGGGAAAAAAGAAATGGTAGAGTATAACAAAAAGTGGGTTAGTTTACGTTACGAGCTACATCTACGTTCGTGTTAGTCTAATTTTTTTTTTAATAATTTTATTCCTGACATCACACGCTGGCATGTCACAAGCTGGCATTAATCGTCAAAAGACTCATCCAACACCCCAAGAGCTCCTGTTACTAATTGTTTTTTATTTTAAACACGTTAATATTTTTAAAATGCCTATCTAAACGGTTCTTAAACATATTAACGCTGGTAGAGTTAACGACTGACGCGGGAAGATTATTCCATTTATCAATTATTTTAAAAGTAAAGAAGTTTTTAGCGATATTAGTAATGAAACGTCTGCCACGCAACTTAAATCCGTTATTACGAGTATTGCTATTATCGAAAGTGAACAGTTTGTCAAAATTTACGTTATCGATGTTATTAACAATCTTGAAAACTTCAATAAGCTCCCCCCTTAATCTCCTAGTTTCAAGTGAATGCAAGTCTAACTCTTTAATCCTATCTTCATAAGGCTTGTTGTGCAATGACGGAATTAGTTTCGTGGCACGACGCTGAACCCTTTCTAACCTATTAATATCCTCACGCAAATACGGGCACCAAAACTGAACGGCATATTCTAAATGAGGCCAGACTAGGGACTTGTAAAGGGGCAACATAATATCCTTTCGATTTAAATTCGAAATTACGCGCTATGAAGCCTAACATCCTATTAGCTTTTGCGCAAGACTCCAGGCACTGGTTCCTAACTTTTAAATCCTTAGATACGCGTACGCCTAAATCTACTTCCTCGTCAACGCTCGCTAACTCTCTATCATCCATCGTGTACGTGTAATTATTGTTACGAGAACCTATATGCAAAACTTTACATTTGTCTACGTTAAATTGCATCTGCATTTATCCGTCCTCCATAATCCTATTTACATCGTCTTGGAGCATATTTCTATCGTCCTCGTTAACAACCTTACCGCCTATTTTAATATCGTCCGCGAATTTTGACACGTTACTAGTCAATCCTACATCAATGTCGTTAATGTAAATTACGAATAGCAATGGGCCTAACACTGAACCCTGTGGGACACAGCTACCTACATCCAACCACCCGATTACCTTCCATTATCAACGACCCTCTGTCTCCTAGCACGAAGCCATTCCTCTAATCGTTAGCTACCTGACCCCGTATACGTGCGCTTTAACCTTCGCAGTTAATCTTCTATGCGGAACTGTTTCGAACGCCTTTTTAAAATCTAAATAAATAACGTCAGCCGCTCTATGCCTATCGTATTCGCGCACTATTTCGTTATAAAATTCTAACAAATTAGTTAAACAAGATCTATGGCGTCGAAACCCATGCTGACTACTATTAATCAAATCTCACCTTTCTAAGTGATCGATGATACGATCCCAAACTACGGATTCCAAAAGTTTACCGACTATTGACGTTAAGCTAATGGGCCTATAATTGCAAGCTACTATGCGGTCGCCTTTTTTAAAAATGGGCGTCACGTTAGCTAATTTCAAGTCTTCAGGAATAATCCCCGTTTCGAGTGACTGATTAAAAATCTTCGTTAAGGGGACTACAATAACGTCTTTCAAATCTTTCAAATATCTGGGATAAAAAGCGTCAGGGTCTGAAGCCTTGCTAACTTTTAGCCTATCAATATAATGCGCACTCTCACCCTCGTAAACAGTTATTTCATCCAAAATAGTCTCGCTAGTAAATGGAACGATATCGTCCACGTCGGGAACATTATTTACGTCTTCTACGATAAAAACTGTCGCAAAAAAATTATTGAAAATACCCGCCATCGCCTAAGCGTCAGAACCCAAAGCGCCGTTAACGTCCACTAGAGGGCCTATGTTATCTTTTATCGGCTTACGATTATTGACGTTTTCGAAAAACTTTTTTGGATTATGTTTACTATCCGCAGCTGTAAGTATCTTTAAATTACGCTTAGCATTCCTAACTAATCTTTTAACCCAACGTCTAAGCTCGATATATCTATTAAAGTTAGCTGCCGTTCGTCATCACCAAATCTAAAATATTGTCACCGCGCGTTGGTTCGGTAACCATCTGTCGTAAAAAATTAACTTCCATGAACTCAATCAATCTCAAACCCTCCTGATTAACAGTAAAAGTCTCGTAATTAACATTAGGGCAGTTAAAGTCTCCGACAATTATACTATTCCGATTGTCAATACAATTACCAAGAAGTGAGTAAAATCTAGTATCGGTATTGAGGGGTTGAACGGGAGGTCTATAAACAACAACAAAATTAAAACTAATACTACGCGCCCTAACTTCAACGCATATCGCATTAACTGCTGCCGGAAAATCTATCTTAACCTCCATAGCCCTAAGAGAATTACGAATGTACAGCAAAACGCCGCCACCAATCCTATGTAACCTATCATTAGAAAAGAGTTTAAAACCCGGTACATCAAGTTCCCCCAACAAGAGTCGAGTCACGGTATTTAACCACGTTTCAGTGATAGCAACTATATCGTAGTTGCCGGAATAAATTATCGCCTTAAATTCGTTTAATTTATTTCTAATACTACGCGCGTTACAATAAAAGACGTTTATGTTATTGTTTACCACGGGCCGGCGTTTTAAACTATTTTTCACGTCGGACCCGCGTTCCCCGGACCCACAACGTTTAAAGAAGGCTTCGACCTATACAGCTTTCGTACGTTTTCGTCAATTAACCTACCTAGCCTAGCATTACCTATTTTATTAAAATGCACCCCATCTTTTATAAAAAGGCTAGGATCACTGAATTTTAGCCACAGCTTTACGAAAGGTACATTTTCCTCAGCACAAATCTCTTCTAATTTATTATTCAAAAATATTGTTTTTGACGTAATCCTAAGACCAAACCGTGCCTAGGGGTAATACCTAGAACTAAAGACCTATCTGACCTCGCCTTCAGGGACCTAATTAACCCCCTATATCTCTCCAAAAGTCAGGCACTCTCGTATCGTGCCTATACGAGTCGTTGCCTCCTACCATCGCCACCAACTTCGAGTGACGGGAGGCAACGTCAATCCTATCCACTTCGTCCCTAACTCTGTCAACCCTGGCCCCTGGGAGACAGACCCTCCTCCTCTTGGTTGGATGCCGTTCGATGAACTCTTTGTCCATATGGCGCACTAAAGAGTACCCAATTAAAATAGTTTACCCCCCTTTCCAAATGGGCGAAAGGGTTCGAAACCTCGATAAAGGGTTTCCTATCACCTAACGTACGCGGCCTAGCTCCACCCTTAACTTCTCTAAATCCCTCCCCATCTCCTAATCTCGGACCAACCTTAACCCCTTCCTCAACTCTATCCAACCTTCCCAATAAGTTACCTAAACTAGAAACTAGGTTACCCACCTCACCCTTCAAATTACTAATGTCTTGAACGTTAGTATTGGTTCGGCTTTCGTCAACCGTAGCCCTACCCCTGCCCTCATCAAGCGTTGCAAGTCTTTCCGTTACCTCACGTACACTGCGTTTTATGTCAACTAATTCCTCCATTAACTCGCAAAAGAAACAAACTGATCTCTCGGTAATCGCCATAGGACCGCCGATATTATCTTTAAATTCCGAATACCACCGGTTTACCCTACACCTAACACACGACGCTTTCTGCGACGGCAGCGCGCAGTTAAAAATTAGTTTATAACCGTCACAAGTTTAAGTTACATTAAGCCGGCACGCTATGAAAACTTCTAAATCGCTAAAAACCACTAATATTCAATTACTTAACTATAACAATGTGAACATAAACGCAAGTAAAGGTGTCAGGAAATGATTGCCCCCCTGTACAGAAGAAACTGAAAGGAATAGAAAAAAACAGACAAAACCACGCGAAAGGGCGTTTAATTTTGAATAAAAACCACTTGTTTTAATATCGGGTGTTGCCCCCATTTGCAGCTCTGACGGCCATTAATCGACGGAGGTATGATCCCAGAAGTGTCTCAAAGAGATCGGTATCATGACTCATTTCTTCAAGGACTTCGTTGATCTTTGCAGTCATAATTTCTGTTGAATACCGATTCTGAATGGGTTGTTCCAGCATTAAGGACTCCACCCGATCCTTCATGATGGATCCGACATGTTCACAGACATTAAGATCGGGAGAACTGCCAGGCCATTCATTATTTCCTAAAAAATCAATGTTATTGTCCTTAAGCAGTTATTGAGTCGCAAGTGCTTTCATACAGGGGGCTTTGTCGTGAAGAAAGGTTGCCTGTTCAACATCCAAAACACACTCGGGGTCTTTCAAAAACGGAATTACATGTTGGGCTAAAATTACATTTCGAAAATAAGGCCCATCCCAACTGGTTCCTCTTGGTTTGATAACCCAGATGAGCTTCCGAATAGAGAACATAATGAAAACACCCACACATGCTGGATTTTTTACTATTTCTCGATACTTCTGGTCGTCTGGGACTTCATCAGGAGTTGTTGCCCAAACCCGATCATTCTGAAAATTTGGTTTTCTGGAGACATAAACGAAGAATTCATCGCTGACAACCAAGTGAAGGAAATCGTCTTCCGTCCATTCCTCAAGATAATCACAAAACCATAGCCGATCTTCAATATTAAGATCACTCTTCCGTGGCTTAGCTATTTCATGCCAAGCACTCAAGCCTTGGCGAACTCGAAATTGATGCACAAGTTGCCGATTGACTATCTTACCACGACGGATAAGTATCTCTTTCGCTACCTCAGAGCAGCTCTTCTTTCGGCGCCGTGATGCAGCAAGCACAATGTCTTTCGATTCTTGAGATAATTCTCCGGTCTTCCTCCTCGAAATTCTGTTTCACAATCTTCAGGATTCTTATTCCAATTCCTTTTGACAAAGTCTTCTGATCTTTTTAATCTCTCAGCCACCCAGTGTCGAGTTATGAAAGTTGCACCAGCTTCCTTTGCTTCACGAAATGTGACAGCTCGAATGCGGTCAAGAACTCGCTTTTTCTCTGAATTGTTCAAAATAGATGATGCCATGGTTTCTGTGGAGAAAAAAATGGTAAGAATTAAAATCACAGGAATAGAATATAATGGATTTTATTCAGATTTTAACGCTCTTTCAAGTGGTCTCGCCGGTTTTTATCTATCTCTTCTAGTTTTTGCTCTACAGGGGGGGCAAAAACTTTCCAAAAGTAAAATTTTTATCAATATGCAAAAGTAGATGCAATATCAGAGAGCTCAGGAAATGCGTCCGTTCAGTACAGAGTCTAGCTGACGAATGAATGAGATCTACAGGTCTACAGAAGCTAAGGCTAACAAAGACCCTAAGATCCACTCTAAGGCTAGCCCGAGAGAAAGGAGAGAGTAGGGGGTTAAGAGAAGAGAGGAGAATAAGGGGTTAAGTAAAGAGCAACACCTATCATTCGTGGGTTAACATTCATTCAGAAAAAGAGGGAAAAAGTCTCACCATCATCATCCGCCGGCCACTGCCGACAAGTCAGAAAAATAGTCGGAGAATATAGGAGAGGGGTGAAAGATGAAAAGAAGTAAAATAAGAACGCTTACAAACCATGCAAACACAGTCTTAACTCACTGTCATACCATGCAAACTACAAACATGCAAGAAAAGAGTTAGAGACATGCAAAGTAAGGAGGATAAGAAAAAAAAAAAAAGTAGGTAAAGTTAAACAAAAAGTGGGTTAGTTTACGCTATGAGCTACATCTACATTCGTGTTAGTCTAATTTTTTTTTTTTTTTTTTTTTTTATTGCTGGCATCACACGCTGGCATGTCACAAGCTGGCATTCATCGTCAACAGACTCATCCTCGAGCACCACCACCAGAGCTCCTATTGTTAACTTTTTTTTAATTTTAAACAACGTTAATATTTTTAAAATGTCTGTCAAGACGGTTCTTAAAACACATTAACGCTGGTAGAATGAACGACTGACGCGGGAAGATTATTCCATTTATCAATTACTTTAAACGTAAAGAAGTTTTTAGCGATATTAGTAATGAAACGTCTGCCACGCAACTTGAATCCGTTATTGCGAGTATTACTATTATCGAAAGTGAACAATTTGTCAAAATTTACGTTATCGATGTTATTAACGATTTGAAAACTTCAATAAGCTCCCCCCTTAATCTCCTAGTTTCGAGTGAATACAAGTCTAACACTTTAATCCTATCTTCATAAGGCTTATTGCGCAATGCCGGAATAAGTTTCGTGGCACGACGCTGAACCCTTTCTAACCTATCAATATCCTCACGCAAGTACGGGCACCAAAACTGAACGGCATATTCCAAATGAGGCCTGACTAGGGACTTGTAAAGGGGCAATATAATATCCTTCGATTTAAATTCGAAATTACGCGCTATGAAGCCTAACATCCTATTAGCTTTTGCGCAAGACTCCAGGCACTGGTTCCTAACCTTTAAATCTTTAGTTACGCGTACGCCTAAATCTACTTCCTCGTCAACGCTCGCTAAATCCCTATCATCCATCGTGTACACGTAATTATTGTTGCGAGAACCTATATGCAAAACTTTACATTTATCTACGTTAAATTGCATCTGCCACTTATCCGTCCACTCCATAATCCTATCTACATCGTCTTGGATCCTATTTCTATCGTCCTCGTTAACAACCTTACCGCCTATTTTAGTATCGTCCGCGAATTTTGACACGTTACTAATCAATCCTACATCTATGTCGTTAATGTAAATTACGAATAGCAATGGGCCTAACACTGAACCCTGTGGGACACCGCTACCTACATCTAACCACACTGATTCACTACCATTAACTACGACCCTCTGTCTCCTAGCACGAAGCCATTCTTCTAACCAGTTAGCTACCTGACCGCGTATACCGTGCGCTTTAACCTTCGCAATTAGTCTCCTATGCGGAACTGTATCGAACGCCTTTTTAAAATCTAAATAAATAACGTCAGCTGCCCTATGCCTATCGTATTCGCGCACTATTTCGTTATAAAATTCTAACAAATTTGTTAAACAAGACCTATGGCGTCGAAACCCGTGCTGACTACTATTAATCAAACCCTACTTTCTAAGTGATCGATAATACGATCCCTAACTACGGATTCCAAAAGTTTACCGACAATTGACGTTAAGCTAATGGGCCTATAATTGCTAGCTACCGCGCGGTCGCCTTTTTAAAAATAGGCGTGACGTTAGCTAATTTGAAGTCTTCAGGAATAATCCCCGTTTCGAGTGACTGATTAAAAATCTTCGCTAAGGGGCCTACGATAACGTCTTTCAAATCTTTCAAATGTCTAGGATAAAAAGCGTCAGGGCCTGGAGCCTTGCTAACTTTTAGCCTATCGATATAATGCGCAATCTCAGCCTCGTAAACAGTTATTTCATCTAAAATAGTCTCGCTACTAAATGGAACGATATCGTCAACGTCGGGGACATTATTTACGTCCTCTACGGTAAAAACTGTCGCAAAAAAGTTATTGAAAATACCCGCCATCGCCTGAGCGTCAGAAGCCAAAGCGCCATTTACATCCAATAGAGGGCCTATGTTATCCTTTACCGGCTTACGATTATTTACGTATTCAAAAAACGTTTTTGGATTAAGTTTACTATCCGCAGCTATAACTATCTCTAAATTACGCTGGGGATGCTGGGGAGAAAATGCTGGGGATGCTGGATTCCCCATTAAACCGTAAGTCTAGGGTGGGGTGAAAAGTTTGATCTTCGTCAGAATGAACAATTCGGGTAGATCCAGAGTCTCCTTTAAACTGTAAGTCTAGGGTGGGGTGAAAAGTTTGGCCTTCGTTAGAATGAACAATTCGGATAGGTCCGGGTTTGTATATTTTTTATTATATATATACACTCCTCGTTCGTAATTATTATACTATTATTATTTTTGATTGCATATATTCCTTCGCTTGTATAGGAATGTATATTTATTTTCAATATATTTCGTGAAATTGGATCCAATAATTTGTCTAAATAAACAGACTGATGTGATGGTGTTTTATTTAATTCTTTTGGATGTGTGTATATATATACGTTATTATTATATTTAATTATAGCATATGGCTGGTTAGGCCTTCTAAGTCAACTGGCGGGTTATGCCAATTGGCGGTTTAAGCCACCTGACGGGGACAAACGCACACAAATGCACGTACACCTCCGACTAGGATTATGCCAATCCAATAATTCGTCTAAATAGAGTGAAGTGGTTGTGTTTTATTTAATTCTTTTGGTTGTGTGTATATATAAACGATTATTATTATTTAATTATACCAAATGGCTGGTTAGGCCTTCTAAGCCAACTGGCGGATTAAGGCTGCTGACGGATTATGCCAACTGGCGGAGAGCCAGAATATATGCTTTAATTAAATAAATAGCGCAATCTGGCAACTCAGTCAGATAAGCCAACTGGCTGATTAGGATATTATAAGACAGCGGGAGCTCGGATGAACTCTCAATATGCGCTTGGCAGCAGCCAAGCGAACACCTCTCTCTCCTCAATCTCTCCTTTTGCGCCCATGCTACTTAAGAGCATAATAATCACTCTTGTTTATTTTTCTAATAATGCTCTTCTGGTTTATAATTAAAGGGTTGATGATGTAATCACAAACATTCCCATATGCAGTAATATTGTATGAGATGTGGATAAACTAGAAATAATAAAGCGTTTTAAGTGTATTTGTGGGGAGGAAACGTAATTTTGTTAATATAAACAAGAATTTCGACAATTTATGAACTATATTTTTAATATACTGACGAAGGGATAGTTTGTCATCAAGCGCAATTCCTAATAATTTCCCTTCAGTGAGGTGACGCGCAATATCAAATGCAAGTTGACCATAATAGTGAGGTCTGGTATTAATTTCTTTTTTGTGATTAGCCGGAAGTTTGTTTTATTTTTATTTAAGGATAAGTTATTGACTTTCAGAGAGTCGCATATTCTCGCGATGTCTCTACTATTTTGTTAAGGGACCTGAGATCGCTGTCTGAGTATATCAGGGAGGTATCATCCGCATATTGGAAGCCTTTGCCGTTATTACGAGCGTTGTGAAAGTTATTTTTGTTGATCAGATATAAAAGAGTGCCCAAAATGGTTCCTTGTGAAACTCCATGTGTAATTTTTAGTTAGGTGGTGATGATGTTATTATGTTTGATGTATTGGCTTCTGTTGTATAGTTATGATATAAACCAATTTAGAGAAAATTTATTTATGCCATAATGAGATAATTTGTAAATAAGTATGTCGTGGGAGATTGTATCTTTTTAATAGATCTTTAAGCCAGAGAACAGAAAATTCTTTATTATTAAGGGTTTTATATAGCCCGTCTAATGCGCCTGAAATCGCGTCGCTCATTTCATGTCCTAAAACCAAATTCATACTTCGATATGAGGCTATTTTCCTCGAAATATTTCGAGAGCTACGTGTACACAAGTTTTTACAGTATTTTTCCTAATGTAGGTAAGATGGATATCTGTCGGTAATTCCAAGGTAGTAATTTGTCTCCTGACTTGAATATTGGAGAAACTCGTGTTTTTTTAAGTATGTCAAGAAAAATACAATATTGATTAAGTGAGAGAGTAAGTATCTGAAAAACACCTTCAGGAAAGCAGTATCAGAAGAAAGAATACACATAGAAAGTACACTATGAAATTCGAGTAATCGATTCAGATTTTTCCGATTAAGCAAATATGGAAAATTATTATAGATAATCTTTAATTTGAAAATGTGAATCAATCTTTCATTTAATTTTATAAAGTATTTTTATTTTACAAATGATAAAATTCATTTGGATGTTTCGTACATTAAAATTTTATAAATTTCTGCATTTTTACTTTTGTTTACACAAATTCACAGATTAACACAGTCTTAGAGTTTGTACTGAAGTGAAAAAACAATTTCATTAAAATGAAAGTAATAAATAACTGATTTAAATTCGTAGTGACATTATACGTATTAATAGTAAGCCAACAGTTACTGGAGATTTAAAAGTAATGGAAAATAAATGAAATCTAAGTTATACTTCAATTATTGAAATATTAGAGATAAACCTACTGTACAATGAGTCATTCGCCGCCAAATGTTTTGTAGCAGTTAAAATGAACACTCTGTTAACTTAACCAATCAACATGTTGAGTTACATGTGAAATATTCGCAGAACATTGTGTCCCCAACTACGGATCATCGTCTGTCATTATCCAATGCAGGAAATTAACAGACCAAAGTGTTAATCATAAATCATTCACTGTCAACACAGAATACCTTAATGAAAGGCAAATTATTTACACATGTAAATTATGTAAATGTTCAGATGAAACTGTAGTTTCACATAAAATACATTGAAAGTACAATCATTCTGTTGCTGTCAATTGTAGGAAAATAACAGACAGATATGGAATATTCAGTAACAGAGGTTTAAAAGATAGAGCATTTACATAACCAGTTGATCTGTAACTTCAAATATGCCTGTAGTGTGTTGATGGCAGACAGTTTTTGTATTTTAACCGATTTATTTGTTCAGTGTATTACTTAATGCAATTGTCCAGTGTTTCTCCTACGGTCATAAGATTCGTGTTACAAGAAAGTATTTGCTCCCGTGCTCTTTACAATAAATGGCTTCGAATTATTGACCAAGAAACTGAATGTAATATTGAGCCTTTTGAAGATGATACAAAAATTAGGAAAAGAAATCACATCTGAAAATAAAATAAAATAGATACAGTCGGAGAGAAACATTATTTAAATGGGATGAAAAAATTAGCCTTTAATTCAAAGATGATAAATTTTTAAACTTTTAGATATGGCATCAACATATTACAATAAACAGCTTTAAAAAAAAACGGCAAAAAGCAAATTACATCAAAATACCAAGTTATAGGTTAAGAAGTAATATATCCATAGATGCAGGATTCATAGACCACTAGAATATCAAAACTGTTCTGGGATAAAATTAATGGAAATCATACCTGCGAATTAATACGCAAGAAAATCACACACCGTGGAATTGTGGAAAGATCTGTATACGAGTATTTGTGTTCTCGCAAGTTCACATAAGAAACAAGATATCGCAGATAGTCATGCATTAAAAAAAACACATATTTAGAATAATAGAAACAAAATATGAAGATTACTGGTCACACCTTGAATCCGTTTGTAATTGTATTTACTGGAAACGCACTGTGAACGAAACACAATAAAATATGAATAAATAATTCTTTAAAAATCAGTTTCTGGTTGTAAAAACGAAATAAAACGATAGAATGGCTGCATAAAAAGATTCGGCATCCTCCTCAAGGAAGGCGCAGCTTGAGTACTCAAATAGTACTTGGTGAGCAAAGTGAATTTTTTTAATTGAATTTAATAACCTTTATTGATAAAATAAATACAATTTTTACAATTTTTGTTTAACATAAATAATTGTAAAATTGGACTAATTATTTAATTTCATTTGGCCCTTAATCTTTAGGCTTTACTCGACTTTACGTGGCCAAAGGGCCGAAGGTTCTCCGTAATTAACACACTTTTCACTTAATAGCATTAGTAGTATGGCCGAAAAATGGACGAGTGCAAGAATGTTGCAATGCAATTGCAAATATTGATCAATGTTGCAAGATGTTGAAAATGGGTTACTCAACCGGGGGGTATGCACTGAAGGCCCGAACGGGGTAGGGATTATGCAACATCAATGCTGCAAAGGGGGGTAGGGTTATGCAACAACTCAATGCTGCCAAGGGGGAAAGGGGAGGGAGCTTCGGGGGGAGAAGGGAGGATGACCTCCCCCAAAGGGGTAGCCTTAACCTAAGAGAGGATGAGAAAGGAGACGGAGGATGTCTTTGGGGGAGAAGCTGGGATGTCCTCACCCCACCAAAGGGAAACCTAACCTAAACCTTAACCTAAGAAGGAGAGAGAGTTCTTAGGTTAAGGTTTAGGTTAGGGCCAAGCAGGTATTATATAAAGGATCGTGAGTTGCCAGACATCACTTATTTATATATGGAGGGGGTTACCAGATACCACCATTTATTTTATTTGTTCAGGTATACCTTATTAGAATGAGTTGCTAGATAATACCATTTAATTTTATTTACATGAGTTGCCAAATAGTGTTTTTCTGGTATACCTTATTAGGCTGAGTTCCCAGGTTGCGCCATGTATTTTAACTTATTTAGACGAGTTTCCATTTATTTATTTATTAGGCAAGACCGACTTTCTCCTTAAAAAATGCAAAAAACCACTTTTTTCTACGTGAAGATCAAAATATGAAAATAAAAACCCACTCTAATAGACAGAGTTTATTTCCACAACAGTTTCGACGCCCACTGGCATCCTCCTCGGGTGGATACAGAAACACGAATGAACCAAAACAAGATGGAAAAAAAATCCAGGGACCGACCGTTAAGAAATTCGCACCTAGGTTAGATCCCATTCTCCTGACACCGGAAGGGCATTTTCATTAAGTACATTCGCGCAAATTTAAAACTATCTTCCTGTTCTAAACATACAGATTCTATTATTTTTTTTTTTTTTTTTTTTACATAATTATTACATTTATTATTAAATTTATTACATTTAATATTGCATAATTATTTATTACAGAAATTATAAATTTATTATTACATTGGTTGTTACATTGTTGTTTATTATACAGAACTTATAAACCGAAAAACGAATGAAAAAAGCCGATTAGGAAACAATCCAGAGACCATTGAGAAATTCGCACCTAGGTTAGATACCGTTCTCCCGACACCGGAAGGGCATTTTATTACAGGGTCCGCTTATAAGTACATTCCCACAAATTAAAACTATCTTCTTGTTCTATACATACAGATTCTAATATTTTGACTTAATTACTGCATTTATTATTGCATTTACATTTTTTTTAACATTTATTATTATTACCTTTACCTTCATTATTAAATTTATAATATTACCTTTATTATTACATCTGTTGCATTTAGATTTATTTCCACATTTATTACTTCCATTATTACATTTACTAAAAGCGAGTAAGGAAACAATCCAATCCAGAGACCTTTAAGAAATTCACACTTAGGTTCGAACACGTTCCCACGACTCCGTAAGGGATTTTTTGACCAAGAATCTCATTAAAGGGTCTAACTTATAAGTACCTTCGCACAAATTAAAATTATCTACTTTTTCTATACACACAGATTCTATTATTTTTCTTTTGACATAATTATTACATTTATAAAGTACCTTACTTGATTCCCAATCTATAGCATGATTATTTTGGCTGGCGTGATAAAAAATGGCATTATTAGTATTACACCTTTAAAAACATATTTGTGTTCTTTAATACGGGTTTCAATATTTCTTCCAGTTTCTCCACGTATACTAAATCACAACTTTTACAGGGAATGCTGTAGACACAGGCTTGTTCCTCTTTTGCAACGTTATTCCTAACCAATTTACTTTTCACGGTAGACGAATATTTGAACGCAAAGCAAACTTAAAATCTTTCGTCAACGGTTTTACTCTTTCTAAGCGGCAATGTAAAGCAAACTCACATATTGTTTTTGGTTAACTGAAGGTTCCCGAGGGGCATAAAAAGATTTTCTGGCTTTAAAATACGCCTTTCTGATAAACCACTCGGGATATTAAATCCTTAAAAATTTTCCAAATCTTTGAATTTTCCGGGTCCAGCAAATGTGGGCTACAAATCCTGTAATTCGTACATTCATTATTTTTCATATCATGATGAAGGGGATAAAAGCTCAATTATTTCTTCCATGTTTCTAAGAGCACTCAGGATTTGTAGCCCGCATTTGCTGGACCCGGAAAATTCAAAGATTTGGAACATTTTTAAGGATTTAAAATATCCCGAGTGGTTTATCAGAAAGGCGTATTTTAAAGCCAGAAAATCTTTTTATGCCCCTCGGGAACCTTCAGTTAACCAAAAACAATATGTGAGTTTGCTTTACATTGCCGGCTTAGAAAGAGTAAAACCGTTGACGAAAGATTTTAAGTTTGCTTTGGCGTTCAAATATTCGTCTACCGTGAAAAGTAAATTGGTTAGGAATAACGTTGCAAAAGAGGAACAAGCCTGTGTCTACAGCATTCCCTGTAAAAGTTGTGATTTAGTATACGTGGGAGAAACTGGAAAAAATATTGAAACCCGTATTAAAGAACAAAATATGTTTTTAGAAGTTGTAATACTAATAATGCCATTTTTTATCACGCCAGCCAAAATAATCATGCTATAGATTGGGAATCAAGTAAGGTACTTTATAAATTTAATAATTATGTCAAAAGAAAAATAATAGAATCTGTGTGTATAGAAAAAGTAGATAATTTTAATTTGTGCGAAGGTACTTATAAGTTAACCCTTTAATGAGATTCTTGGTCAAAAAATCCCTTACGGAGTCGTGGGAACGTGTTCGAACCTAAGTGTGAATTTCTTAAAGGTCTCTGGATTGGATTGTTTCCTTACTCGCTTTTAGTAAATGTAATAATGGAAGTAATAAATGTGGAAATAAATCTAAATGCAACAGATGTAATAATAAAGGTAATATTATAAATTTAATAATTAGGGTAAAGGTAATAATAATAAATGTTAAAAAAAATGTAAATGCAATAATAAATGCAGTAATTATGTCAAAATATTAGAATCTGTATGTATAGAACAAGAAGATAGTTTTAATTTGTGGGAATATACTTATAAGCGGATCCTGTAATAAAATGCCCTTCCGGTGTCGGGAGAACGGTATCTAACCTAGGTGCGAATTTCTCAATGGTCTCTGGATTGTTTCCTAATCGGCTTTTTTCATTCGTTTTTCGGTTTATAAGTTCTGTATAATAAACAACAATGTAATAACCAATGTAATAATAAATTTATAATTTCTGTAATAAATAATTATGCAATATTAAATGTAATAAATTTAATAATAAATGTAATAATTATGTAAAAAAAAAAAAAAAAAAAATAATAGAATCTGTATGTTTAGAACAGGAAGATAGTTTTAAATTTACGCGAATGTACTTAATGAAAATGCCCTTCCGGTGTCGGGAGAATGGGATCTAACCTAGGTGCGAATTTCTTAACGGTCGGTCCCTGGACTGTTTTTCCCTCTTGTTTTGGTTCATTCGTGTTTCTGTATCCACCCGAGGAGGATGCCAGTGGGCGTCGAAACTGTTGTGGAAATAAACTCTGTCTATTAGAGTGGGTTTTTATTTTCATATTTCTCCTTAAAATTGTTCAGCAAGAGAACTAATTATTTAAACGTTGTTCAACTTAATATTAATAATAAAAGAAATACACTAGACAATTGGTTTAGCAAAAGAAATCATTCCAATAACATATTCTCTAAGAATAATATACATTTCACCTATTATTCATGAAACACTTTCATTTATTCTAAAACCTTAGAAAGTATACTGTGTCTATTTACTTTTGGCAATCGTTTCTATACACCTTCTATATTTTTTATAAATAAATTTCAGCGAAAATTTTCAGCGAAATGGTTCAAAAACGATGCTATTTGATATCTTGTACTTTAGAACAGTTGCCTTTAGCAAATAAAAGCACATGTCAGTACAGTGATTTACTCTAAAGCCAAACCGAAAATGTCTATTTACTTTTGTCATTCCTCTGTATATATATATATATATATATATATATATATATATACACACACAAGATGTGTCTTCACAATTGATTTCAGATTATGTAGAAAATTTGGTTTAAAAGAGTTCTAGAAGGGCAACTTTCGGAAAATTTGAAATTTTGAATATCGTGTTTCTGAAATGAAAATCTATAATCTATTACGTTTCATATTTTAATAAAAAATTTTAATGATTTTATATTTCATTTGTCATTATTTTGTACAAAACAATAAAATAAATGTGTTTTTGGCCAAAAATTAGAAAATCGTTTAAAAAAATTTGAAAGAGATCCAAACTTCTCCGCCATTATTTATGGACGGGATGTCAATACTTCTTGTTAAAATAGTCCAAATGAAAAGATTTTTTTAATCAAGTTTCCATACTCTTCAATTATGATATAAACTAAATAGTAAGTTTTAATCAATTTTACAATATTTTAAGGGTACATTTAAGATCATGTAGAAAATTTGGTTTAAAACAGACAAGAGCAACTCGGAAAATTTGAAATTTTGAATATCGTGTTTCAGAAAAAAATCTATAATCTATTACGTTTCATTTTTAATAAAAAATTTTAATGATTTTATATTTCATTTGTCATTATTTTGTAAAAAACAATAAAATAAAGGTGTTTTTCGCCAAAAATTAGAAAATCGGTTAAAAATATTTGAAAGAGATCCAACCTCCGCCATTATTTTTGGATGGGATATAAATACTTCTTGTTAAAATAGTCGAAATGAATAGATTTTTTAAGAAAGTTTCTATACCATTGATTTTTGGTATAAACTAACTGGTAAGTTTTAATCAATTTTACAATTTTAATATTATCGTATAATATTATATAATATTGGGGTGAAATATTTACATGACACCGACATGACAAATCCCGCCCCCTCCTCCCTATAACCGCGCCTGGCACTTGGAACTAGCACAAAGTGAAAAACGTTTTGGTGCAAATGAAGTAGTGATAGCTTACTTTATTTAAAAAGGAACAGGACCTACTGTTTGTGTGTACCTCAAGATCTTTACCCTATAGTATGAAAAGTAATTGTTCCACAATATACCTTACGAAATCCCACTGGTTACATTAGTCCCCACTCTTCATGAATCTGTCTCGTTTTACTCTCGTAAAAGGTAGGTATACCTTTGGTTTTCTATGAGTAAACCAATAATGGATCAGAACGAGAACTTTATTATACCTCTTACATCGCGAACTTTAAGTTTTTCTGACAATCGCTTTTGGGGAACTTTATGAAAACCATTTTGAAAACCTAATTATAATGCAATATGTAAGAAAGCGATGAAATTTTGGAATGTAAACTTTTGAGTGACAAAGAGAGAGGTAAAAGAATGATTACCTGGCACTGGTGTCGTCTTTTTACTTTCTTTCGGGGTCTGAAAGGAAAATAAAAGTAAGTGATAAAGCGAAATATTCATCTCTCCGTCCGTCTATCCGTTACCTAGTCACGATCAACCTTAGAGTATGGTTTGAGCACTGTTTTTATAGGGTTAAAAATAAAACTCTGGGATGCTCGCTAACCAAAGAGAAACTCCAGGGTAGAAAAACTTAACTTACGCAGGCACAGTGCCAAAAAGGACCAGAATGGTATTTTGAGAAAGCTATGAGGCCCATTTTCTCATTGTACTGTACAATATAGATTCAAAGGTCTTTCCACCTTTTTTATGACCATTGGTCGTAATTATTATCAAAGTAATGAGAAGAACGGTGATTGGTTGATACTGGCCAATCACATTGATTTTTCAAACATTTACTGTACAGCCTTTACTGCCCTGCCACGAGCGTGAAAAAACGGCGGAAACAAGTTTTTAATCTATATTGTGTATTCATGTTTTTTATTCTCAAACTATCTATCTACGAAGAGTGCCACTAAACGGCACTGCTTATTTATACTGGTACTATATTTATTCCATTGAACAGTGAACACTATCATATTACCACAAATATTAATGAAGGAAACCTTTAAAATTAGTTACTTTATAAAACAAATTCAGATTTCAGAAAAGGGGATTGATTAGTAAATTTTCACATTTGCTTTAGCAAACGTTGTTAAGGGCAAAAACACTTTTCTACACTGATGGCCGCTTATCAAGTTCTATTAGAACGCGTCTGTGCAAAATTGTCCCGCTCATCTACAGAAAAAGAAATTAAGACATTAATTACTGCCCTTCTATTGTAGTTTTCAGGCAGGGGGGACTCTCCCCCCTCGTAGTCAGCAGAGGGAGGATTAAATGAGGGTGGGAGTAAGTGAAAAACGGTAACCTTTCTTACCTTCACGTACAATGTAACGAGAATAACGAATCCAACGCATACAATGAGCAGCAGGAGAGAAGCGATGATGGTGAGTGTGATAAATATTATTTTGCGATCAGGGCCTGGAAGGAATACGAGTAAAATATTGTAATGAATGAGGACAACTTTCGAAATCAGAAACGCTTCAACAACCGTGTTTTGATCTCTCATTTTATAGTTTATTCAAATGAGGAAAACGTTTCGAATTTCAAAAGCGTCTCTTCTTCTTCGGGTGAATACAAGAGACGTAAAAGGCGGTCAAGACAAGGCCGATTAGGTGAAGGAAATGTACGGCTCGAAGCAAGGTTTAATTAGCGAAGGTTTTATTGCAGGATTTTCGCCGCATTTAAACAAAAACCATTCTGACCATTCTTCCTTGCCAATCCTCTCGATGCCTAATCCTCTCCATGCCCCATATACTTCTCTTCCCGTTTCACTACTTTCGTTCACCACAACTTTTGCGTGTACCATTCTTGCTTACCAGACTTTCCAGCGTTATTCCGCCTCTAACTACTTCACACCTCGTATTACGACCCCTTCCACGCACCACCATCACCTTTCTCTCGTCTGCATTCGCGCTTAATAGTCGCCTTTTACAAACTTCCACACACGCTTCATTCAGTATCTGCGACTCTCGCTCACTTTTACCAATCATCACTGCATCATACGCTTTTGGCAGAGATAATACCCATTCATTATGATTTACTTTGAGAACAACTTCTCGTTCCTGCCCTTACTTCTCTATGAAGGCGCCACAACCGTTTTCATCCAGTCCTCAAACTCTTTTTCTCCTCCCATGTCATTCTACGTACCTCTGCCACCCATTTTCTAACCTATTTTAATATCAACGTAAACATTTCCTGGAAAGATCACATATACTAAAACAGCTTCTAAGAGGTTAGGTGTGCTGTCCGTCTCCGCGGTTTCTTCACCTCCACTCAGTTACTCCCTCTGTACAGGGGTCTTGTTCGCCCCTGTATGGAGTATGTTTCTCATGTGTCGATTGGCTCAACCCACACAGCCGTACTTAACCAGGTGGTTATTGTATTGTATTTCGTCTCATCAATTCCCCGCCTCTAACTGATTGTCTTCAATCCCTCTCTCTTTGCCACAATGTTGCCTCACTCTCTCTTTACTATCGCTATTATAACGGACATTGCTCTTCTGAACGCTCTAACTGCATGCCTCATCCTTTAAGGAGAGCACGCAGCACCAGACTTTCTACACTTTCTCATTCCTTTTCTCCAACTCCGTAACGCGAGGGTTAATCGGTATTTTCAGTCTTTCATCTACTCAACCGGTCACTCTGGAACAATCTTCCTCACTCCATCTTTCCTCCTGTCTATGACCTCCCATCTTTCAAACGCAGAGTGTCTAGGCACCTCGAAAACCCCGAGGTTCAGATCTTTTTTACCCTCTCTTTACTCCTCTATTTAGTCTCCACTTCAAAACTCTATATTTCTCCATCCTATCTACTATTACTTTTTCTTGTCTAGCTTTTCTCATCCTATACCACGTACACACATCCTTACGTTTAATAAAAGAGATTTACCTAAACACAAACCATTTCAACCTTTCACTATTCCTATTCTCACCTTGTACTCCAAATGTCTCTATAATACTCCATCTTCCGATCCCATTCCAACTTTTGCATTCATATTTTCCACCACCATTACCTCGTACCCATTTTGCACCCGCGCAATTTCATTTCCTTAGTCCCTCCAAAAACTCAACTCAAACGCACGACCTCGCCATTTCCTTTCTTACTTCAAACTTTACATACAGACACCTACATAGAACCCATCAATTTATACTCATACGTAAACTTACATAGTTCCTCTTTCATCAACAATGTCACTCCTCTTTTCAATCTCTCACTCGTTTCCTCAAGGTTACCCCAAATCTTATTCCTTTCACGTCATACCATTCAAACTCATCATCATTTCCTCCCAACTTTGCTTCACACATACCAAGTACATCATACAGGCCTTGTGAGAGGAGAAACGGGGGAGGGGAATGGGGGAAAATTCCGGGGGCCCCAACCCGATGGAGGTCCCTACTAAATGCTAAGTTTAAATTCTTTTTGTTTCAAATAATTTGCACGTCCTCAGTCAGGAAGGACGTCTCAGAGACAAGAGTTTCATTTGAGCGACGAATGAATTTTAGCATCTTATTCTTTTCTAAATAAATAGTTTCGGCAAAGGATGAAAGACGTTGTTTTCAAACTTATGTTAACTTTAAACTTTTATTAACGAAAGTTAAGAAAAGAAAAAAAAGCTGCAAGATCTCAAGAGGCAGCACTTCATTCATCTTTAAGGCTTTGTGAAACTCATGAAGAAACCTTAATAAGAAAAGAGAATGATAAAAAAAGACACCACACCACTAAATGTCTAATTGAAACTTCTCATGAAGCAGAAATTAGGTGAAAAAAATAATTTTAAATTCATCCATTAGGATGAAAGAAACTGTTGAAAGAAAAGAAATGAGAAGAGCAGGCGATAGAGACGCTAGAATAGCTGTGAGAATGGAAGAGACTGATGAAGAGAGCTTTGAGGAGAGAAGAAGATAAAAATAGTCATTTAATGATTAGCCGACCCCACCCGGAGGGTAGGATAGTCAGCCTACTCTCTGGCCGGTCCCAAGTCCGGATAAAGAGGGAGGGTTGGTGTCAGGAAGGGCATCCGGCCGTAAAAAAAAAACCACGCCACAACCAAATGAGATGAGTCAAGAGGATGATACGAGGACAGCTAGGGCGTACCCCGTAAGCGACGCACAGATACATCGCCCTAACTCTGTGACAAGACGAGGGCTACCGCATCAAGAGCGGGCGCGGCTAAAGAAGCGAGCTCGGGAGGGATTGAGGATTGCTTCTCTGAACGTGGGAAGCGTGACTGGTAGAGGAGGAGAGATTGCGGAATTGATGAGGAGTGGATATATTGTGCGTGCAGGAAACTCGTTGGAAAGGTAATAAAGCAAAAGAGCTTGGAGAAGGCTACGGGATACAAACTGTTCTACAGTGGAGCATCAGGGTGGGGAAGAAACTGTGTTGGAGTAATATTGTCGAAGGAAATGAAGGACGAGGTGCAGTGCTGGACTTACCTATAAGCTAAATAAGCTATAGCTTAGGGCCACACACCCTCGGGGGCCTCATTTTTTTAAATATATTTTTATTTTATCATTAGTTTTTATTCTTTAACACTAATTCATCAAAATTATATATATATATATATATATATATATATATTATTTTTTTCTTTATCATTAACATTAATATAAAAAAATAATTATAGTAATAATTATTTTAAATTTTTTTACCCGAATTTTTTTAGAGAAGGGCCTCAAATTTCATATAGCTTAGGGCCTCAAATTTCATATAGCTTAGGGCCTCAGCAGGTGAAAGTCCGGCCCTGACGAGGTGGTGGAAGTAAACCGCAGAGGGGATAGAGTAATGGGTGTGAGATTGAATTATCGGCAGTACGTATTGAATATCATCAGCGCATATGCACCACAGGTGGGCTGCACAGATGAGGAGAAGGATGCTTTTTGGAGATTACTGGACGGGGAAGTGCAGGCTCTAGAAGAAAATGAGCGTGTGATTGTTGGCGGCGACCTTAACGGACATGTGGGTAGGAATAATGAGGTAATTGAGAGAGTACATGGAGGTCAAGGATTTGAAGAGACAAACGCGGAAGGAGAAAGGATAATAGATTTCGCGGTTTCGTTCGATATGGCAGTGGTGAACACCTTCTTTAATAAGAGGGTAGAGCATCTCATTACATATAAGAGTGGTGGGAGGGTATCTCAGATTGATTATATGTTGTACAGACGGACACAATTCAGGGAAGTGAAGAACTGCAAAGTTATACCAGGGGATCATGTTACTGTAAGATAAGCAGGTGGGCACCGTTAACCAAAAAGTTAACTTCGTTAACCGCTAATCCGTTAACCAAAAAGTTAACTTCGTTAACCGTTAATCCGTTAATTCGTTAAACATGTAACGGAAGTTACCGATAAACCGTTAACGTTAACTTTTATTATAAAAAAAAATGAAAAACAATATATATATAATTTAATTTTCCCTCTTCTTCTCGTTCTCCATTTTGTCCATGAGATGCATGTTGCCCTTCATGAAAATTAGCATATCAAAGTTTTCATCAGACAGGGATGATCTCTTGGCCCTCAGGATGTCCTTGCCCATAGAGAACAAACGCTCCACTGCAGCACTGGAGGGGATGGCTGTGTTGAACTTGATGAACAAGTCCACCAACACTTGCTCACCCAAGAAGGCAGCATCTGTCAGCAAGTCCTTGGAGTTGGTCTCCAGCCAGGTCTTGACCAAGTTCTGGGCCTTGCCCTTGAGTGACCTGTGGCTTCTGCTGCTCTCTTTTGTCTGGATGACAGCACTGAAGAAGTCATCCTCCTCCTCCTCCTCGTTGTTGCTGCCTCCACTGTTGCTGCCCACTTCGTTGGACTGCTGCTTCATGGCCTCCTTATGGAGATTTTAAAGATGTGGTACCTAGAAGTACCGCCAGGACATAAAGGGTTAAGGTGAAAACGCTCCCATTGTAAGACATCAATTGACTTAATTTATGTCATCAAAGTGACATGAGAATTGAAATCTTACCTGATCAGTTTTATGGTTCTTGAAATGTATCAAGGAGACTACTAATAAGGTACTCACAGACATCTTATAAATATACATGACTTACTTGACAACGATTATTTTTAAATATTCACTAGCACAAACATGTTGCGCAAGAGACAGACTGCAAATGAAACGAATGTAGTTATTTGTTGTAATTGTTACATATATATTATTGAAAGTGCCTTAAAATGCTCGTGATATTTCTTGAAAGAAGTTGAAACATTCAACTCAAATGGCAAATCTTTCCGCCTGATTTTACAGTCGACCATGTTTTGCTCAAACCAATGCCATAAATAACTACCATATTTGGTAAGACACATATTGTGGCGACGGAAACAAATATATCGCCTGATTTTGCACTGCGGAAATGGAAATTCGTTCATCACTATTAACAGTGGCGGATTAATTGCGCACCTGCTCAGCACTGAAAATAATAGAAACTTTTAAAATTTATTTATGAATTTTTTGGGTTAACGGACTTGAGTTAACGGAAGTTAAATGTAACGGAAGTTAATTAGTCCGATAATGATTTTCAAAGTTAACTTAAAAGTTAAATCGTTAACGAAAAAGTTAACTTCGTTAATTAACGATTAACGGATTAACGGTTTGTGCCCAGCTTTGAAGATAAGGTATGTTAGTGTAAGATAAGATAACACTTTCCAACGCCTCCACCGCTCTTTCGGTTTCACTCTCCGCTTTTATTTCTCTATCATTCCAGACACCAAAGTCAGATGAATCGTGGGCTAATGCCCACCCCACCTCCGGATCTCCTAGAAAGATTGGCAGGAAGATATAACCGACGTAGGTTTCCAGTCCAACCGCCCACTTCTTTTAGTTCCCCTGACGACATACCACATACACACCAAAGGTTGTAACATTCCATCTATAAGTTCCCTATAAAATATAGGACAATAACAACACACACATCAAAGTTTTAATTTTTGCTTTTAACCAGAAGGATTATGTTGTATTTTAGTTTTATAATGGAACTTATAACCTAACTTATACTATGCATCCTTTCAGGGTATTGTATACTTTCCAAACAAGATATCGTATGATTTTTGTGGAAGATATTGCGTTCATTTGGCTATAAGTGGATATAATTTACCTTCTACTTTAGTTAGGTTAGAATTTATGTATCTTAGTTTTGATTAATTTCCGCATTTAAAAGGCCAAAATTGAATTCTGCGCATAAAATTACCTAAAAAAAATACATCTTTTTATTAAAAATTAGTAATAACTGAAACAGAAGATCCACTGATTAAATTATCACTCAACGTACCAGAGTGTACTCTTCATATAACTTTGGTTGTCACCAGAGCAGTCTTGGAACGTATTAATAATAATAAATAATATAATAAAAATAATAATAATAATAATAAGAAGCCTGGAAGCTAAATTGGTAAAATTAAAACAGTTCTGCTGTTAGTAGGCTAGTGTTCATTTTATCAGTTAACTCAAAAAAGATACGAGTAAAAAGTAACTATATTTCAGAAATTATTAAAACTTTGTGATACGAAAAACAACAACAACAACAACAATAGCAGTCGAAACGAGTCATAACAAATGTTCAAACTGTTCACCGCCATGTTCAATGCAGAAGTTTTCAGCATGAATACGCGCTGTTCCAAACTTACCACCGCATACTCGCCAACATTTTGAAAAGCAAAAGCTGTAGGATTTGTAAGGAATGCCAAGAAGTTCTGGAGCATGCCTCCCTTCCCGGGAAATGTTTGAAAATCTCACCTTAAATGATGCATTCTTGCGCATTCAAGGTTTCATATTATTTGCATGTTGTTCATGTTGATAATGTGAAAAAAAAACTTGCTCCATGGTGTTTCTCCCATTTAGGACCTTTTCCAGTTTGTGTACCGTTTTTCATATAATTTATTTTGCCTCTTTTCAGATCAAAAATGAGTGATCAAAATGAGTTCTTGATAACCTAACCTAACCTAACCTAACGTAACCTAACCTAACCCACATTATAAATAAATAATTTCAATCTAAAAATGTTTACTATGCTGTATGTAATGTACTGTAGAAAACGGTACATAAACTGCAAAACGTCCCCATTTAGTTAATAAATAAATAAAATATTAATTTGAACGTGATTTTTATCTTTGCATATTAAAGATACTTTCCGAAATATAGAAATATATTGAAATGCGTATGATTAGTGTGTAAAATTGGTAGGCGGTAGAATAGCGTTCAAATCGGTACGGTTGGCAAGTATGAGTCATCATGTTGGCGAGTCTAAGCGTAGACCGAGGACTAGGTTTAGGAGTAAGCTTAGGCTGACCTAAGCTAGGCGAGGCCAGCACTTTAAGATGTTTCGGGGGTACTTGTAGGTCCCCCCCCTCCCACTACCACCACCACCAATTTGGACAGAATATTTTCGTTAAAACTAACGAAAATATCACGACTTAACCTAACCAATTATCAAGGGCGTACAGTTGATCTATTAGTAAATAGTAAATACTATTCCAGAAACAAACAATGTTATAATTAATAATAGATCAACTGTACGCCCTTGATAATTGGTTAGGTTGTCGTGATATTTTCGTTAGTTTTAACGAAAATATTCTGTCAAAATTGGTGGGGGGAGATAACCTACAAGTACCTGTCTCGGTTCTCATATGACAAAGTTTCGTGTATTTCTGAATCGTAGTTCTTTTTTATTTGCGTATTTTGGGTTAACTGATAAAATAAACATCCTGTATAAAATGCAAGCTTTTCATTGGTCGAACGAGAGTTAAATTATAACCAATCATACGTGTCGCTCCACCTTTTTAATCCATCCATCCATCGTGTTCTGCCTATCAGGCAGGTCCAACTCGTGTGTCCCGCCAAAGTGTTCTATCCTGAGCTATCCTTTTCATCTCATGATAGCTCCTGCCTGCCTTCAAATCATCCAACATTGCTTTCCTTTTCCTTCCCCTCGGCCTTCTACCTTCATATCTACCCTCTATCGCCTCCTTCAACAATCCTTCTCCTCTCAACGCATGTCTGATCCATTTCTTCTGTCTTTCTCTTATCACCTTAATGAGTCTTCTTTCCTCCAGTCAACATTAATATTCTTCAATATTTCCATTAGTTTCCTTCACTGGACTCTGTCAAAGCTTTTTCAAAGTCAATAAAACAAACATACATTTCCCGATCATGTTCCAGCACTCTCTCTCCCATCATTTTCATAATACCAATAGCTTCTCTCGTTCCGCATTTTGACCTAAATTCAAACTGATCCTCTCCAATGTACTGCTCAGCTCTGTTCGTTAGTCTTCTGGTTAGTATCCTTAGCATTATTTTTGATGCACGGCTGACCAAGCTTATGGTTCGGAATTCTGAACACTTGGTGGCTCTCGTTTCTTGGGCTAGTAATCATAGAGACTCTCATAAAGTCAGCAGGCCAGTCTCCACTTTCATACATGTTTCTGCACATCTCTGTAGTGACCCAGGGTTTCCTTGCTTCTCTTTTCACATAACCGATATTTTCCTGCGCACTCTCCTTCATTGTATCTCTCAGTCTACACCATCTTTCTTCACTTGTCATATGAATGTGGCCGTCATTTCTTTGCCTCCTTATCTCTTCATCACCTTTTTAACAAAAACTATCTTTTGTTCTCCCTTCAGTTTTTCAGTATCCCATTTCTTCCCTACTTTATTCTTCTTCAGTCTTCAGCCTCACCATATTTTCCATTACCACCAAGTTATGATCGGAGTCAGCATCTGCTCCAGGATAAGCTTTCGAGTTCTTCACTGCATTCCTATATCTCTGTCTTACCAAAATGAAGTCAATTTGGAGTCTTTCAGTGTCTTCTGGTTTTTTCCATGCGTATCTCCTTCTTTTGTGATTTTGGAACGAAGTATTAGTTACCATGAGTTCTTGCCTCCGGCAAAATTCTACTAGCTTTTCTCCTCTTTCATTTCTTCTACCTAATCCGAATGGTCCAACCTCCCTTCCGTCTTTCCCCTCTCCAATCACACTATTCCAGTCCCCCATGATTATTAAGTTAGCATTTCTTCCATGGGCTTCAATTATTTCCTCTATTCTATCATACATTTCTTCTACCTCTTCTTCCAGATGGGCGCTTGTTGGCATATACACTCGCATGACAAATGTATCTACTTTTTCGCCTTTCATTCTTATCCACATGATTCTATCTGACACACAGTCTAACTCCTCAACGGTGTTTCTTATCCTTCCTCTAAGTAAAATAGCAACTCCTCTCTCAGCCATGTCGCCACCAGAATAAATCAATCTCACGTCTCCACTAATAAAATCTCCTCCTCGCCATCTGACTTCCGACAACCCCATGACATCTATGGTCCAACCTCCCTTCCGTCTTTCCCCTCTCCAATCACACAAGGGCATATTAGTGAAGTGGTTGCCCAATGCCTTCTTCACCGCAGGATAAATGAATTTAGTAACACTCGTCAAGGTTTGTGAACTTCCTCAGAACAGAGGAAGTATAACCTAAGACTTTTATTCTTCACATAAGGTCGAAATTAGGGTACAGTCTTCTAATTTCCAACTTTCTGCTTCGCAAGTAAGATCATTTAACCTTTTCAATATCAATTAATTATTAAATTCATTGAAGGAACTTCGCCAAAGACTTTATTATTCTTCCAACAAAATTATGAAGAGGCGATGATGTCTTTTTATTATGATCTACAGATCTACAGATCTACAGAAGCTAAGGCTAACAAAGACCCTAAGATCCACTCTAAGGCCAGCCCGAGAGAAAGGAAAGAGTAGGGGGTTAAGAGAAGAGAAGAGAATAAGGGGTTAAGTAAGGAGCAACACCTATCATTCGTGGGTTAACATTCATTCAGAAAAAGAGGAAAAGTGTCTCACCATCATCATCCGCCGGCCACTGCCGACAAGTCAGAAAAATAGTCGGAGAGAATAGGAGAGGGGTGAAAGATGAAAAGAAGTAAAATAAGAACGCTTACAAACCATGCAAACACAGTCTTAACTCACTGTCATACCATGCAAACTACAAACATGCAAGAAAAGAGTTAGAGACATGCAAAGTAAGGAGAGAGAGAAAAAAAAAAAAAAAAAAAGTAGGTAAAGTTAACAAAAAGTGGGTTAGTTTACGCTATGAGCTACATCTACATTCGTGTTAGTCTAATTTTTTTTTTTTTTTTTTTAATAATTTTATTGCTGGCATCACACGCTGGCATGTCACAAGCTGGCATTCATCGTCAACAGACTCATCCTCGAGCACCACCACCAGAGCTCTGTTGTAACTTTTTTTTTTTAAAAACAACGTTAATATTTAAAATGTCTGTCAAGACGGTTCTTAAACATATTAACGCTGTAGAATGAACGACTGACGCGGGAAGATTATTCCATTTATCAATTACTTTAAACGTAAAGAAGTTTTTAGCGATATTAGTAATGAAACGTCTGCCACGCAACTTAAATCCGTTATTGCGAGTATTACTATTATCAAAGTGAACAATTTGTCAAAATTTACGTTATCGATGTTATTAACGATTTTGAAAACTTCAATAAGCTCCCCCCTTAATCTCCTAGTTTCGAGTGAATACAGTCTAACTCATTAATCCTATCTTCATAAGGCTTATTGCGCAATGACGGAATAAGTTTCGTGGCACGACGCTGAACCCTTTCTAACCTATCAATATCCTCACGCAAGTACGGGCACCAAAACTGAACTGCATATTCTAAATGAGGCCTGACTAGGGACTTGTAAAGGGGCAATATAATATCCTTCGATTTAAATTCGAAATTACGCGCTATGAAGCCTAACATCCTATTAGCTTTTGCGCAAGACTCCAGGCACTGGTTCCTAACCTTTAAATCTTTAGTACGCGTACGCCTAAATCTACTTCCTCGTCAACGCTCGCTAACTCCCTATCATCCATCGTACGCGTAATTATTGTTGCGAGAACCTATATGCAAAACTTTACATTTCTCTACGTTAAATTGCATCTGCCACTTATCTCCACTCCATAATCCTATTTACATCGTCTTGGATCCTATTTCTATCGTCCTCGTTAACAACCTTACCGCCTATTTTAGTATCGTCCGCGAATTTTGACACGTTACTAGTCAATCCTACATCTATGTCGTTAATGTAAATAAATACGACAATGGGCCTAACACTGAACCCTGTGGGACACCGCTACCTACATCTAACCACACTGATTCACTACCATTAACTACGACCCTCTGTCTCCTAGCACGAAGCCATTCTTCTAACCAGTTAGCTACCTGACCGCGTATACCGTGCGCTTTAACCTTCGCAATTAGTCTCCTATGCGGAACTGTATCGAACGCCTTTTTAAAATCTAAATAAATAACGTCAGCTGCCTATGCCTATCGTATTCGCGCACTATTTCGTTATAAAATTCTAACAAATTAGTTAAACAAGACCTATGGCGTCGAAACCCGTGCTGACTACTATTAATCAAACCCTACTTTCTAAGTGATCGATAATACGATCCCTAACTACGGATTCCAAAAGTTTACCGACAATTGACGTTAAGCTAATGGGCCTATAATTGCTAGCTACCGCGCGGTCGCCTTTTTTAAAAATAGGCGTGACGTTAGCTAATTTAAGTCTTCAGGAATAATCCCCGTTTCGAGTGACTGATTAAAAATCTTCGTTAAGGGGCCTACGATAACGTCTTTCAAATCTTTCAAATGTCTGGGATAAAAAGCGTCAGGGCCTGGAGCCTTGCTAACTTTTAGCCTATCGATATAATGCGCAATCTCAGCCTCGTAAACAGTTATTTCATCTAAAATAGTCTCGCTACTAAATGGAACGATATCGTCACGTCGGGGACATTATTTACGTCTTCTACGGTAAAAACTGTCGCAAAAAAGTTATTGAAAATACCCGCCATCGCCTGAGCGTCAGAAGCCAAAGCGCCATTACATCTACTAGAGGGCCTATGTTATTTTTACCGGCTTACGATTATTACGTATTCAAAAAACTTTTTTGGATTATGTTTACTATCCGCAGCTATAAGTATCTCTAAATTACGCTTGGCATTCCTAACTGATCTTTTAACCTGACGTCTCAGCTCGATATATCTATTAAAGTTAGCCCTGGCCATTACGCTTACTAAGTCTATACGCTCTATTACGCTCGTAATGAATGACATCTTTTATTATAGGCGAGTTAATAATAATAATAATAATAATAATAATAATGTTATTGTTTAGTAAGAATAAATTGTTTAATTTAACTCAAATATGTAATTATGGGGTTGCGTAGAATTGCCACTAATCGGTGTACAGTGTGTGTGCGGTCCCATACTGGCTTTCGTAAACGTATGAAAAGGTTGAATTAATAATAAGAAAAATCACACTTACAAATCATTATTATTTATTAGCGAAGAAAAGCAACTTCAGTTATAAATTCAGAAAGAAAATAACTCGTAATAAATTGAATATTACGATCCTTAAAGCGGCAAAGAAGAGTATTAATAAGGAGTGGGGAAGATCAGAGACTGGCACAGCGCTCGGGCCAGACGAACGCGGCCCATCGCGATAACTTCCGCATTGATATTGAGCAGCATTATCAGAATCCGAACTCCCCCTGACCTCAGTGTATGTATGCGTGCGTAATTCCTTTTGAAAACCTACCCGAAGGAGTCAATCCATTAGTTCTACTCTCCGGAACGTGTTCGTCATCAACTGAAAAAAGAAAAGAAAAAACCTCGTGTTATGCATTACACAAATTACATTTTACACACACACACACATACAATATATATATATATATACAGGGTGGGCGGAAAGTAGCTCCCTATTTTGGATTGGTAAAAAAATACGTATATTATCCATTTATTTCAGAAGAAATAATATGAAAAGGTAGGCATACATGGTAGGTTTTCTCTAAAATTCAATGTGGGCTCCAACTCTTTCCACCAGCTTCTGGAGCCGCCAGGAATGGCGTCCACTGACTTTAGCAGGAACTCCGGCGGGATGGAGGACATGACTTCCCGAATTCGGTCCCCCAGTTCTTCCAATGTCCTCGGTTTGGTGCGGTAGACTTCTTCCTTTACCCACCCCCAAAGAAAGAAGTCGCACGGTTACCGCTGAAAACGGCAGAATCGGTTCAGTGTAACGGTGTGGTGTGGTATGACCTGAGATCAGGTTGTGGGCCCGTTCCTTCTGCGCAACACCATGAATGCTGAGCGGTACCTTGCTATGTTGCGAAACGAGGTCTGGCCGGTTGTCAGCACATGGGAGAACATCGACGATCTGATATTTATGCAAGATGGCGCCCCTCCGCACTTCGCTCTTGTTGTCCGTGAGTGGCTGGATGCCCACTTCCCTGGGCGTTGGATGGGTCGTCGTGGTCCACATCAATGGCAGCCAGGAGCCCCGACTTGACACCGTGCGACTTCTTTCTTTGGGGGTGGGTAAAGGAAGAAGTCTACCGCACCAAACCGAGGACATTGGAAGAACTGGAGGACCGAATTCGGGAAGTCATGTCCTCCATCCCGCCGGAGTTCCTGCTAAAGTCAGTGGACGCCATTCCTGGGCGGCTCCAGAAGCTGGTGGAAAGAGTTGGAGCCCACATTGAATTTTAGAGAAAACCTACCATGTATGCCTACCTTTTCATATTATTTCTTCTGAAATAAATGGATAATATACGTATTTTTTTACCAATCCAAAATAGGGAGCTACTTTCCGCCCACCCTGTATATATAAGTCTATACTTATATATATATAATATATATATATATATATATATATATATATATATATAATATATATATATATATATATACTTTAAATCCTGTCAAAGGTTAAACCTATTGGCCTCACCTTACACCTACAGCTTAACGTGAAATCTGAACCACGAAGGAAGTCAGAAATTACAAAGTCCTCGTCCGGACTCGATCTCGCGACCTCCCTATCAGCAACCCAATGTCTTATTTAACCACTAAGCTACCCGCAAAGTACCCATTTATCAACCAACCAATTTTTTGTATTGGATGATGAGCAGCTACGTGAGCTGAGCACCACATTATTATTATGATTATTATTATTATTAATATATATAGGCCCCTATGTTAGGTTAGATTAGGTAACTGCGTAATGTTCGTACATAGCACGTACGTACACTGCTTGTACGTATGTATTATACACGTGTATATAAAAAGAGGGAGTGTGTACGCGTGAATGCGTACACATTTGATGCTTAAATTGAATTGTCTCGTTTTCATCTTACCTTCACCGTCGTCGTGTTCGGGTCGGGGCCGTGAAGGGAAAACGTCTTCATAAAATATATCCACTCCAGACTGGTTAAAAGTCGCCACCTCAATCCATCTCGCTTCCGAAGTGTGTAATCGAAGGTGGGCGAAATAATAGTGTCCATAATTGGATAAAGCTGAAAAAGAGGAAAGAAAACAAATGTTAAATTTAACCTTTTTTAAAACGACTTTTTTTTACATTAAAACGAAAACATTCGCAATTTTCATTTATTGAAACGAACACGCGTACGCGCAATGTTCACTTTCCATACAGAACCGCGACATTTTCACGCGTTCATTTCTCTATCACGACACTCGCCCAATTTTTAAAACCAAACTTAGCTTAGCATAACCTAGCCTAGCTTAGCGAAACCTAACCTAGCTTAGCTTAGCGAAACCTAACCTAGCTTAGCTTAGTCAAAGCTAACCTAGCTTATCTTAGCCTAACCTTACCTAGCCTAGTTTAGCCAAACGTAACCTATCCTAGTATAGCGTAACCTAAATTATGTCCCCTTTTTTTCCCCGCTAAAAGATACCATTTATAAATATAATTCACCGCGACACCGCGAATGTCGGGATACGCACGTCGTTTAAAAGTTAAATTTAAATAGACGTAAAAAGCGTCACCCCATTTTTGGCTAAAAAGACATCTTTAGTCCTTATATTAAAATATTTTTGCGCACCACATTTTAATCGAACCTTTATTAATTAATTAATTAATTTAACCTTTATTAATTTATGGCTTCCTTTAAAAGGGGAAAAATTAACCTCAATTTACCTTTTCCTCAAAAAGAGAAAGATTCAAATTATCAAGGTAGAATTCGTTACTAAAAAGGGTATCGGAGAGTTGCGAACCTTCCTCGCATTTGTCCTCCTTCAGATAAAAAGGATAACCCCAAAAAGGAACTAGAGAAAGAGAACGTCCCTCATCTGTGATATTTCTGCACACGACCAAAGATGTCGCTCCCAAAGTAACGTTTACTTTAAAGTCAGTCTTTGAGTAAAACTCGATCGTGGAAAGTTTTCCTTCGAATATTGAAGGAAAAGTCAAGTTTTCCCAAGATCGTTTAATGTCGTAACCTTTCAAACCTGAAAATGTTTTTTCAAATAATAAAAAGTTTAATTTTAAATATTTGTTTAATTAAACATTTTTATCAAATAAATATTCACGAAAACAATTAACATTTTTATTAAAATAATCAATATTTTCCCTCTTTTAAATAAGAAAAATAATCATTATTTTTTTATTATTTATTTTTACTTATTTATTTATTTAATTATTTATATATTTTTATATTAATATATATATATATATATATATATATGAAAATGATTTCACGAAAGTAACACGTGAAAAATATTTATGATGAATAAAACCACGAAGGAAAGGAAACAGAATGGTGCTCAAGCGCTTTCCTGAGCGTGTTCCTGAGGATGTCATTAGACGAAAGCGCTTGAGCACCATTCTGTGTTTCCTTTCCTTCGTGGTTTTATTCATCATATATTATATATATTATATATATATATAATACAAAATGAAGTCGTTGAAATGAATGAACAAATGAACATTTTTGCAGGAAATCCGCCATTTTGTCGAAACGGAAAATCATCGAAATGAAAATTATCGAAACCTAATTTAACCTCATACTCAGCCTAATCTAACTTAGCCCAGTTACGCCTAACTTAACTCAGTTAAATATAACCTCATACGAGTAAATTTAACCTAATCACTTCTACCATAAACGTACTATTTTGACCTTTTAAGTTAGGTTAGATTAAGTTTCGATAATTTTCAGTTCCGAGAAAAAAAGATTTTCTCTCTGACCATATATATATATATATAATGATGGGGCTGTTTAACCTCCTTCGCAAAATCTAAGTATGACGGAGGGGACCTAAAGCTTTACATGGGATCCGAAGCTCGAGTCATTACATAATATAGACGCAGAAAGAGGACAGTCTCCCATCCAACTACTTCCCAGACCCAATGTCGCTTAACTCCGCTGATCGACGGGAAGCGGTGTTACGACACTCACCACTACGTGTGTATATATATATATATATATGCCGTAATGAAAGTATGAAGAGGAATTACTTCCTAACTTTGGTCAAAACTTTTATACTTCAAAACTTTATGCTTTAAAACTCTCTTAAATTAAGAACGAAAGTGAGAAACAAACCTTCATTCCAGGAGTCGTGACAGTTAACGAATGAATAAAGTCCTCGTACTGTTATGTTCACTCGTTCTCTGTCAGCGACGTCAAATGGAATTTGAAGAAGGAATCTTCCGTCAATTTCGTTAATTTCAATCAGTTTACTCGTGTCGTCAAATGTAAAATTCAAATAATTCCAACCGAGACGAAGATGTCGTCCGGGAAGGATTACAGTATCATTCGAGGTATTACGAGTAGTCACGGTTGGTGGTTGCGCAATTATTTCCAATTGATCGCAATTAATTTTCAAGACGTCTTCATCGGTTGAGTTTCCCAATCGACGGGGATGAAAAATTCGATAACGAGTGTCTCAGATGCGTTCCATCGTCTTCGTACCCCATCTTCCTCATAGTAGCAGTCTGAAAAAGAAGGAATGAATTAGATTCACTACAATATTAATTAGGAAATGGGTAAATATTCGTTTTAACACGCATCTCGCTAAAGAATTGAAAGCATGTTTTTCTTATGTAATTTGATGCGTACTCTTTGAAAATGACCTTCATTTCCTTGGGAAATGTGCCCTTTTTTCAGAAATGACCGAGTCATGTCTGGAAAAACGGCACATTTCCCGAGGAAACGAGCGTTGTTCATACACAAATCAATTTGGAAATAAATCGCTGCATTAATTTCTTGAAAGTAACGGCTATCATACACCGTAGACCAATCAGAGGCAAGTAATGAAATGGCGCCTCATTATCAATCGCCTATTGGCTAATTTTCAAAAAACACTTCGACTCAGCATCAGGTATATATATATATTTTTTTTTAATTGGGGTTGTTTAACCTCCTTCGCAACATCTAAGGTCATATGACGGAGGGGACCTACAGCTTTACGTGGGATCCGAACCACGGGTCGCTACATAATCTGGACGAGGAGGACGGTCTCCCATCCAACTACTACCCAGACCCAATGTCGCTTAACTTCGCTGATCTCCGAGAAGCGGTGTTACGACATCGGCCACTACGTAGCCCATACATATATATATATATATATATATATATATATATTTGTTGGAATTCCTAATTTTACCCTTTCTTTAATAGCAAGGGACCTTTTCTGAAACTGAATAAAATTGTCTGGCGTGAGCCACAAAATCAATGAATGACAATTGGCAAAAAAAGTTTGATACAATTTATAATTGAAACATGGCGTCTTTTTATTAGTAATTTATACATTGATATTTATATTATATGAAACAATTAACTGAATATTTGGACGTTTTCCAGTTTATGTACCGTTTTCTACAGTACATTACATACAGCATTCACTGTGATTTATAGTGTAGTGACGAAAGTTATAATGTGGGTTAGGTTGGGTTAGGTTATCAAGAACTCATTTTTGATCACTCATTTTTGATCTGAAAAGAAGCAAACTATATTCCTATAACAATAAGGTAGCATCAATGCAAAACGACAGCTGAAAGCAGACCATTAGGCTATAATATACTTCAGCCTAGGTCTAATCTTTAAAGTTAGCTTGACTAAGCTATATAATCCGTTGCTTCAAAATATTATGCCTAAATATGAGCTTACGACTTGTACCACTATATTATGACGAGTTTTCATTATTAGTTAAAATTGCTGCGTTCCTATAAATTTTGATAAAAAGTTGCCTTCAGTAACATTTTGTTATTTTTGGAGGGAGAGTGAATGAAGACACTGGTGATACAACGTTTAGAATTTCTACAATAGCGAAATCTGCGCATGCGTAGAACAGACAGATAGACACGGAGAATTTTAGTGTATTAATTTATTATTATTATTATTATTATTACTATTACTATTATTATTATTATCATTATTATTATCATTATTATTATTGTAAGACCTTCAGTATGTTAGCCTAAATTATTTTAACAACCATTTTATACACATTGTTATTTTTTGAGAGAGAGCGAATGAAGCCAAGGGCGATACAACGCGTAGAATTTCTACGATAGTCACATCTGCGCATGCGTAGGACAGACAGACAGACAGAATTTTAGTGTATTATTTGTATTATTCTGTTATTATTATTATTATTATTATTATTATAAGAGATTTTAAACACTAATTTCCTGAATACTTTTCTTAAGAACAATTCTAGACTAAAAAAACACTGTTGCTTTTTAGAAGTATAACACTATGTAACAAAATTTTGGAAAATTTGTGATATTATTTTTTGGTGTTTCTTTATGTTTTTGGGTGCACTAAATTAAAAAAATTGCATTAGTTTTCTCGTGAAAACTCGTTTCTTCTGAAAACCATAATCTATTTTTTGTACCGAGTGGCTTATCAGAGAGCAAAATCACAATGAAGAAAAGGAAAGGAAAATAAATATATTTCATATTTAAAGATATAATGTATAATGTATATAATGTACATAATGTACGTATATAATGCGTATATAATGTATATATAATGCACACAAATATGCTCACACATACATCTAAACGGATAATGCTTAAAAATGTACATTTGACCGACTTTTTCTCTTGTAGTCCCGTGGATTATCTCGTATTAAACACCAGATATAGTCGCCTATCATAGCTTCGTCCCATTTTCCCTGATATCTCCTCTCCATGGTTTGGATATCTTGGTGAAAACGTTCACCATGTTCTTCACTTACGTCACCCAAATTTGGTCTGAAGAATTCTAAATGCGAGTCCAGATAGTGTAACTTCAGGGACAGTCTACAACCTAACCTTTGAAAGTGTTTGAGTAGATTTTCTACTAGCTCTTTGTAGTTGTCGTTCATCTTGTTACCTAAAAGTCCATGGACTACGAGCCGAAATGACTGCTAAGCATGTTTTTCAAGAGCTGTCATTTTTTCTTCTAACTCTTTAGATGCTAACATGCGTCTGACTTGAGGTCCAACAAATATGCTTCCCTTGATTTTAGCGTCAGAAAGTTTGGGAAACATTGAACGTATATGATAAAGAGCATCACTTTCAGCATCCAACGCTTTGATGAATTGCTTAATAAGACCAAGCTTGATATGCAGCCGGGGTAGCAAAATTTTGTCTGTTGGAACAAGGGCTTCGTTAAAAACATTGTTTTTTCCTGGATTAAGCTCATTTCTCACGGGCCATTCCTTTCTGACAAAGTGCTCACCATCTGCTCTGCTGTCCCAAAGGCAGGTGCAGGCGGTGCAGTGCACCGGGGCCCAGACCTTTGGGGGGCCCGGTTGATTGATATTTGATAACACTTTGGCAAGGAAAAATAATAATTTTCAAGTATTTCATATAAAAATTAGATCTAAATGTGCATGAAAATATAAGAGTCCCTTAAACTTGTTTAATGTATTTAAATGCATTTATAAACATGGTTATTCTTTCGACTACGGCCCCTTTCTGGTAAAACTGTATACTATATATGTTAAATACATAATTGGTCATCTGAAATGATGTCTGCAATAGATAAAAATCAAAATTAGAATTCAAAATGCTGAAACCATCACATTATTCTACTATCTGGTATACTAGTATATTACTGTATATATTATACGACACTGTGACACCACTTATTTCTGATCGCACGTCGACCCACGAAACGAGGTAACCACCCGGGAATCGAACCCGGGATCTTCCGATTGCCGGTCAGATATGATAACCACTACAATCGGAAGATCCCGGGTTCGATTCCTGGGTGGTTACCTCATTTTTTCATTTGTTCTTTCTCCCTCCTCATCTTGCGCGGAATGTTCTTCTATACAAGCGTCGTTCTTTACGTTAATTATACTGTGTTGTTTGCAGTTGAAATGTATATATATATATATATACTGTATATGTAATTCATAGGCATGCACACTGGGTACGCAAGGTACACAGTGCGTACCCAATTTTTTTTTATTAAATTTAAAAATTTAAATTTTTTTAAATATTGGTAAAATGCTATTATAAATACCAATAAATGTTATAATTTAGTCCGTATACTTAAGCAATACAAAGTAAAATTAAGTGAAACTTCTTTGTTTTCTCATGTGCTTTCTTACAAGGTACGCTCTGAGCATAGAATGTACTTGCGTAGGAATATGATCCTTAAGTGCTGGGCGGGGCTTAACAAATACTGCCTTACTATTGGCCGAAAAATGTCCTGGGAAAACGCTGGAATGTTTCAGCGGAGTTTCAGAAAATGCGGAGTGGCTTTGATGATTGTGTGGCAAAGGCGAAATATCGCATCCCATTTGACTGCTGATGCAGAACCGAAACGAATAAGGCTGACACAGACTGATCAGCCAGATTTGGAAATGAAAAGACTTTATTTAGAAATCGTAGATACGGTTTGCGTGCAACTTACTGCTCGGTTTGGAAATCTGTCACAGTTGAAATTTTTGGAACTTCTGAATCCCAAAAATTGTCTAAAATTTAGCCAAACATTCTTAAAACCTCCGCGGATTTACATAGTGGCTCTTTTGATTTTATAAGACTGAAAAATGAACTACTTGTCCTATACTCATCTGAAGAATTTCAAGGAAAATATCCCTGCCATATTGCAAAATTCTTGAGCCAGAACAACTTGAGTGAAAGCATGCCTGAACTTCAAAAACTCGTAGAGCTAGTACTAACCATTCCCTCTACAACTTCATCAGTAGAAAGATCATTTTCGGCTTTGAGGAGAATTAAAATGTATCTAAGAAGTACAATGGGCGAAGAAAGGCTGTCATACTTAGCCCTAATGAGCATCGAAAATGAGTTATTAATCCAAATGAAATCTGACCCATCATTCTACGATTCAGTAATATGAATATTCCACTAAGATCGTAGGGTCGATCTGAAATATCGATAAAAATCGCGCTGTCGCATATATCATAAATAGTTAAATACAAGCGGTAGCGCGCTATCGCCCTCCGGATTTTTTCACTACATTTTTTTTTAGTAGTTGTAGATTTAAAATTATATTATATGAAGCCCTCATAGGAAGAAGTGGCTAAGCGACAAAAGTATGGCATATCACATCTATCTCATATATATGGCATATCACTGGATGGTACAATTAGAAGCACCGTCGTTTAAATATACATCAATTTTTTTATGATCCACAAATAAGAAGACAGTATTGCGTTTTTGAATACTATAATATGATGGAATGCTTTTTCCCCTCTAACATATCGGAAAATGGTTCACTTCGAGTCTAACTTTATCGTTTATTTTTTGTCATACTTTATAAAATAATATAATTACAAAAATTGTAATGAATCGTAACAGCAAATCGATGAAAGAATGGAGCTTAATATCCCAATTAAATTGTGAGTCCTTTCGAGCTATCCAATCAATCACAAATGTAAAGAGAAAAGGACATTTTTTCTTCACTTTTTCATGTATTTTTTGTATTATATTATATGAGGCCATCATAGGAAGAAGTGGCTACGTCATTTTTTTTATTGGTTTTAGATTTAAAATTATATTATATGAAGCCCTCATAGGAAGAAGTGGCTAAGCTACAAAATTAAGAAAACGCCATTACCCCATTACACCCACCCCTCTACTCCATTACCCTCCCACCCCCACTCCCACCTTACCCCCACACAAAGTAAAGAAGCCATTACCCCAATTACCCCTCCACTCTCCCCCCACTCCGGGAGGGTAGCAGTATATAATTATATCACAGTATAAATGTAAAGCTCAAGATCTTTACGGCTGCGTTCTTTTCTGTAGTTTTATCGCGGTGCTGGGGCCTTCGGACCCAGTAACCGGTGACCTAGGACCGGAAAATTTGACAGAGCACATCGTCAGCTCATGGGCTATCAGTTGGTGATGTTTTGCAGAATTTTCCGATATGCCGTTTAGGTTGTGCACGGTTCCGAAAAAAGCGGACACACACACACACACACACACACATTTTAGCTCAATAGTATATTAGATATACCGTATCCAGTGTCCACCTCATCATCCAGATTTGGTAAGTACCGTTACTACCGTAACCAGGTGGTACTTCATTTTTTCATTTGTTGTTTTCTCTTTCTCGTCTTGCGCGGAATATCTCCTATACAAGCGTCGTTCTTTACGTTATTTATACTGCGTGTTCTTTGCAGTTGAATGTATATAATGTTACGGCAAGCGGGAGTGCCCCTTGGGGCATTGGTTTCTGCGAGTATGTAGAGGAATTACGGCATTTGGAAGAGTGGAGTCCATGTGTAGTGGTTATCGCGTCTGACCGGCAATCGGAAGATCCCGGGTTCGATTCCCAGGTGGTACTTCATTTTTTCATTTGTTGTTTCTCTTTCGTGTCTTGCGCGGAATATCTCCTATACAAGCGTCGTTCTTTACGTTATTTATACTGCGTGTTCTTTGCAGTTGAATGTATATAATGTTTACGGCAAGCGGGAGGTGCCCCTTGGGGCATTGGTTTCTGCGAGTATGTAGAGGAATTACGGCATTTGGAAGAGTGGAGTCCATGGTGTAGTGGTTATCGCGTCTGACCGGCAATCGGAAGATCCCGGGTTCGATTCCCAGGTGGTACTTCATTTTTTCATTTGTTGTTTTCTCTTTCTCGTCTTGCGCGGATATCTCCTATACAAGCGTCGTTCTTTACGTATTTATACTGCGTGTTCTTTGCAGTTGAATGTATATAATGTTACGGCAAGCGGGAGGTGCCCCCTTGGGGCATTGGTTTCTGCGAGTATGTAGAGGAATTACGGCATTTGGAAGAGTGGAGTCCATGGTGTAGTGGTTATCGCGTCTGACCGGCAATCGGAAGATCCCGGGTTCGATTCCCAGGTGGTACTTCATTTTTTCATTTGTTGTTTTCTCTTTCTCGTCTTGCGCGGAATATCTCCTATACAAGCGTCGTTCTTTACGTTATTTATACTGCGTGTTCTTTGCAGTTGAATGTATATAATGTTACGGCAAGCGGGAGGTGCCCCCTTGGGCATTGGTTTCTGCGAGTATGTAGAGGAATTACGGCATTTGGAAGAGTGGAGTCCCATGGTGTAGTGGTTATCGCGTCTGACCGGCAATCGGAAGATCCCGGGTTCGATTCCCAGGTGGTACTTCATTTTTTCATTTGTTGTTTTCTCTTTCTCGTCTTGCGCGGAATATCTCCTATACAAGCGTCGTTCTTTACGTTATTTATACTGCGTGTTCTTTGCAGTTGAATGTATATAATGTTACGGCAAGCGGGAGGTGCCCCTTGGGCATTGGTTTCTGCGAGTATGTAGAGGAATTACGGCATTTGGAAGAGTGGAGTCCATGGTGTAGTGGTTATCGCGTCTGACCGGCAATCGGAAGATCCCGGGTTCGATTCCCAGGTGGTACTTCATTTTTTCATTTGTTGTTTTCTCTTTCTCGTCTTGCGCGGAATATCTCCTATACAAGCGTCGTTCTTTACGTTATTTATACTGCGTGTTCTTTGCAGTTGAATGTATATAATGTTACGGCAAGCGGGAGGTGCCCCCTTGGGGCATTGGTTTCTGCGAGTATGTAGAGGAATTACGGCATTTGGAAGAGTGGAGTCCATGGGTAGTGGTTATCGCGTCTGACCGGCAATCGGAAGATCCCGGGTTCGATTCCAGGTGGTACTTCATTTTTTCATTTGTTGTTTTCTCTTTCTCGTCTTGCGCGGAATATCTCCTATACAAGCGTCGTTCTTTACGTTATTTATACTGCGTGTTCTTTGCAGTTGAATGTATATATATATATATATATATTATTGGCAGCAGCGTACCCCATCGCTAGCTTCACCGCACGCGCCTGATATATATATATATTAATATTTATTGGCAGCAGCGTACCCCATCGCTAGCTTCACCGCACGCGCCTGATATATATATATATATAATATATACAGGGTGGGCCGTAAGTTTCCATACATAGGAAAAATTAAACGTTTGTTTTTATGTTTCAGATACCCTAAGAATATGCGTTTGACGTAAGATCTTGTTTACTGATGAAGCAAATTTTTACGTCAATGGAGAGGTTAATCGGCAAAACATACGTTATTGCTAAACGAGGAAGGTAACTTCCCAGTTTACTTCCAGCAAGATGGAGCTCCACCTCATTATGGTCTTCACGTGCGTCGGTATTTGGATCAGCAGTTTCCGGATGCTTGGATTGGTCGGCGTGGTCCTGTGGAGTGGCCTCCCAGATCCCCAGATCTCACCCCCCTTGATTTCTATCTTTGGGGGCACTTGAAGGCCATGGTGTATCAGGAAAAGATACGAGACATAAATCATCTAAAGGAACGTATCACCAACGCCATTACAGCATAACGTCAACTGTGCTAATGCGTGTTCATCAACAGTGGGGAACACGTATTGAAATGTGTTTTCAAAACAATGGCAACCATGTAGAGCATATTATATAAATAAAAATGGTTTCCATAAAAAAATGTTTATTTTTCCTATGTATGGAAACTTACGGCCCACCCTGTAGAATAAGAATAACCTTTATTAATAAAATAAATACAGTAGTCTTTTACAATTTACAATTTTTACAATGACATAAATAATTGTGAAGCTCGACTATTTATTTTTAATTTTTTTTTTTAATTTGGCCCTTAAGCTTTAGGCTTTACTGGGCTCTTATTAAAATAAGCAGCTAGCCGTTATAAATTAATAATAATAAAATAAATAAATAAGTAAATAAGTATTATTAAGTTAAAGCCTGTATTTCAATATTAAACAATATTAATGGACAATATTAAACATTATTGTGGACATTAATCCAAGATTTTTGTTAGTATCCCATTATTAAACGGGATTTTAACTTGGTTTAAACAAATTTACATTCGCAATATTTTTTATATCGGCATGCAAGTCATTCCATAGTTTCAATCCAATGAAAATGGGTAGTTTTTGAGATGAAGACAATCTAAATTGAGGTATAACAATCTTTGATCTATTTCTGGTCTGATACGGGTGGATTTCTTGATGAGTTACAAAATATCTATTTACCCATTACAAATTAATGATTTTGCTCTACACTTGTAAATAAAATAAAAATGTGCCAGTTTGGTTATATCATTGAGCTTTAGTAGGTTTAGCTCTTTAATGCACTAGAGTGATCAAGGAAATCAGCATCAGATAATAACCTTATTGCTCGTTTTTGGATGACAAGATACCATTTAAGGCGTTGTTAGCGGAGTTTCCCCAAACAAGGGTGCAGTATGTTATATAAGGAAGAACAAGAGTATGATAAAGAGTCAATAAACTTGTTAGGGACTACATTTCTAAGTTTAAACATTATAGCAACGCTCCTTGAAATCTTTTTCGCGATATAATTTACATGATCACTCCATTGCAAATTCTTATCTAGCATTACACCAAGAAATTTTGTTACAGTACACTCCTTTATGGTGATTTCATTAACATTGAGTTCATCAAGATATACATTTCTTTTATTAGTAAAAATCATGAAATTTGTTTTACTGGTATTTAGGAAGAGTTTATTGGTGGTCAACCATTTCATTACACTGATGAATTCTGAATGAAATATATTCTTAGCTGTATTAACATCTTTGCAAGAAAAGGAGAGAGTTGTATCATCTGCAAACATTATGAAGTTCAGTATATCAGATGAACGTTGAAGGTCATTTATATATAATAAAATAACAGTGGACCCAGCACTGAGCCCTGTGGCACACCATGTTTGACAAGCGCTTCAGTGGAGCAAACCTTATTTACTACTACAAAATTATATCTATCGGACAAATAACTTTTAAACAATCACTGATTGCCCCTCTAAAGCCGTAACAATACAATTTATTAAGTAGAATATTATGGTCTATTACATCAAACGCCTTACTCAAATCCATAAATATTGACATCAATTATTTCTTTGTTCTCCTTAGCTATATTTACATTTTCCATAAGATTTAAAATAGCCATTTCCGTTGTTCTATTATTACGGAAACCATATTGATTTGGAGATAATAAATGTAAGATTCTAAATATCGCTGCATTCTACTTTTTACAATTTTTCGAAAACTTTGCTGAACACAGATAATGAACACCCGGCCTGTAATTTGTTGCTAGTGTAGTCACCCCCTTTAAAAGGGGTGTTATACACCAGTTTTTAGCATTGATGGGAATATTCTTTGGAATACTTTGATTGATAATTTTAGCCAAAGTTACAAATATCTTATCTTTAACAAGTTTCAATAGGTACAGGAATGTTATGATGTTATTTTTTTGTATTTTTAATTTACCAATAATATTCTGGACTCAGTAGAGGTAGCAGGAACAAAAGAAAAAGCCCACGTGCCAGGGGCGGATTTAGACCGTCTTCCCACCGTCTTCCAGAAGGACGTTCAGAATTTTCAGTGAATTTGTTTATATATGATATTTTAATAATATATATATTTAATTATATAATATTTTGATAAATATGATGTAATTTCGTTGTTTTATTGTATATCTTTCATTTCATTTAAAAATATGTTATAGCAACTTGAAATGTACTTCTGCCAAAAGGTGCTAGCGAAAATTTCACGATTTACGATAGTTTCCGTACGTATTTTTTACTTTTTCAATTTTGGAAGACGGTCAGCCCAAGGCTGGATCCGCCC
>JAJOZX010000946.1:0-2500 GCA_023014485.1 Bathynomus jamesi
AAGTAATTTCAAAGTTCATTCACATGTGTACATGTCTTGTGCAGGGGCAAATCCAGGGAGGGTAGTCTAGGGGAGGACCAAACAGACCATAGTGAGTATTTTGATCCACAATTTTTTGTACCATACAGGAATACCTCAAAATTCGTCATTAATTCATTCTGGAATAACACAACAAAATACGAAATGACAAAATTCAAGGTAGATTATAACATGTTTTTAATGTGAAAACATTTTACTGTACAGGAATACCTCAAAATTCGTCATTTCGAATTTCGTCATTTTGCAGATTTCATCAATCTTTTACTACCTATGGTTTTGCAATCATCGCCATATTTGCAGATTCTAATTTTTTTTAAAATGTGAAAAAGTGATCGAAATTGACAAATTCACTGTTTATCAATGCAATCATTATATTTTGCCGAAAAATGAGTAGAATTTGATTAATTAATCTGTTTTAATAACATAATACAGTAAATGTTTTCACACTGAAACATGTTATAATCTACCTTGAATTTCATCATTTTTGTATTTTGCAATGTTATTCCAGAACAAATTAATGACAAATTTCGAGGTATCCTATATTAGGTTATGAAACAGATTAATTAAATCAAATCTACTCATTTTTTGGGCAAATATAATGTAATATTGCGTTGGTACACATAAACAATACGAACACAGGTAGACCAGCCATGAGTGGATCCTAGGGTCTTTTGTTGTCTGAAACATTATAATATAACATTATGTATATAATGTATATCTATGTTGTAACTAAGCTACTGGAATCAATAATTGGGATCGTATAGTTGAACACTTAGAATTGCATAAACTAGTTAGAATATGCAGCACGGTTTTTAGGTGAACAATCTTGCTTTAACTAATCTTTTAGAATTTTTGCAAAGCGTGGTTGACGTTTACGACAGTCATCGGGCAGTTGATGTAGTGTATTTAGATTTCCAAAAAGCGTTTGACACCGTGCCGCACAAAAGACTCATTGAAAAACTAAGGCTCATGAATCGGGGGTGTAGTAATAAATTGACTAGAAGAGTGGTTGCGAGTAGGAAACAGAGGGTGGTCGTTGATGAGTAGCGAGTGGCATTCCTCAGGGTTCTGTATTGGGTCCCTTCCTTTTTCTTTTATATATTAACGATTTAGATGTCAGCCAGTCAGTACAGTTTCAAAGTTTGCGGATGACACGAAGCTGGTGGTAGGGCGATTAATGACGAAGATAGAGGTAAATCCAGGAAGATCTGAATAAAATCATTGATTGGTCAGTCAAATGGCAAATGAGATTTAACATTGATAAGTGCAAAATTTTGCATATAGGTTCGCGTAACTGTAATTTTGCATATAGTATGTCAGGGAAAGATTAACAAGCGTAGAGTAGGAAAAAGATTTAGGAGTTATAGTCTGAATGAAGGCTGAAATGAAGATGTTGAGATGGATGTGTGGAGTGACGAGGAGGGATAGGGTCAGAAATGAGCATATAAGAGGAACAGTGAAGGTGGCGGAGCATCTAAGAAGGTGCAGGAGAGGCCAGGCTGAGGTGGTATGGACACGTGAGGAGAAGAGAAGGAGTATGTGGGGCGCAGAGTGCTGAAGATGGAGTTGCCGGGACGGAGAGAAGAGGAAGACCGAAGATGAGATGGAGGGATTGTGTGGTGGCGGACATCAGGGAGAAGGACTGGTATACGACAGAGGAGAGTGGAGAAGACAAACCAAAAACAGCGACCCCATGTAAAGATGGGATAATAAGCTGCGGAAGAAGAAGTAGTAGTCACTGGTATTTAAAAGTAGCGAAACAAGTACAGCAGCGGTCAATAAGGCGAACAAAGTGTTAGGTTTTATAGCTCGAAATTTTGAGTACAAATCGCACGATATTATAGTTCCTCTTTATAAATCATTAGACCCCATTTGGAGTATGCGGTCCAATTTTGGAATCTGCATATGCGCAAAGATATAGACAAAATCGAAAGAGTTCAAAGACGAGCAACTAAGATGATTCCGTCGCTTAGGTCAAAGTCGTACGAGGGTAGGCTTAAGGAGTTAAAATTGACTACACTCGAGACTAGGAGGCTAAGGGGTGATTTAATCCAGGTTTTCAAAATTATGAATGGGTTTGATAATGTAGATAGAGATAGCTTTTTCAAAATATCTTGATATAATAGGACTAGAAATAACTGGTGTAAGTTGACAAGTAGAAGGTTCGAGACAGCAGTTGGCAAAACTTTTTTACGCATAGAATAGTAAATAGTGGAATAGTTTGCCGGTAGAAGTATAGTAGCACGTCTATAAACATGTTTAAAAATTGATTAGACGCATATGTTGATAGATTGGGTATAGTTTAAGGTAGTAAAATTAAGGCTTTGTGGTGATAGATCCCACAGCTCAACACAAGTGTTGTGGGATATAGGGGGCAGCATCTTGGTTAGGGGATACTCTCTGTCCTTACACACCCCATTTAAAGAGATTCCTCTGCCGAGCGGTGCCCCCCATAGTACTG
>JAJOZX010000946.1:7500-10000 GCA_023014485.1 Bathynomus jamesi
TTTTTGTCCATTTGTCAGAGTTAGCCCACTGTATTGATTGGAATAATGCTTCAGTTTTATTTCATTCTAGCAACATTGTCAATAGAAATATTCTTGAGTCTGCCATTATCCAACTTTCAAATAACTTCAACATAAGCAAAGGTCTTTTTCAACTCGATCCTGTTGTTTTGAATTCCTTCAAAACAAATTTAGATAAAAAGGGTAGGACGCTAAATCTTTGGTAAACTTGTATGCTACTTTATTAACCTTTAATCTTCAATTTATTTTTATATATATCGAAACTTGACTCTAAAAAGGCAAAGTGTTAAAACCCCGGGCAGATTTCCAGTATAAATTTGTATTTTTATAACTCATTTGATCTTGTGCTAAAAATCGATATTTTTCCTTACAAATCTGTATGCCTCTTTGTTAATCCTCTAATCTTTAATTTTTAATTTTTATTTTTACTTCTCCGTTTATTGCATATATACAGGGCGTCCCAAAAAAATGTATACACACTTTAACAGCTGATAGCTCAATTGATGTTTCTTTCTTTCCAAGTTAAACCCATTAGAATTAATAATGGCAGTCAGACTAAGCTTTGAACAAAGGAAATTCATTCTAAAATGCTACTGGAAGTGTGAAAACGCAGTTGAAGTGCAAAGACAGTTTAGGAGGGAGTTTCAAACAGATCCACCAACGCGACTTACCATCACTCGAATTAGAGATAAGTTTGAAGCCGATGGAACTGTTCAGAATGTCCACAAGAAGCGTTCCGGAAGACCACGGACATCGACAAGCCCCACAAAGCAAGAAAGAGTACTAGAAACGTATCACCAAAGTCCAAGAAAATCTGTGCGGCAAGCGAGTCGTGAGGTAGGAATTTCAGAATCGTCTGTCCAACGCATTTTGAAGCGCTGTCAATGGAAAAGTTACATTCCAAGATTAGTCCATGCTATTAATGAAGATGATCCGGACCGAAGAGTGGAGTATTGCGAGTGGTTACTTGGCACGATGTGGATGTGATTGGACGAAGGGGTTTCGTAGAATACCCTCCGCGTTCACCAGACCTCACACCACTAGACTTTTTTTATGGGGATACTTAAAAGACAAGGTCTACGCTATAAAACCTGCAACAGTCGCTGAATTGAGAGCAGCCATTGAACGAGAATGCACACAAATACCAAACGAAATGTTTCGTGATGTTTGCGATTCCATTGCTTCGCGTTATCAGCAGTGCCTGGACCAGAACGGACGTCAGTTTGAAAACAGGCGTTGACAAAACAATTAAATAATGTCTGTAGATTCTATTACATTTTGAAAATGAAATGTATTTTAATAAACACTGCCTTTATAATTATTTAAAGTGTGTATACATTTTTTTGGGACGCCCTGTATATATGTGTATATATATATATATATATATATATATATATATATATATATATATATATATATATATATATAAGCTTATATATATATATATATATGTGTATATGTGTGTATATATATATATATATATATATATATATGTATGTTTATATATATATATATATATATATATGTGTGTATATATATATATATATTAGGGTGTCCCAGCCTCACATGTGAAAATAAAAATTTGCAAGAGTCAAATCGCACACCCCTTTAATTAATTACACTTGAAGAAAGGAAAAAATGGGCGAAATTTCATTGGCCTATTAGGAGGGGAAGGGTCCCCTCATTGACCTTGTTTATTCGACCCTATATGAACAAACGTAAATGCTCAACATTAATCATTCTAGAATGGAAGAATGAAATGTAAATTCTTTCTAATGACTAAATTAAAGGAAATGGAAATTCTTCCTAATGGCACATTTCATTTCGGGGGACAGAGGATCTTTTTGTCTGCTGAGGGGAACTGCTGGCGGTGGTATTCGACACTTGGTACACGAGCTGCCGTTCCTCCTCGTTTTTTGTCAGGCCCTCGTTGAAATCTTCCGCCAGTTTCACCGCCCGTTCTGCCGCGTCGTTCACAGACTTCAACGATGGTGCACATCCTTCGAGATCTTTGGGGGTTTTTGGAACCGGCAGCTTCAGGCAATGAAAAAGGTTTGAGTCCTTTTCGTGACCAAGGTGCTCAAATCCGACCGTCTCACGGTCAAGACACTCTTTCCCTCCAGCCGACGCAGATCTTTTGGGTTTTCGGTCTTCTTGTGCAGGTTTTGGAGCATGGCCGTCTTCTCTGCATCGGTGGTTTTGGAGGAGAACATAGCGAGTCCGGCTAAATCTTCGCTTAGGTACCAGAGGTGGCCCCGGATTTCGTCAATGCAGTGGTACCTACATCATGATCCACCGCCTTGTACCGCTCTAGGTCCTCCAACAGCTCCAGGTCATTGACGGGCGCGTCCGCCGTCAATGGAGCCTCGAACCACCTCTGGAGGTAGATGGTGACGGCAAAGACGTTTATCCTGCATAGTGACCGGACCTCGTGAGCGGTCAGGTGGAATTGGCTTCGGAAGATGAACATCTTAAGACAGTA
>JAJOZX010000946.1:22500-27500 GCA_023014485.1 Bathynomus jamesi
TCCCCACGGAGAGAGCCTCGCGGCGGACGGGGGAGCCGGCATTCACGGCCGTCCTATCGACCGTTGAATATCCCAGTCCATTTCGACTCTACAGCCTCCCTCTCCCTCCCAAGTATCCACAAATTCCTGGTGATTCGGCCTACATCTGGGTCCCTCCCGAACAACTCTGAACGGACGTTCCAGGCGATCCGAACCCACAGCAACTCCAGCCGCTATGACGTACGCCCACAGAGGGATGGCTCCCTCCTCGTAAAATCACGCTCAGCCGCAGAGACGAAAGCCCTACTCTCCGTCACTGAGGTCCTTGGATGCTCGGTGTCCGTTTCCCCACACCCTCGCCTGAACCAGAGTCAGGGCACTATTTACGCCACCCGCCTATTGTCGGTCGCAGTGAACGAGCTCCTGGAGGACCTCGCACCCCAAGGAGTCACTAAGATCTATCGTTTCACATCCCGACAGGGAGGCACCCCCTCCCCCACCCCACGTCTGCTCCTTACTTTCAACACACTAATCCCCCCCGGCCGCATTGTATGGGGTATGGGAGACCGCGCCTCATGCGAGTTTTCTATCCGCCCATACGTCCCAGACCCGACCCGTTGCTTCAAATGCAATAAATTCGGACACGTTAGCTCCGCTTGTCGACAGCCGCATCAATTATGTGTTCACTGTGGACGACTCGCTCACCCTGACAGGTGCCCCAACACACCCAAATGCTCCAACTGTGAAGGCGCACACCCCTCTTCATCCCGAGAATGCCTTTTCTTCAGGTTCGAGAAGGAGGTCCGAGGCCTACAGGTGACGGACTTCCTTAGCCCCCGTGAGGCACGCGACAGGGTGCGGAGTCGGGAGGTGAGGCCGGGGGTGTCCTATGCCGCTGCTCTCGGCTCTATCATCTCGGCACGCCGCCCTGGCCTGCCGCCGAAACCCCCCCAAGCCACTGCTCCCTGTTCCCCTCAAAGAAAACCCTCGCAGGACCCGACGGTTTCCTGTCCCCCCACCATTCCTCCTCTTCCCGCACCTCACCTGCCACGAATCCCCCAGGTGTCTGGGACCAGGACACCCAGGTCCCATCCACCTCAAACCCCGCCTTCCCAGTACCCCTGCACACGCCCGAACCTGCCGCCCGGAGCAAGCCGTCGAGGCGGAGACGCCGGAGCGTGTCACCGGACCCTCCGGCCTTCCAACGTCTCTCTCCCTCTTCCCAAGAAGACGGCTCGGATCCTCACTCCGCCCACCACGTCTACTATGTCCATCTCTCCCCATCGCAGAAGTCCCACCACTCTACCCCCACAGACTCTGACAATAGTGGCTGAGATCCACGACCCGCCCCGGACGACGGGACCCAGTCCGAACAATATCCTCTCCCCGAGGATCCGGTGGATGCGGCCCTGGCGCAGCTGCACGGTGTGACCGAGGGAAGCTCGGCCGCGCCCACGCCCACGAGTCTTATGGATCTGCCCTTGCCTCCTGGTGCCATTTTCTCCACCCCTCCACGAGACTACTCTGATTCACCTCCTTCCACCCCCATCGTACCTATTCCCCCAACATCCCCGGCCCCCTCCTTGTCAGCTACCCTGTGTACGCCCTCCCTCCCACCCGCCCGGTCCTTTTGGTACCCCTTATCACCACCTCGAGTCCGCCATGAGACCCCGGACAGGCGGGGTAGCGCCACTTTTGGGGCTACCGTGCCCCCTCCTGGTCCGACCATAGAAGCCCGTCACAGTACATCCGACCCTCTCAGCCCACGATGTTCCTCTGCCTGCCGTGATCCACGCCTCCGGTCTCGCTCGGCCGACTCGATCCCGCCACCTCCGCGGGGTTCGACAGGCCGACCGATTCCTTCCCTGGTGAACGGTAGATAGCCAGCCATGCTCCCGACCAAGCCTTCAATTTCGCGAACTCCGGATCTCCCTTCATACTCCAACCTCCTAGCACCTACACCTTTACCCATCCCCCTTCATCAACTAATGGATCCCCCGAAAACCACAATAGTCCACTGGAACTGTCGAGGAATATTCGCAAATTATGAAGGCCTTACCTCCCTGCTTGCCACTTCCCGTCCGGTGTGTGTCTGTCTCCAGGAGCTAATCCTGGGGACCAGGCCCATGCCCTGCCCTACTGGTTATTTTTGCACCGCCACCCCGCCTCCTACCTGCACTCGAAGGGGAGCTGCCATCCTCGTACACCACGCAGTCCCCTTCTACAACCTCTCCATCCGGTCCCCACTACAGGTGACTGCCGTCCGGCTCTCCCTGGATAGACAGTACACCGTCTGCTCCATCTACCTCCCCCCCACGCTCAAGTCTCCCGCGACGACCTGGTGGAAGTCGTGGAACAACTCCCTAGGCCCTTCCTACTGCTGGGCGATTTCAATAGTCGCCACCCCTTGTGGGGCGACACACGCACCACCTATATGGCCCCAACCCTGATATCCGTCATGACCGAACTCTCCTTCGAGTGCCTCAACAATGGCTCTCCTACTTTTTACCATGCCACCACCTGCACTCCATCCTGTATAGACCTGTCCCTCGTTTCAACTGATGCCCTCCTAGACTTCACGTGGCAAGTCCTCCGAGAGGACCATGGAAGTGACCATCTCCCCATACAACTCACCTTAATCGACCCGACCAGACTGTTCGGGTACCGGTAAGGTGGGTTACTACCAACGCGAATTGGGCCCGCTTCCGCGACAACACCTATACCACCCTTACAACTGCCCACTTCCCATCCATCGACGAGTGCATCGCTTACTTCGAGTCCGTCGTTCTAGCGGCCGCAAGCACTAGCGTACCACAATCCTCCGCCTACCCCCGCGCCCGACGGGTGCCTTGGTGGACCCCGGAGTGCGCGGAGGCCGTGCGCGCCAAGAAGAAGGCAACTCGGCGCTTCTACCGGACGCGACTCCCCATCCATCGCACGGAGATGCAGCGGGTCAGGGCCATCGCCCGCCGCACAATGAAGACAGCGCGCCGAACCTCTTGGCGTGCCTTTGTGTCCGGCATCACCGCCAACACACCTTCGGCTACCATCTGGAAGAAGGTGCGGGTGTCGAGAGGCGACATGTCCCCTCCCGACCCCCGGTCCTCCGGACTAACGACGGACTCCTATGTGAACCCAAGTCGGTGGCAGACCACCTTGCTTCTACCTTCGCCGCCGTTTCTTCCTCTACAGCCAATTCCGTACCCGCCCCTGACGATAGCCCCTCTCCACCGTCCATAGACAGCACCTACAACCGATTGTTTACCATGCGTGAACTACAGGCGGCACTGGCCTCTCGACGATCCCCTTGTCCCGGTCCGGACGGTATTCCGTACGGCATGCTCCAGCACATCCACTCTACCTTACAAATTTTCCTGCTGGATCTATACAATCGCATATGGATAGAGGGCGCCTTCCCCTCTAGGTGGAAGGAGGCCCACGTCATCCCTATCCCCAAACCCGGCAAAGATTCCCTGGACCCCACAAACTACAGACCAATCGCCCTGACGTGTTGTGCCTGCAAGATCCTCGAGAAAATGGTTGCCACGCGATTATCGTTCGTCCTTGAACATAACAATTCCTTCCCGTCTACCCAGTCCGGCTTCAGACAATTCCGCTCCACTACTGATCCCCTCCTGCTTCTCAGCCGAGACATACAGGATGCCTTCGACAATGGACAGTTCGTACTGTCAATTTTTTTTGACATCCAGAAGGCCTATGACACCACCCGTCGAGCAATGATCCTCGGTCAGCTCCGACATCTGGGCCTCGTCGGAGCCATGCCGACCTTCATCAGAGGCTTCCTCTCTTCCCGGACTTTTAAAGTCCGGGTGGGCTCAGTCCTCTCTGACACCTTTGTGCAGGAGGACGGGGTCCCACAGGGAAGCATCCTCAGTGTTCTCTGCTTCTCCGTCGTGATGAACACGGTCTCACAATGCCTTCCACCCACCATCCGCTCTTCCATTTACGCGGATGACCTTGCAATCTACTTCGCAGGGCGAGAACCGTCTGTTGTTCAACGACAGATGCAGCTCGCCATCTACCGGGTGGAAAGGTGGGCGACGTCGGTGGGTTTCCGCCTCTCCATCCCTAAGTCCAAGTGTATGGTCTTCAGTAGAAGAAGACCCACAGCCCTTCCTCTACCCTCTGTCACATTATACGGCAGGCCTCTTGAGGTGGTACCCTCCACGCGTTTTCTGGGCATGACCCTAGACCGACGGCTCAATTGGGTTCCCCATCTCAAGTACCTAAAGCAATCCCTTCGACGCCCCCTCGCTCTCCTGGATCACCTCTCTCACACCACATGGGGTGCAGATCGACGCTCTCTTCTTCGCCTTTACACTTCCATAGTGCAGTCGAAGCTGGACTATGGTAGTGCAGTTTACGGTTCAGCCTCCACCGCCCGCCTCCGTATCCTGGACCCGGTACTTAATAGAGGCCTCCGCCTCGCCACCGGTGCCTTCCGCTCCTCCCCAGCCTCCAGCCTCCATGTGGAATGCGATCATCTCCCTCTCGCCCTCCGACGGGGTCTTCTCCTCATGAGGACATACCTCCGTGCACAGAGGCTACCTTCTTCGCTTCTGGGCACGGTGGTTTCAGAACTACCACCTCAGGGACGGAGCTGGCACTTCACTGAAGCGGTCCGCTCTTTCCTTGATCTTTTCAACATGCCCGCCCCCTCAGTTATCCCCATTTCATTCAGCATCTACCCCCCTTGGATCCTCACCCCTATCAAGTTTTGCAAAGATCTGTGTACCCTACCGAAGACTACCACGAGCGCCATGATATACAGGTCACTCTTCCGCGAACACGCAACCCAACACCCGGACGCAGTCGCCATTTACACGGATGGTTCCCGCTCGGAAGCCGGTGTGGCCTCCTCAGCGGTGATTCTGTCCCAGCCGCTTTCCCGGGGCGTCGGCCTGCCCCGCGAGGCCTCCGTTTTTTCGGCGGAACTTTTCGCCATTACGGAGGCCCTCGATATTGTGCGCACCCACTCTGCCAGCTCTTCGTCATTTATT
>JAJOZX010000946.1:32500-125000 GCA_023014485.1 Bathynomus jamesi
GCCATGTTTCAGGGTCTTTGGTGAGGAACGTGGGCTCAACTTGGAGAAACTGGAAGAGTGTGGGGATCGACTCGTCACCCACGGGACTTAAACGGCCATCCACTTGCAGTCCCTTGCCTGGACCCGTTTGAGTCCTTTCCCAGGGCGCTTTTCAGGTTAGCCGTCATGTTACGCTTTTCATTGTCGTCAACTCTGTCATCAAACAGTGCAAGACAGATAGATTACGTCCTCCGAGATATACCACAGATGGACGGAGCACAGCCGGTAAGCTGTGTTTTCCCAACGTCCTTGTCAGGGTAACCTACAAGAAGATTGCACAGCCTAACGTCATAATTTTGGGAGAGATTTGATGGCGATGGGAGCCTCGTGCCAGTGACGCACGTATACAAGGCTCAGAAACAGAAAGGCCCTCGATCCCAAGTTGCTGCCAGGTCAAGATCACTCAGACTTTCTGTTAGTCTGTCATGTTTGGGAGCTTTCGAAGGTTTAAGTCCACAAGTGACGGCTTCTTTTCCACTGTCAGCTGACGATGTGCTAGAACTGCTGTCGGTAGCCTCTTCTGTGACTCCTACAGCTAGAGCCTCCTCCGTTTGACGCCGATGTGCCGCTCAGAGCTCTTTCCCTTTCCTGTCTTTTCATTGTGGCTGCATTATATTTTCTATCTTCACCTCCCATGTACTCGTATGCGATCTGCCCTTTGGGAAATGAGGAATTCCTTGTCTTCAAGAGGGATACTCCCCGATCCAGAACGTCTGAGCGGGCGACATCAAAAATACCTCCATATCAGCCAAGAATACATCCCGCTGCATATTGTAAGTCATTCCAGTCTTGTTCTTGTTTTTATGCAAATTTCGATACCTCTGAACCAAAGCTTTCAGTTAGTCGAGGCATGAACGGAGGTTGTTGCCAGATTCGAATTGGCTCTAGCCCAGATTTCTAATACAGCCGGTATTACAGCCTTGACACTGTTGGAATCTTTCTTTTGGTCGCGGTGATGGTAGAAGAAAAGAAGCAACACGTCCATATTACTTGGTAATCGAGATTTAGCCAGCTCTGCTATCGGAGACCTCTCAAGAAGCCACAACTTGATGTTTTGATCTTGTCAACGCCATAATGATCAATTCTGAAACCAAAAAAAAGTCATCAAACGTCGGGACCTCTAAATATCATCTGATCGAGTTGAAAATCACACAGCCAATGCTTTAGACCAAACCACATCCGGGCATGACACGAGTGGTCAGGTTCGTGTTAAGAAAGAAAATTGGGACACCCTAATGATATGTATAACATAGATGTATATATAATGTATATACATAGATATATATATAATGATATACATATATATATATGTATATACATATATATATATATGTATATACATATATATATATGTATATACATATATATATATGTATATATATATATATATGTATATATATTATATATGTATATAATATATATATATGTATATACATATACATATATATATGTATATACATATATGTATATGTATATATATTATGTATGGATATATATATATATGTATATACATATATATATATGTATAACCATATATATATATGTATATATATAATGTATATACATATATATATATGTATATAATATATATATGTATATGTATATATATATGTGTATATACATATATCTATATATATATATATGTATATATATATGTATATATATATGTATATACAATATATAGATATATATGTATATGTAATAATTATATACACGTATATATATATGTTATATGTATATATATATGTATATGTATATATACACACATATATATAGATGTATATGTATATATATACACACATATATGTATATGTATATATTACACACATATATGTATATGTATATATATACACACATATATGTATATGTATATATATACACATATAGTGTATATGTATATATACACACATATATGTGTATATGTATAATACACACGTGTGTATATATACATATATATATATATATATACATATATATATTTATATATATAATATATATATATATATATATATATATATCCCCGCAAGGGGGTTCTAAGCTCGTGCTTTTAAGTGCTCTTTGTGCTCGTTTGTACGTGCTTGTTCCTGGAGGTTTCACGTGCGCCCTCCCGGCCCTAGCACCCAAGGATGATGGGCTCGACCCTGCAGTCCTTGTCATCCTTGGTCTTTTTCCACTTCGACTGTCCCCTCCACCCTTTCTTTTTCCTCTGTCTTTCCTCTCACTTTTTTCTTTGTTTTTCCGCCGAGATATGCCCTTTTAAATAGAGGCGAATCGGTTCTTCCCGAACTTAAAAAAAAAAAAAAATATATATATATATATATTTAAAGTTCGGGAAGAACCGATTCGCCTCTATTTAAAGGGCATATCTCGGCGGAAAACAAAGAAAAAGTGAGAGGAAAGACAGGAAAAAGAAAGGGTGGAGGGCACAGTCGAAGTGGAAAAAGACCAAGGACTGTAGGGTCGAGCCCCATCATCCTTGGGCGCTAGGGCCGGGAGGGCGCACGTGAAACCTCCAGGAACAAGCACGTACAACGAGCACAAAGAGCACGAGCTCAGAACCCCCTTGCGGGGATATATATATAATATATATATATATATATATATATATATCTATATATAATTATGCACACAACACACACACACACACACATATATATACAGGGCTATTCAAAATGATTCACCTGATTTCAAATGAGAATATTTTTTAATGTTACAAATACAGTGTGATTTGTGATACATCAACCAAAAGAAAAACTGTCCAAATCTTGTCTCTCACCTCATAAATGCTCTATGTGACTTCCCCTAGTTACACGAGCAACGTCGACACGATAGTCGAATTCCTCCCATACTCGCTCAGCATGTCCGTTGTCACTGACTCTACGCAGTAACAATGCGAGTTCGGAGCTCATCCAAAGATGTGGGCAACGGTGGCACGTACACAGTATCCTTAACGTACCCCCAAAGGAAGAAGTCGCACGGTGTAAGATCCGGCGACCTACCGATTTACAGCTCGAAAACTGCAACACACAAAACGCCTTCTGCTGTGCGGACGCCATTTTCACACTGACTGTTTGTTGCTAGGCTAGGCCACGGCGTGACTTTGGAGCCCTGTCGCGGTGATCTTGTAAAACTCGGAGATTTCCTCTTTCATGTGGTGTATGCCCAGTTGATGCGCGGTTGATAAGTACGGAAGTATTCTCAGTTGAAATCGGATGAATTATTTTGAATAGCCCTGTATATATATAATATATATGTTATATACACACACACATATATATATATGTACACACACACACACACATATATATATATATATATTATATATATATATATATATATATATATGTTAACCCTCCGTCTATGGCCCTGGGGTGGTTCGGATCGACGGGGGTTCTAGTTAGGAGGCAAGCAACGGATATTTCTTCTATAACATTCTAATTCTTTTCGGTCGCCACTCTGTTAAACTCTTGGCTACAGACTCGCCAGACTGTTATGCCAATATCTTCTATGGTGCTTGGGTTGCTCTTAATTTGGGCAAAGGGTCGCCAATTTTTAATTCTTCTCTTTCTATAATACTCATACTTTCTCTTGATACTTTCTCTGATACTAAAATTATCGACTTTACTGACTAACTTCCTCTGAAGATAGCCAACTCGAAGGGAAAAATAAAAAGTTTCTTACGGTAATTTACTTCTTAAAATTTACAGTTAGTGCTCTGAATTACAAGGGTAGAGGTTCGACCTCTTTCGACCATGGCTCAGGCCGGAATCTAAAAATATTAAGAAGGCAAGGGGCCTCTGCCCCCTCCCCGCAGCGAGTCTGCTAACAAAGGAGTCCTAATGAAGTGCTAATCTGAAGTGACTTAATCAAGAAGTCTAATGAAGAAGTGCCTTAATTTTACAAATACATGTATAATATAAACTTAAATGTTTGGGGGAAGACAGTCGAAGGTTAAGTTTCCCCCTTTTAAAACACATGATCAGATGTTTGAAAGATTGCAAATAAAAATTTAAAAAAAAATAAAAATAAAAACTAATTTGTATTTTTCGCCGAGTCTACATTTATGAAGGCGATATCATTTCGTAATAGTACACACAAGTACAAATTAAGTACACGACTGAGTACGTATTAATTTTGGTTCATTACAATTACGATTACAATTATGGATTACTTCATATTCACTTATTGTTTAATTACACTTCCATTTTAAAGTACATTCTTACATTACCGTATATATTAAATCATTACATTTAATTACAGTTTCAATGAAGTACATTACGTCGTTTACCATTCTTACAGTGTTTTTATATATTTACATATGGTTATACTAGATGGTTATTATATATGGTTATTAGTACAACACAAGTACATGAGACATGACACACATATAACAATAAGCACACCGGACAAAAAATTAGTCACCCCTAATAGCACCGATAGTAGGAAGTTCAAGGTCACACAGAGGGCGCTGATGTAGCATTGGTAAATGACAAGTAGCGGTGACGTAGCACACAGGATCAGATCTGTTTCGTGAGGTGGTGAAGAACAAAGTGTGTGTTGGATATAGTCTGCAAAATGGGTCGTGAGGCAGACGTTACTCAGTGGCAAAAAGGAGCCATCGTGTTTGGCAGAGCCCACGGACACAAAATGTCTGAAGTAGCCCAATTTGTTGGTGTGTCAACGCGTACTGTCCAGCGAGTTTACAAAGAGTGGTGTAGTTCGCAATCAACTGAATTCGACGGCGTAACTGTGGCCGGAAAACAATTCTCGACAATAGGGGCCGCCGCCATGTTTCTCGTCTGGTAACTGCAAATCGTTTTCAAACCAGAGAACAATTGCTCCAAGAAACCAATGAGGTTCTCCAGCGACCAATTTCCGACGGACATTGCGACGAGAACTGCATGCGATGGACATCTGGAGCAGGATACCACGGAAGAGGCCGCTGTTAACAGCAAGTCAAATTGGCACGTTATAAATGGGCTCAGAGGCACAAAAACTGGACTGCGGCAGATTGGAAACGTGTAATTTGGTCCGATGAGTCCCGTTTTTGTTTGTTCTCCAATGATGGGAGGCGACGAGTACATCGCAGTCCAATGAAGCCTTTAATCCTGAATGCGTCGATGGTGTTGTTCAGGCTGGAGGTGGTTCCGTGATGTTCTGGGGATGTTTTTCGTACACGAAATGGGCCCTCTCGTTCCAGTGACGATGAATTTGAACCAGCAGGCGTACCTCCGCATACTAAATGATGAATTGGTCTCTGCCTCGCCGGATTCGTGCGGTTATCAAGGCCAGAGGCGCCGTCACACGTTATTAGGTACATTCTGAGAGGGGTGACTAATTTTTGTCCGGTGTGCTTATGTTATAATATGTTATAAATTTGAAATCAGAGCGAACGGAGATATTTTATCTTTGAGGGTTCGAATCTGTCGTCGTGAGCGGAATTCGATCTTAGTAAGCATTTATGAATATTGTGCGAGGGGTGAACGCACTTGAAAAAAAAAAATAAAAAAGCAATACGAGAACGTATTTTTGCGTTTTCGAACGAACGAGAAAAATGAATATTTAATAAAATTTATATAGGATAATGATCAAGGGGAATTAATGACGGGAAAACGTGACGTATGGATTGAATATGGTTGAATAATGTTTATACTACATAACACCACAACCTTATTACTAAAGAATTTACCATACATTGAATACGGAAGATGTCCAAATACTAAGAACGTGATTCAGTGTACAAAGTATGGGAAACGTAAGAGAATAAAGTTATTTTATGACGTCATAGTGTATAATTCATTATTAGAAAAGATGAATTAGAGAAATACAGTAATGAATAAAGAAGTATAAATCGAAATTCTATCCAAAACTCGCTTAGGCGATTTTTGGTTCCTTATGTAAAAATGAACATTCAACATAAAACTATAAGAACATAAGTACTGCATGAAGACAATGAATCCATATAATGATGGTGTAGGAAGTTCATTGTTCACTTTTACAGTATTTCCCCCTCCAAAATGGTATTAATACAATAATATAATACAATTAATACAATACAAATGAGAAAATAACATCTAACGAATTAAAATTAGATGATGAATTTTTTTCTTTACATTACAAATTTTTATACAGAACAAGTGAGTATTATATAATATAAAAGAATTCAAAGGTTAAAACTTTACTTTTATACAAACAGAATAAAGGATTAATACGTTAATTTAGACAAACATTTAAGTTAGACAAAATGATATGGTTAAAATTTTTTACCAAATTTTATTTTTTCTGTGGGATGAATTACATACATAATGAGTAGAGTAGATAAAAGGGAAAAACATAAATCGTACAATCTATAAACTAATTTTATTGGCTAGCGTTGGTAAAAATAGAATTACGTAATGGATGATGTATAGACCTGTGGTCTAGTGTGTATTTGGGTGTATTAGGTGCAAAGTGTGTATCTTACAATTTCGAAGGACAGATTAGATTAGCTGAGAGGATTTTTAAATTAACCGAATAAATGCCTGAGCGAGAATTTATATATAGTAAGCAATAATTATGATGTATTATAATGATGATGTTTGCATACGAGTTTTAATGCAAAAGTGACTTGAAGTGCGGAAAGAAAATGAATTCGAATATGTATGAAAAGTAATAGAATTCAATTAGATTATCGATTTTACATAATTAATCAGTTACACGTATAAGGTAATTAAAAAAAACGAACTTAGAGGACCTTACAGTTAATGAAAGTAGATCTCACGGTTTTAAAATTGGATTTTGACACACAATTAATTTCGACTACTAAAATTCATAGCTATATACTGTAGTATTCTTAAAAATAAAAAACACAACTTAACATAAATGGAGGTTATGTTCCATAGTACTAAAGAGGAATTAACCATGGTTGAACCATTTCTCCGGTTGACACTGGGTTCAACTGGGGTTGGGGTTTTAAACTAAAAATAAAATAAAAAAACAAAGTTTGGAGTACTACATTCGGGGGAATTGAGTGACTAAGTGGGGGTATAAGTTTGAAATTGACAATAAGTCTTTCGTGAGCACTTTGCTCTTTTTTTTTAAATAAAGATTGTTTGTCACACTACTTAAAACAAAAATTAAAAAAAGTTGAAACAAAACGGAGGGACGGCATGTTCCTCATATACATTACAATAATTACCAAAATTGTTACAAACAATTGTAAAAACTATTTTGGTTACAAATAATGAATTACATAACTATATACTGTATTTATATACGCAAAACTGGCATGAAAAGAAAAGAGAAATCGGTCAATTTCCTTCTCACAAACAAAAAAAAAAAAAGGTTAAACTAAAGACGCAAACCGGTCAATTCTGGTTGAATTTAATTCTCTTTTACAACACAAAAAAAAGGTTGAATTAAATTCTTAACTTACATTTTTTCTTAAATTAAATTCTCTTAAATTACAAAGAAAAAGTTGAATTCAATTGACTGCATTGAAAACTAACTTGGGGCTCGAAATAAAAATGACTTGGGACTCGGAATACTTGGGACTCGGAATACTTGGGACTCGGAATACTTGGGACTCGGAATACTTGGGACTCGGAATACTTGGGACTCGGAATACTTGGGACTCGGAATACTTGGAATAATACTGTGACTTGGAAGAAAACTGTGACTTGAAAAATAACTTCGACTTGAAAAATAACTTCGACTTGAAAAATAACTTCGACTTGAAAATAACCGACTTGAAAAATAACTTCGACTTGAAAAATAACTTCGACTTGAAAAATAACTTCGACTTGAAAAATAACTTCGACTTGAAAAATAACTTCGACTTGAAAAATAACTTCGACTTGAAAAATAACTTCGACTTGAAAAATAACATCGACTTGAAAAATAACTTCGACTTGAAAATAACTTCGACTTGAAAAATAACTTCGACTTGAAAAATAACTTCGACTTGAAAAAATAACTTCGACTTGAAAAATAACTTCGACTTGAAAAATAACTTCGACTTGAAAAATAACTTCGACTTGAAAAATAACTTCGACTTGAAAAATAACTTCGACTTGAAAAATAACTTCGACTTGAAAAATAACTTCGACTTGGAAAAATAACTTCGACTTGGAAAACAACTTCGACTTGGAAAACAACTTCGACTTGGAAAACAACTTCGACTTGGAAAACAACTTCGACTTGGAAAACAACTTCGACTTGGAAAACAACTTCGACTTGGAAAAAACTTCGACTTGGAAAACAACTTCGACTTGGAAAACAACTTCGACTTGGAAAACAACTTCGACTTGGAAAACAACTTCGACTTGGAAAACAACTTCGACTTGGAAAACAACTTCGACTTGGAAAACAACTTCGACTTGGAAAACAACTTCGACTTGGAAAACAACTTCGACTTGGAAAACAACTTCGACTTGGAAAACAACTTCGACTTGGAAAACAACTTCGACTTGGAAAACAACTTCGACTTGGAAAACAACTTCGACTTGGAAAACAACTTCGACTTGGAAAACAACTTCGACAACAACTTCGACTTGGAAAACAACTTCGACTTGGAAAACAACTTCGACTTGAAAAACAACTTCGACTTGAAAAACAACTTCGACTTGAAAAACAACTTCGACTTGAAAAACAACTTCGACTTGAAAAACAACTTCGACTTGAAAAACAACTTCGACTTGAAAAACAACTTCGACTTGAAAAACAACTTCGACTTGAAAACAACTTCGACTTGAAAAACAACTTCGACTTGAAAAACAACTTCGACTTGAAAAACAACTTCGACTTGAAAAACAACTTCGACTTGAAAAACAACTTCGACTTGAAAAACAACTTCGACTTGAAAAACAACTTCGACTTGAAAAACAACTTCGACTTGAAAAACAACTTCGACTTGAAAAACAACTTCGACTTGAAAAACAACTTCGACTTGAAAAACAACTTCGACTTGAAAAACAACTTCGACTTGAAAAACAACTTCGACTTGAAAAACAACTTCGACTTGAAAAACAACTTCGACTTGAAAAACAACTTCGACTTGAAAAACAACTTCGACTTGAAAAACAACTTCGACTTGAAAAACAACTTCGACTTGAAAAACAACTTCGACTTGAAAAACAACTTCGACTTGAAAAACAACTTCGACTTGAAAAACAACTTCGACTTGAAAAACAACTTCGACTTGAAAAACAACTTCGACTTGAAAAACAACTTCGACTTGAAAAACAACTTCGACTTGAAAAACAACTTCGACTTGAAAAGTAACTTCGACTTGAAAAGTAACTTCGACTTGAAAAGTAACTTCGACTTGAAAAGTAACTTCGACTTGAAAAGTAACTTCGACTTGAAAAGTAACTTCGACTTGAAAAGTAACTTCGACTTGAAAAGTAACTTCGACTTGAAAAGTAACTTCGACTTGAAAAGTAACTTCGACTTGAAAAGTAACTTCGACTTGAAAAGTAACTTCGACTTGAAAAGTAACTTCGACTTGAAAAGTAACTTCGACTTGAAAAGTAACTTCGACTTGAAAAGTAACTTCAAATAAAACTCTCTGACTTGAACTCTTATCAAGTATTCTGAAACTAACTTGAAATTAACTGAAAATGGAAAATGACTGCACTTGATCTCTATTCAAGTGGAGACGATTAACCTCTGTTTTGGTTGACCCTCTTGGTGCAACCTTCTGACTTCAAAAAAATGACTTCAAAAAATGACTTCAAAACTGACTTCAAGTATCTCTAAATCTATAAACTCTCTATAAAAACTCTCTCTCTCTTAATTTGCAAGTCAATTCAATTCAATAATTTGAAAAAAATTTGCAAACAAAAATATAAAATGTAAACAACATTTCACTCGAATGTACGGGAAGATAAAATAAAATTATTCTATACTGAATATAACAGTGAAAATAACTCTGAAATTAACTCTCTTTGAAATTAACTTCTGTTACTTTTAACTGCTGTGAAAATTAGTTTCACGAAAAAAAATGTATCACTGGTGTCTGAAGTGTTCACTGTGTTTTGTGTTAATTCTGGCTTGATACTAGTTAACGGTTAATAAGTTAATAATAATACACTTTTAAAATGTTTACAAATTTCTTTAAAAAAACAACTCTGTACTTAACAAAAATTTTCTATGGGCGAAATCCTCAGAGACGTGTCCTGAAGACGTCTTCCTGGCAATTTCCTTGAGACGTGTCCTGAAGACGTCTTCCTGGCTACTTCTTCTTGGATGAAAACTAGGCGTGGAGAACTTGGAGTCGTGACACACCAGTTCAAGGGTGGATGTTACGAACGAAGTCGTGACACGCCGGTCAACTGGTTTTATCCTGATGCAGGGTAATTTCTATTCTTGGCCAAAGAGTGGCCTCTTGTTAAAATCTTCTTGTTAAAATCTTCTTGTTAAAATCTTTTTCTTATCCTGGTAAAGGGTCGCCACAATGTTAACCCCTCCGTCTATGGCCCTAGGGTGGTTCGGATCGACGGGGGTTCTAGTTAGGAGGCAAGCAACGGATATTTCTTCTATAACATTCTAATTCTTTTCGGTCGCCACTCTGTTAAACTCTTGGCTACAAACTCGCCAGACTGTTATGCCAATATCTTCTATGGTGCTTGGGTTGTCTCTTAATTTGGGCAAAGGGTCGCCAATTTTTAATTCTTCTCTTTCTATAATACTCTCATACTTTCTCTGATACTTTCTCTGATACTAAAATTATCGACTTTACTGACTAACTTCCTCTGAAGATAGCCCAACTCGAAGGGAAAAATAAAAAGTTTCTCTTACGGTAATTTACTTCTTAAAAATTTACAGTTAGTGCTCTGAATTACAAGGGTAGAGGTTCGACCTCTTTCGACCATGGCTCAGGCCGGAATCTAAAAATATTAAGAAGGCAAGGGGCCTCTGCCCCCTCCCCGCAGCGAGTCTGCTAACAAAGGAGTCCTAATGAAGTGCTAATCTGAAGTGACTTAATCAAGAAGTCTAATGAAGAAGTGCCTTAATTTTACAAATACATGTATAATATAAACTTAAATGTTTGGGGGAAGACAGTCGAAGGTTAAGTTTCCCCCTTTTAAACACATGATCAGATGTTTGAAAGATTGCAAATAAAAATTAAAAAAAAAATAAAAATAAAAACATTGTATTTTTCGCGCGAGTCTACATTTATGAAGGCGATATCATTTCGTAATAGTACACATAAGTACAAATTAAGTACACGACTGAGTACGTATTAATTTTGGTTCATTACAATTACGATTACAATTATGGACTTCATATATTCACTTATTGTTTAATTACACTTCCATTTTAAAGTACATTCTTACATTACCGTATATATTAAATCATTACATTTAATTACAGTTTCAATGAAGTACATACGTCGTTTACCATTCTTAGTGTTTTATATATTTATATATGGTTATACTAGATGGTTATACTAGATGGTTATACTAGATGGTTATTATATATGGTTATTAGTACAACACAAGTACATGAGACATGACACACATGATATAACATATGTTATAATATGTTATAAATTTGAAATCAGAGCGAACGGAGATATTTTATCTTTGAGGCGTTCGAATCTGTCGTCGTGAGCGGAATTCGATCTTAGTAAGCATTTATGAATATCGTGCGAGGGGTGAACGCACTTGAAAAAAAAATAAAAAAAAAAATACGAGAACGTATTTTTGCGTTTTCGAACGAACGAGAAAAAATGAATATTTAATAAAATTTATATAGGATAATGATCAAGGGGAATTAATGACGGGAAAACGTGGCGTGTGGATTGAATATGGCTGAATAATAATGTTTATACTACATAACACACAAACCTTATTACTAAAGAATTTACCATACATTGAAATACGGAAGATGTCCAAATACTAAGAACGTGATTCAGTGTACAAAGTATGGGAAACGTAAAGAGAATAAAGTTATTTTATGACGTCATAGTGTATAAGTCATTATTAGAAAAGATGAATTAGAGAAATACAGTAATGAATAAAGAAGTATAAATCGAAATTCTATCCAAAACTCGCTTAGGCGATTTTTGGTTTATGTAAAAATGAACATTCAACATAAAACTATAAGAACATAAGTACTGCATGAAGACAATGAATCCATATAATGATGGTGTAGGAATTGTTCATTGTTCACTTTTTACATATATATATATATATATATATATATATATATATATATATATATATGTGTGTGTGTGTGTGTGTATTTCTACCTCGTGGTGTACGGACGTTTTGTTTCCGCTCTGTGTAATATCTAAATAACTAGTGTTTATAAGTTCAGCCGTAAATTCTATCTTATACCAGTGTGTGTATTTAATACCCGTGAATTCGCGATAATAAATTATTAAATGAAAGCCGGGGCATATAGCTTGCACAACGAAGAAACAACAAATTGAAATATAAATTTAAAACACTTCGAACGGAAAAACAGCTCTGAGATTGTACACTAGGCCTAAGAGGGAAAAAGGTCAGTGCCATAAAACGAAGGTCGAGTGATCGAAAGAAATTTGAGAAGCGAGGAAAAAAATAAATAAATAAAATAAAATATAAAAAAAATAAAGGAGGAAATAAAGAGGAAAATAAAGGAGAAAATGGCCAAACATTCGAAGAAATGTGTAAATTGCGGAAAAATCAGAAAATTGAATAAAGCCGGATTATGTGTAATGGAATGTGCCGCATATCAACTTTGCGATTGCAAAAACGAAGCAGACCAGACCTCGGGCTTAAACTGCATTCTGTGCAATACCTTTAAGCACTACGAATGCATGAACTTAGATAGAAAAGACAGGAAAATGGTAAATAGAATAAATAACAAAATCATAGGACTTTGTGGTTTCTTATGCGTCAAATGCATGGAAAACAATAGAAAATTAGTACAGAGGGGAACAGAAAATGTTGAAATAGAAGAATCAAGTACAGCAGCTCTACCGACAGAAAAACATGAAACAGAAAAACGCCTAAAAAGAGAAGGAAAAAGAAAACACACTACAGGGAGGGGCGAAAGCAGCCTCAGAAAAAGAGGTACCCACGGCAGAAGAGGGAGATACGAAATACACACCAAAGAAAACAACCCCACTGAGTAGGGAAGAAGTGGTGGCGAAGCAGAAGGAAATCGAATCACATAAGACACAGAGGGAATTTAAACGACGGGCCATATGCGAATATTATAAAATAGGTGCGTGCAAATATGGCTCAAACTGCATATACAATCACCCTACAAAATGCTTCTATATGATGAGGAATGGGAAGTGCAAGTACGGACCAAACTGCAACTTTTTTCACCCTCGTATGTGCAGACAGTCAATTACTAAAAAATGCCTGAACATAGAGTGCCCACTTTTTCACATAAAGGGTACGCAAAGAAGAGAACGGGAAAGAACAGATCATATTCGACATAGAAGAAATAGCAAGAGTAATGAAACATTTTTTTAGAAGAAATGAGAATAATAAAAGCTCAGCTTGCCCTTCTAACAAGGAGAGACAGAACGCCGCAAACATATGCACCACAACATTACGCACATCACCCCCCTATTCAACACCACCCACCAATAATACAACAACAACAGTGGTATCACGGGCCGCAACCCCAATACTCCCAAATGCAGCGGCCCAACCAATAACACCAAACAGGAACCGACATCGACCAGGAAACGACCATCATTTAAGGAAATCGAACACGAAGATTAGAAGAAACCCGGTAAATGTATTATACACAAATATACAAGGCCTCTATACGGACCATGCAGACTGCAAATTACAATACTTGCAAAATTTAGCTACGGAAACCAGCATAGATATCATAGGCCTAACGGAAACACACTTACATAAGTGCGAAAAAGGCTGTGAAAACTGCATCGAGAATACTGAAATAGCATTGCTGGACTACAACATATACAGAGCAGATAGAGTGGCTAGACGAGGAGGAGGGTGTTGTATCTACGTGAAAAACACTTACACATGTGAAGTGAGGGTAAAGAAATCAAACAGCACAGTTGAAGTTATTATATTAGAAGTAAAAGAACTGAACCTAACCATTATGAACATCTACAGACCACCAAACACCACAAAAAGTGAATTCCAATTTGCTACAAATGAAATAGAAAACATATTAAAATTACTTGAAACTCCAGCAACAAATATTCTAATTTTCGGAGATTTTAATTTCCCATTCATATCATGGAAGAAAAATGACGAAGTTATATATGTTGAGAAGTTTCATGGCAACATTACTAAAGATGACAGAACCCAAGCAACAATGCTATTAGATATTATGGAACATTACGCCCTTACCCAGGAAATCTGTGAAGCCACGAGAAAGGAGAACGTTTTGGATTTAATGTGGACAAATAACAACGAGATAATAATAAATAAAAAAGTAACGCGCACAAAGTTCTCCGACCATAACCTCATCGATATACAATTGAAGTTAGCACCCAGAGGTCCGAAAACGCATCCCAGAGAGGCAGATGGAATATTTGAAGGCTTAAACATAAATTCAAAGAAAGTAAATTGGGAAAACGTAAATAAAGATTTAAAGGAGTAAATTGGGAATTGCTACTACACGAGAAGACTCCACAAGAAATACTATGTATAATAGAGACGGAAACCAAACCTATAATACTGAAACATATTCCAGAGAGACAGGAAAGAAAACGTAGCAAGCTCGAGAGGAAAATCAGGACTCTATTCAGGCAACGAAGACAAACCGTAAAACATCTCCACAGATGCAGAACTGATGCAAAGAGACTCAAACTAGAGAGGAAACTTGGCGAAATAGAAATGGACCTAAAGCAAACATTCATACATAAGACAAACGAGGAGGAAAACAAGGTAGCAGAAAACATAAAAAATAACCCAAAATACTTCTACACTTTTGCGAAAAGGAAAATGCAGTGTAAAGAGAGTATTGGACCGTTGATAGACGGGGAGGCCGAATACACAAATGACCCGAAAGAAATAAGTGAACTGCTTAGGGAACAATTTAAATCTGTGTTTAGCACCCCTAAGTCCGAGATGGAAGTGGAAAACCCAGACGAGTTTTTCGACATTGAAACAGATCAACCAAGAACAAATCCCGGCACAAACCTATTAATGGACTTCGAGTTCACGGAAGGAGATGTAATTACGGCCTTATCACAGATGCGAGACAATTCAGCGCCAGGGCCAGACACATGGAGTGCCACATTTCTGAAGAAATGCAAAGAGAGTATTGCAAAACCGCTATACTTACTATGGAGGAAATCACTCGACACAGGACAAATTCCACTCCCCTTAAAGAACGCTAATATTGCCCCCCTATTTAAAGGTGGTAACAGAGCAATGCCCAAAAATTATCGGCCAGTGGCTCTCACCTCACACCTTATAAAGTGTTTTGAACGCATAATTAGAGCCAAAATTACCTACTACCTACAAGAAAAAGACTTATACAACCCAAATCAACATGGCTTCAGGGGGTAGATCATGCCTGTCACAGCTACTAGACCACCAGGAGAAAATATTAGGAACATTGTGTCGAGGACAAAACATTGATGTAATATATACTGATTTTGCTAAAGCCTTCGATAAATGTGACCATGGAATCATAGCACACAAACTTAAGGATACAGGAATTACTGGAAAGCTAGGAAGGTGGATATTTAATTTCTTGACGCAAAGAACGCAAAGAGTGGTGGTAAACGGAGTTAAATCGGAAGTCTCGGAAGTCGTGAGCTCTGTCCCACAAGGGACAGTATTAGCTCCCTTGCTGTTCATAATAATGATTGCAGATATTGATGCAGATATTAAGGACAGTATTGTATCATGCTTCGCAGATGACACGAAGATATGTAAGGAAATATTGAACGAAGATGACATAAGAAAACTACAAAACGACATTGAAACATTATTCCAGTGGGCAGAAGACAACAATATGAAGTTCAACGAAGAAAAATTCCAACTTCTAAGATATGGTAATAACAAAGAGCTACAGAAAAAAGGGTACAAAACTCCGCAAGCCAAACAGATAACACCAAATCCACAAGTCAGGGATCTTGGAGTAATAATGTCGTCGGATGCAGAATTCAGAGAGCACTATAAAATCAAAATCACAACGGCTAGAAAAATAATGGGAATCATCTGGAGGAGCTTCCGCAGCAGAAAAGCAAACATCATGCTCAAATTATGGAAGAGTCTAGTCCTACCAATAATTGAGTATTGCTCAGTACTCACAAGCCCACACAGAAAAAGAGACATTGCGAGCATTGAAGCTATACAAAGGACTTTTACGTCTAAGATAGAGGAAACGGAAGGTGAAGACTACTGGTCTCGACTACAATCCCTGGAACTCTACTCTCTTGAAAGAAGGCGAGAGCGGTACACAATAATATACATATGGAACATACTTGAGGGCTCTGTCCCTAACCTCAGAAATGAAATAGAAACAAACTGGAATGAGAGAAGAGGCAGATTTTGTACGGTCCCAGCTGCGGTGGGACAAGGAGCCATGAAAACGAGGATGGAAAATACCCTCAGAATACGGGGCCCAAAGCTTTTCAATGTCCTTCCAAAAGAAGTGAGGAATCTCCAGCACACCAACCTGAATAACTTCAAGAACCAGCTGGACAGATTCTTGTGCAAAGTCCCTGACCAGCCATGCGTGGCTGGCTACGAGGGCAGGAGGCGATCAGAGAGCAATTCCCTCCTTCACCAAGTCCCGCAAATGAGGCGGGATGCTGCAGAGGGGTCGACCGCAGGTCGATCCTGAACCGTCGTTCAAACTCAACAAAAGTAAAATATATATATATATATATATATATATATATATATATATATATATATATATATGGGAATGAACTCAGAATGGTTCCCTGAGTTTTTTATGATACACACAGACTGTGCATGGAAAAAGGAACTCTTCTGGGATAATTAAATCCACTATAGTCCGAATAAGTAATGGTAAATGACAAATACCATAGGTTTTCCTTTTCATGATGCTAGTCCGACTTGGGCAACGGGTCACTCGCAAAGAGGTCCCATAAATATAGCTTCCCTCACCAGCTATCTGCAAAGCAGACAGGATCCAGCTTTGGGACATGGATCTGGGGTTTAAAGCAGCCTAGCCCTGCTACATTTAGAACCTCAATATAAGCAAAAGACTCGCTGCCTTCACGTCAGATTGAGTACATGAAAGAAAAAGGGGTAACTATTATATTTTTAGCCAAAAACCAAAACTTAAACCTCAACTGACAGAATTGAGCGTCCACTTTTCAAGCACATAACATGTCCGTTTCAAGATGGGAATGAACTCAGAATAGTCACCTAAGTTTTTTATGATGCACACAAATAGTGCATGGACGCTCAATTCTGCTAGTTAAGGTTTAAGTTTTGGTTTTTGGCTAAAAATATAATAGTTACCCCTTTTCCTTTGATGTATTCAATCTGACGTGAAGGCAGCGAGTCTTTTGCTTATATTGAGGTTCTAAATGTAGCAGGGCTAGGCTGCTTTAAACCCTAGATCCATGTCCCAAAGCTGGATCCTGTCTGCTTTGCAGATTGCTGGTGAGGGAAGCTATATTTATGGGACCTCTCTGCGAGTGACTCGTTGCCCACGTCGGGCTAGCATCATGAAAAAGAAAAACTATGGTATTTGTCATTTACCATTACTTATTCGGACTATAGTGGATTTAATTATCCCAGAAGAGTTCCTTGTTCCATGCTCTGTCTGTGTGTATCATAAAAACTCAGGGGACCATTCTGAGTTCATTCCCTATATATATATATATATATATATATATATATATATATATATACACACATACAGGGCCGTTTCCTGGCATAAGCAGATTAAGCGGACGCTTAGGGACCCTTGCTACTAGGGGGCCTCTAGACAGGCTCCCAGGTCATAGCTCAGCGGGCAAAAATAGGAATATATCTGGTTATTATTAATATTATTGTTATTATCATTATCATTATTATTATTATTATTATTATTTTCGTATTAATTAGTTTTTGTATGAGACAAATGTGATAAAACGGAGACAAACGAAACGTTTTGGTCGTTATGCTTAATTTTTCTAGTATTGTAAAACATTATTTCACTATTTTACTAATTATTAAGGGACTTTGTAACACTTTAAAACCTAGGATTATTTTCGTTATGTTTTCAAGTTTATTAATTCTTTTCTCATCTTTTTCAGATAATGTGAATTTTGTTGATTAAAACCTAAATGGTCTGATTATAATCGCTATAAAATGTGTTCATTAATTATATTTCCTCTATGTTATTTAATCAATTGCTTTATTAATATTTTTAGATTTTATCCCCTCTTTCTGGGCCCCGTGGATTTAACCTGGCTTCCCTGCCCTCTCGGCGGCCCTGCATGCAGGTAATTGGGAGGTAACGAAAATGGTCCACTGAGTAGGTAGGTAGTTAATCTCACAATTATTAAACTTCTTTTATGTCAATAAATGGGTGGATGAAATCAATTGGTTCCTCATCAGAGTTATTCTTCACACTAGTATTTGTATACTGTGTGATAGAACGTGAGTGGTAGTATTGATACACACTGACACTACCAATCAACAAACAAACTAAAAGGACGCTGGTAGAAAAATGCCGGGAGAAGAACAAGAAGGAACCTTGTGGGAAGAACGGCATGGCGGACGAAGGGGCTCGAAGACAATAAAAGATCTCCACCAGCAAGTGCGCTCTCAAAAATTAAGCAAAGAGAGAGGGACTGTCTAATAACCCTCAGTAAGTGAACGGTTGTGTTTCAGAACCTCAGTTTGGGGATAACATATAAACTAGGTCCTGTTAAATTAGGTCTACATTGTGGTCTAAGACCTAGCATCAACTCATAGCTTAACAAATTACCCTTACCTAATTTGGTGAGGAATCCTACTGTGGACCTCAATTTACTCTGCCCGCTCTGGACCATTTCCGAAATATCTCGGCCGACCCCCCACAAGGCTAGGCTTAACCTATTCTTCAGTTAGACTGGAGATATTAGGGATGGGTTAATTGGGGACCAATTCATACAGAACATTTTACACAGAATCATATGACAATATGCAGTTACTTTTGAAACATATTGACTGTGATAAACACTCCTGGCATATCTGTGGTGATCTGAAAGTGATTGCACTCTTCCTCGGCTTAAAGTTAGGATACACAAAGTTCTCTTGTTTTCTCTGCGAGTGGGACAGCCGAGCTAAGGGGAATCATTATACACAGAAAGAGTGTCCACTTCGACAAAATTTGGTTGTAGGACAGAAAAATGTTGACCATCAACCCCTAGTAGATCCCTAGAATCAGCGAAGCGAAAATCAAAGAAGGCATTTTTGTGGGCCCACAGATCAGAAAAGTGATGAAAGACTGCATTTGACGAGTCAATGAGGTTGAAAGAACAGCATGGAAAGCTTTTGAAGAAGTGACTACAAATTTCCTCTGCAGCGTCAAATCAGAAAATTGTTTCCCTGGTGAAGCAAATGCTTAGTGCTTCCCAAGTCATCAGATGTAACATGTCTTTGAAAATGCATTTCCTGCACTCCTCCCACCTCAACTTCTTCCCATCAAACGTAGGCGCTGTCAGCGATGAGCATGATGAAAGATTTCATCAGGATATATCAGCCATGGAAAAGCGGTACCGAGGAAGAGCCCCAGTATGTTGGCCGACTACTGTTGGACACTTATAAGAGAAGTCCCTAGTACTAGTTATAAGCGAAAATCAGCTGCAAAAACGTTTTAGGTAAGGTACTCTTCTTTTTGTACGATTAAACATACCAAAAAAGTAAGAATCTGTCAATTTTCATTTGCATTTCCTTCGAAATTGGTATGTGATCGAAAAAAATCTGTTTTTAAATTTGTAATCGGCGTAAAAAATCACATTGGAATCACACAAATTCATTCGAAGGAGGGAAAAAAAAGTTATATTTTGTTGTTCAGTGTTATTAAAGGATTATTACATTACATTTGGAGAATATGAAGCCATTAGGAAATATCGAGGTTACCCAAATCACAAGCTATATTCAGTGGCGGATCCAGGGAGGGTAGTCAAGGGGTTCACCGAACAGACATTTTGTCAGGTAATTTATTTGATCCAATTTTTTTTTGTATACCATACTGTGAGCAGTGTTGGTGGGGTTCTTGGAGCCCTGGGCAAAAGAGTCATTTGGGGGCCCTTAGAGGTTTGAATTTCAGGACCTATAAAGAAGTCGGTATTTCTGATTTAAATTTCACTTTCCCCAATAATCTATGAAGCTACAATGAAAGTATCTTAGTACAATATTCATAACAAACAAAAACAAAACATCTTTATTGCGGATCATTCACAATCTATAGCCACTTAACCTAACATACAAGTACAATCTCACGTATACACTGAACTTAATATAAAAATAAGGCCAACATAGCCACTTAACCTAGTACAGTATACTGTTTGTTTAATTATCTGACAATTTTATGTATATTGTTATTACGTGAGACATCTTATAACACTTCTAACACAACTTAATATACATATATAATCTTTGCTACATTACAAAAATAAGGTATTGTAAACCAGCAGTTGTCTGAACCAAGCCACGATAATAATAGATTCAATGTAATTAATTTTTATTACAACTGAAGTTGAAAATATCACACAATACATTATATCAATACTACACTTGGTATTGACGTGTTGCCATCTTGGTTTTCTGAAAAAGAAGGGGTGTTAATTTAGTGAATATTGCAATTATTGCTCTACATAAGATGTGTTTGGTGACATTCGCAAACACCACAATATATGCTATTGCTATTTAATTGGCTGTTCTCCGAGTCCACTTAATGTAGGAATCATACAAGAGAATCATGGTAAAACTTCACTGTAACTTAAAAATTGTAAACAAACACTCGCGTGACTATTGAGTGCTGCCATACCAAATTTGTGAATGTCGCTACTCACTAGATCTACCTCAGAAGCAGTGCCGTGCAGAGAACATTTAAGGGGCAGGGACTCAAGGTAAAAAAAAGGGCACCTCTCTCGGGTTCCGGAATAATTTCACAGCCAGGAGTTTTAACGTGCAACTAGTAATTTTATTGTGTTTTTCAGGTTTTTTCCCATTAGAGATTAGTTATACAAGTTGTACTTACTAAATATGTGCGGACAGAGTGCAGTCCGGCCCCTTCTTCTTCCTGTGACGTCTGTCGCCACTACTTAAATATTAATTGTAAGTAAAAAACATGAAAACTCTAATATTCTAATATTTTATTAATAAGCACTTAGTGTTGTAAATGGTACACATTTTTCCCATATACTTTATTATAATGGGGGATGCGTTCCTGGGGGCAAATTTTCGGACTCGCTAACTTAAATTAATAGTCAATATAGAAGTGTGACCCCTACCCCCTGACAGGAAAGGCCCATTTCTTTTTTTTCACCACACTAAGACAGGATAAAAAAGTTTACTGTATTCATATACATAAAAAAGTTACTGAAAAGAGGGCACTTCTGAGTAAGGAGGGAAAAGGGCAGGGGCTCAAGTCCCTGTGCCAGAGCATTTTTAAACCTAGTGAGTGGGCGACATGAATGTCACCCAGTGAAGAAAATTTGTCGCCCAGTAAATGAAATTTTAGGGTACTGGGCGACAGAATTTTCAAAATTTGTAAAAATAGAATTGTTTTGGGAGTTGTCTTGGGAGCATTGTCTTGGAAGCCATATAAATATATATAATACATGCACATATGCCACAATTAGAACTGTTTATCCTAAATGTAAATATGAAATTTACATTGAATATTTATACAGGGTGTTTGAAAACTTTCTGTACAAATTGTAATGGGGGATAGGCAACACCAAGACAAACCCTTTTCGTCTATAAGTGTATGTCCGCTGACGTCACCATTCGGCGCGAGAGGGCGCCGCTGCAATTGGCTAAAAGGTGAAGTGGGCTAGACTCCCGCTTGCCGCGGGCATTCTTAAATCGGACGTAGTACGCGTAACATGGAGCGCTTCACGACTGCTGAGATGGCTGACATGCATATGGTGTATGGGGCTGCCAATGGAAACGGAAGAGCTGCTGTGAGGTTGTACCGACAGCGCTTCCCAAACAGACGTGTGCCAAACCACCAAATGTTTGCGCATTTGCATCGGCGACTGCGAGAAACTGGAACATTCCATGCAAACATGCATGACACTGGTCGGGAGAGACGTGCGCACTCCTGACATGGAAGAAGAAATCCTACGGCGATTTGAGGACAATCCAAGCGCAAGCACGCGAGGTGTTGCACGTATCCTCGGTGTGAACCACGACCTGGTCTGGAGAGTGTTGCACGAGCAGCAGTTACATCCGTTTCATCGTCAGAGAGTCCAGGCATTACAACCTCGGGATTACCCTCTTCGTGTGGAATTCGCACGCTGGTTTCTGCAGCAGACAGCGGTGCAGCCTAATTTTCCGGCTTATGTGCTGTTCTCAGATGAGGCCTGTTTCACACGTGAGGGTGTGTTTAACATGCACAATTCTCACGTGTGGGCGCACGCAAATCCACATGCTACACGGGTGCATGCTCATCAAGAACGGTTCGCCGTCAATGTTTGGGCGGGTATCGTCCATGGCAAGTTGATTGGGCCGTACCTGCTGCCTGCCCGACTCGATGGACGGGTTTATCGGATATTTCTTGAAGAAACGTTGCCGGAACTGCTGGAAGATGTTCCCGTGGCTATTCGTAGACGAATGTGGTTTCAACACGTCCGATTTAAGAATGCCCGCGGCAAGCGCGAGTCTAGCCCACTTCACCTTTTAGCCAATTGCAGCGGCGCCCTCTCGCGCCGAATGGTGACGTCAGCGGACATACACTTATAGACGAAAAGGGTTTGTCTTGGTGTTGCCTATCCCCCATTACAATTTGTACAGAAAGTTTTCAAACACCCTGTATATAGATAATGCTAGTGTTATTTCAGACCACACGGGAATGGTGGCCAGTTCAGTACGGTTCGCCTGAACCGGTTCTTAAATTTTGATTGGATCACCGAACCGTTTGTTTGTTTTAACAAATATTTAAGTCAGTAGAAATTTATTTTTATCTAAAATTTTTTTTTCATTTTTTCAGGATTTTATAGAATTAGTTTATTTTTAGATAATTATGTCATTAGTGAGTATAAAGAATGTTAAATGATTTCTGCCAAAATGTTACAAAATGCTGTTTGGAAAAGCTAAAATGCGTTGGCTTCTGGGGCTCCGCCCCGGACCCCGCTGGGGGAGCTACCGCTCACTCTAGACCCTCTAGCTTAATGACTCGCCCCATTGGCGCTCGCCGATTTACACCCCTATCTGTATCAGAACCGGTTGTTAAGAAATTGGCACCACACCCCTGCCTTAATCCCCCGCCCACTTCCCGATCTGCCTTTGTCGCCCAGTGGGAAAAGCTTAAAAAATGCTCTGCCCTGTGCCGCTCCCCCTTTCTGCACGGCCGTGCTCAGAAATAGCTAAAATATTAGGAGGAAATGTTGCTAAAAAATATTACAACAAATAATGAAGTGAATAAATTACTGTGAAAAAATTTTCACCCACTCAAACTTTCCGTGGTTGTGAACCATGACTGTTGTTTATTATAAAAAAAAGACGTATAACTTGAGCCACGTCCTTGCGAAATTTTCACCCAGAATTTGTAAAAACTTCAGATTTGGCGGGGGGGGGGAGGCTACCGTGTGGAGCCCTGGCGGTCCTTCGATTTGCCCTCTCCTGAGGCCGCCTCTGCTGTGACGTAGCAATAGGAAAGAGGCTTCCTGTTCCTGTGTGTGAGCTGAAAGGTATAAAAAATTCACACTTCCCTAAGGGGATGATCCACATTTAAATTGTATTATGACGCATAAATACGCCCCAATTTTCAATGGTGTTGTAGTGATAATTACATTGAAAAAGAAATACTCGTATTACAGATATTATGCAAGTATATTAAGTAAAATTTTATGTATAAATATAAAATTTATCGTAATTGCATGAAAAATGTGGATTTTATGGGCAATTTTGGAAAAAATGGTGTGAAGCGTTTCATGGACTTCAGTCAAATTTTGACTTGGTCCCCTTTGGGGATCTAGCCTAGGGGGCACGTGCTCCTAGACTTCCTGGATCTGTCCATGATATTTCATAAAAAAATTTGTGCAAAATGTCAATCGCAAGTCACCTAATTAACATAAAACTATTTACAGAATTAAACATAACTTAAGCTAAGAATATACACTATTTATAATCTATAATATAAACTCACTCTCGTTCATGAAACCATCAAGATTTTTCAAACTAACTCAACTGCCATGGAGAAAGAGCTTGTTTGTCTAATCTGTCAGACTTTTTAGAGTTTGTAACTAATCAGGTAGCTAATGGAAATGATGATGATGATGTTTACAAAAGTAGTTGCCCCAGTTACATATATATAAAAAAAAACATCTTTATTGCGGATCATTCACAATCCATAGCCACATAACCGAACATACAAGTAAGTTTTACATATACACTGAACTTTATACAAAAATAAGGCCAGCATAGCCACTTAACCTGACATACAAATACAAAATAAGGCCAGCATAGCCTTATAGAATAGACATATATAGTATAGCCATCAGGGTTGCCAATTCAGCTCCTTTTTAGCTTGATCTAGCTAATTTTGCTGTAATCTAGCTAAAGCAAATGTTCACCTAGCTAATAGCTATAATTCTAGCTTATTTCGAAGTTAATCTAGCTAGTTCTAGCTAATTTAGTGCCAAATTTGAACTCTATTAATTAAAATTAAATAAAATTCTAATTCGGAATTGTCTGTTCAAAATTCACCATGCGGACCGGAATTTTCACTTATCGACACACTATACTTATGTACACTTTGATGGAAAATACGTTTGGGATCGTAGAAAATATGTTCGGGATCGTATTTTTTACACTGAATAAAGATACCTATATGGGCAGTGGCGGTTCCTCATATGGGCAGCCGCACAAGGCGGCATTTGTGGAGGGGCGGCATGAGCGCCTGCAAAAAAAAATAAAAATAAGAATAAAGAAATAAATAAAAATAAAAAATAAAAAAATAATAAAAGATCAATGACTTTGCATCAAGGAAGGTAAGAAGAGTCAGGCTTTAGATGGCAGTTGTGCTGTGGTGCAATTTATTTTGTTTCTTGTTCAAAGTGTAGCATAATAATTACCCTCTCTTAAGTGTCTTATTCTATTTATGTGATAGAGCATTTGTACAATTTAGAAATTTGATTCTCTAGTTTATTTATGGCAGTTGTGCAATTTAATTTGTATTTTTCCTGTTCATAGTATCATAATTACATTCTCTTAAGTGAGTTATTCTATTTACGTGATGAAGGATTTGTAAAATTCAGAAATTTGAGTCTTTGTTTTGGTTCTGAAGTTCCAACAATTAGTCCAATAAAAAGTTATTTTGTGAAAGTTATGTCTGTCCTTTATTTTGGGGGGATTCGAATGTGTGTGTGTTGGCGAACAGGGGGGGGGGGCGCTGAAGGTGAGGTTCGCCCATGGCGTCATGTAAGCTAGGACCGCCACTGTATATGGGTAAGAATATAATTGACTGTTTTTGGTAAATTTTAATGAAGAAGAAAATATGTCGCGTTCTCAATAAAATGCGGTTAGTAACATATTTACTTTTTAATTTCGTACTTATTAATTGTTTAATTTAGTACGCATTTATTACATTTCAGTATGCTTGAAAACGTATTTATACGTTTAGCAAACCAGCATTGGGATTGGTTGACTCTGTCTTACTGTCTCTAAGTTAGTCTTTCGTCAATCGTCATCGTTCATAGAGGTTGTATCAGTGTTGTGCCGTATAATATTTCTTTTCATTTAACTTTTAATTCACGAATGTTTGAACCCTTAATCATGCCAAAACAAAAAGTGTATACACACAAATTTCGCAGAGAATGGCTTACGAACGAATTATTTGTAAAATGGTTAGTGGCAGTGGAAGATGATCCCCTTATAGCTCATTGCAGATTTGTAAATGCAATATCAAAGCAAAATATAACGATTTAGTTTTGCACATGAAATCACAAAAGCATAAAAATGCAAATCCTATAAAAACTGTGCCAATTACTCAATATTGCGATATATTATTACTATTCCAACAAATTTATTTTGGCTATACTTTTAGCTAATTGACTAAAAATATCTAGCTAATTCTAGCTATAAATTATAGCTTTTCTAGCTATAAATTATAGCTTTTCTAGCTATAAACCCGAAGTTTCATTTGGCAACCCTGATTAGCCATAGAGAAAAGGACGATGCTATTTTCACGGTATGGTGGTTTTAGTATCGGGTGCTATTTTCACGGTTCGGTGATTACAGCCTGAGACGCTATTTTTCACCGTACGGTAAATGTAAATTGCTAATTACACTTACTCTGAAATAAAAATCTTCAATAACAATTACTTGTACGTGTACATAGTGTAATTAATTAAAAGAAGAATGTAACTCCATGATATAGGAGTCGACTTCGATGGTGATCAGACTTGTTAGCAGTGATCTAGTGAATTGACTTGACTTTTACTCTAGTGTTGATATTATTACGTTTGTTTTATTTATTTATTGCTGTTTAGCTTTCGGTTATTACTTTAGGGGCATTCCAGGACAAATCACCCAAAAATTTAAAAATTTGTCACCACTCCAACCCGGATTTTAATGAAAATTGACATATGGGGTTCTTTTGGGTGCTGATTTCACTGGTTCAAATAAAAAAGTTCTATGACCCATAGTTTTTGAGATATGGCCCCTCAAAATCTTGGGGGCCCCATTTTACCACCTAACTTTACATAAGAACATAGGAAATTTTTATAGTGGGCACATTAGGAGCCACTTCGGCCCATCGAGTTGGCTCCACTATGTAAAAACTGCCTGTACATTGGCAACAACCAATTTTCACAAAACTAATTAATTATCAATTTAAAACTAAAGATAGAATCTCTGGATCCAGAGGATGAAAGTCATAATAGGCTACTATCCACAAATATGTTACACTCTATATCTATTTATAACTGACATGCAAATATATCAGATCCAAAGAATCGAGTCAATTTCATTATGGTACCCACAATACCAGTACCTTGCTAATCAAAAATAAGTCACGGTCCATATCAATTGCGGACCAAGTCAATTTACAACTATATACATTACAATATATATATATATATATATTATATATATACTTAGGAGGAAAAGTGTAGGTGTGGCTGTAAAGACTGTACAGTAATGTAGAAATGTGTGTGCACTGTGCACCCATTTTGGGTCTCCCATTTAAAGGTGTTTGTGGGGCAAGTGAAGATCATGAGTTTTTCAATATCTCACAGTACTATGAGGGTTACCGCTCAGCAGAGGAATCTCTTTAAATGGGGTGTGTAAGGACAGAGAGTACCGTATCCCCAAACCCAAGATGCTGTTCCTATATTCCACAACACTTGTGTTGAACTGTGGGATCTATCACCTAAATGCACATAATAAGCACACTGGACAAAAAATTAGTCACCCCTCTCAGAATGTACCTAATAATGTGTGACGGCGCCTCTGGCCTTGATAACTGCACGAATCCAGTGATGCAGAGACTCTACGAGGTTGTGCATGTACTGAACATCGATTTGCTGCCACTCGTTCATCAGCCAGTCCCGAAGTTCCGCCAGAGTCCGTGGGTGTCTATTCCTGCGCTTCACTTTCTGTTTCCAGCCTGAACAACACCTTCGACGCATTCAGGATTAAAGGCTTCATTGGACCTGCGATGTACTCGTCGCCTCCCATCATTGGAGAACAAACAAAAACGGGACTCATTGGACCAAATTACACATTTCCAATCTGCCGCAGTCCAGTTTTTGTGCCTCTGAGCCCATTTACAACGTGCCAATTTGTGACGCTGTTAACAGTGGCCTCTTCCGTGGTACCCTGCTCCAGATGTCCATCGCATGCAGTTCTCGTCGCAATGTCCATTTGGAAATTGGTCGCTGGAGAACCTCATTGGTTTCTTGGAGCAATTGTTCTATGGTTTGAAAATGATTTGCAGTTACTAGACGAGAAACATGGTGGTGGCCCCTATTGTCGAGAATTGTTTTCCGGCCATAGTTACGCCGTCGATTGTCAGTTGATTGCGAACTACACCACTCTTTGTAAACTCGCTGGACAGTACGCGTTGACACACCAACAAATTGGGCTACTTCAGACATTTTGTGTCCGTCCGTGGGCTCTACCAAACACGATGGCTCCTTTTTGCCACTGAGTAACGTCTGCCTCACGACCCATTTTGCAGACTATATCCAACACACACTTTGTTCTTCACCACCTCACGAAACAGATCTGATCCTGTGTGCTACATCACCACTACTTGTCACTTACCAATGCTATATCAGCGCCCTCTGTGTGACCTTGAACTTCCTACTATCGGTGCTATTAGGGGTGACTAATTTTTTGTCCGATGTGCTTATATATGAAATAAACTAGTACTATTCATGTAGTGAAAATGGGCTTAAACACCATCACCAGATGTCCCTTGCAGATATCAAACTATCCAACCTTCTTTTGAAAGAATCAAGTGTATCTGAAGTCACTACTTCTTCTGTCAGACTGTTCCAAAATTTAATTACTCTGTTTGTAAAACTATGTTTTTTAAAATTTGTTCTACATCTTGGCTTAAATAATTTCATACTATGACCTCTAGTCTGGTTATTGTGATCTTTAATGAAAAGAGACTCAAAATCTATCTTATCCAACCCTTTTATCATTTTATACACCTCTATCATATCACCCCTTAACCTCCTCCTTTTTAATGAGAACATGTTTAGATATTCCAGTCTTTCCTTATATGTCAATTGTCTTAGAGTTAGAGATGGGATCATTCTTATTGCTCATTTCTGTACTTTTTCCAGTTTTTCAATACTGTATCTTGTATCAAATAGGGACTATTAAATTGAATACAGTATTCGAGGAGGGGTCTCACATATGAAATGTATAGTTGCTTTATAATATTGGATGATTTGTATTCAATGTGTGTGTGCATGAGATTGAGTCTAACATTTGCTTTATTTCTGATTACCATACAGTGATTTGAGGGTTTAAGTTCATTAGTCACAGTGACACCCAAGTCTTTCTCTTTATCATAATTTTTAATCCAAATTCCATTCATATTGTATTCAAATTTTGGATTTTTTGGCCCAATATGCATAACCTTGCACTTATCAATATTAAATTTCATCTCCCACTTATCTGCCCAGGCTGTTACTCTAAGTCTTTTTGTATTGTCATTGCTCCTGCTACTGACTTAATATTGTGGCCTAATTTTGTATCATCAGCAAATTTTGAGGTTTTACATGATAGGCCCTTCTCTAGATCATTTATATAGACAACAAAAAGCAGAGGGGTCAGCACAGACCCCTGTGGGACTCCGCTCAATAGGGGTCTCCAAGTAGACTTATTTCCATTTAGATGAACTCTCTCTTTTCTGTTTCTCAGCCATTCTTCTATCCAGTCAGCTATATGACCTCTTATACCATGGGCTCTAAATTTTACCAACAATCTTGCATGAGGAACAGTATCAAATGCCTTTGCAAAATATAAGTATACTACAGGGTGGGCGGAAAGTAGCTCCCTATTTTGGATTGGTAAAAAAATACGTATATTATCCATTTATTTCAGAAGAAATAATATGAAAAGGTAGGCATACATGGTAGGTTTTCTCTAAAATTCAATGTGGACTCCAACTCTTTCCACCACCTTCTGGAGCCGCCCAGGAATGGCGTCCACTGACTTTAGCAGGAACTCCGGCGGGATGGAGGACATGACTTCCCGAATTCGGTCCTCCAGTTCTTCCAATGTCCTCGGTTTGGTGCGGTAGACTTCTTCCTTTACCCACCCCCAAAGAAAGAAGTCGCACGATTACCGCTGAAAAACGGCAGAATCGGTTCAGTGTAACGGTGTGGTGTGGTGTGGTATGACCTCAGATCAGGTTGTGGGCCCGTTCCTTCTGCGCAACACCATGAATGCTGAGCGGTACCTTGCTATGTTGCGAAACGAGGTCTGGCCGGTTGTCAGCACATGGGAGAACATCGACGATCTGATATTTATGCAAGATGGCGCCCCTCCGCACTTCGCTCTTGTTGTCCGTGAGTGGCTGGATGCCCACTTCCCTGGGCGTTGGATGGGTCGTCGTGGTCCACATCAATGGCCAGCCAGGAGCCCCGACTTGACACCGTGCGACTTCTTTCTTTGGGGGTGGGTAAAGGAAGAAGTCTACCGCACCAAACCGAGGACATTGGAAGAACTGGAGGACCGAATTCGGGAAGTCATGTCCTCCATCCCGCCGGAGTTCCTGCTAAAGTCAGTGGACGCCATTCCTGGGCGGCTCCAGAAGCTGGTGGAAAGAGTTGGAGCCCACATTGAATTTTAGAGAAAACCTACCATGTATGCCTACCTTTTCATATTATTTCTTCTGAAATAAATGGATAATATACGTATTTTTTTACCAATCCAAAATAGGGAGCTACTTTCCGCCCACCCTGTATATCTACTGGCTCTTTATTGTCCAAATGCAATAGGACTCCATCATAAAATTCAATCAAGTTGGTTAGACAGGACCTTCCATTTCGAAAGCCATGCTGGCTATCATTTATAAGGTTGCACTCTTCAAGGAACTCAGTAACTTTACCTCTAATGATACTTTCGAGTAATTTGCAAATATTGGAGGTGATGCTGATGGGTCTGTAGTTTTTTGCCAAGTTTCTATTTCCTTTTTTAAAGATTGGAGCCACATTTGCTTTCTTCCAATCCTCTGGAATTTCAGTACATATCAATGATTTATTAAAAATAATTTCTAGTGCCTGTGCTATATTCTTTTTCGTGACCGGACAGCTCATACCAGGACAACACATACCTAGGACAACTCATACCTAGGACAACTCATACCTAGGACAACTCATACCTAGGACAACTCATACCTAGGACAACTCATACCTAGGACAACTCATACCTAGGACAACTCATACCTAGGACAACTCATACCTAGGACAACTCATACCTAGGACAACTCATACCTAGGACAACTCATACCTAGGACAACTCATACCTAGGACAACTCATACCTAGGACAACTCATACCTAGGACAACTCATACCTAGGACAACTCATACCTAGGACAACTCATACCTAGGACAACTCATACCTAGGACAACTCATACCTAGGACAACTCATACCTAGGACAACTCATACCTAGGACAACTCATACCTAGGACAACTCATACCTAGGACAACTCATACCTAGGACAACTCATACCTAGGACAACTCATACCTAGGACAACTCATACCTAGGACAACTCATACCTAGGACAACTCATACCTAGGACAACTCATACCTAGGACAACTCATACCTAGGACAACTCATACCTAGGACAACTCATACCTAGGACAACTCATACCTAGGACAACTCATACCTAGGACAACTCATACACTCTTCAACAATTACCACCCCAATGTTGATCTTTTCATCTATATCCACCCCGAAAGTTTAAACTCTGCAAATTAACCAAAATAAGATAAGAAAACAATAACAACAAATTTATTATTTATTGCAAACATATAATAAATAGAGAACCATTATTTACATAAGATAAAATTTGAATGCCCGGTTAGGTCAACTGTACGCCCTTGACGATTGGTTAGGTTTAGTCGTGATGTTTTCGTTAGTTTTAACGAAAATATCACGACTAAACCTAACCAATTGTCAAGGGCGTACAGTTGACCTAACTGGGCATTCAATGAACCCAACCGGGTATTCAGTTGACCTAACCGGGCATTCAATGAACCTAACTGGGCATATATATATATATATATATATATATATATATATATATATATATATATATATCAGTGGCGACTCGTGGTATAAATGTATGGGGGTGCGATTTCATAAAATTGTACGACAACACGGACTCACAATAGGCTAGCGCGAATCCAACTGCCGCTCACAAGAGTACTTGTATTAACATATGCGGCTATGCCAGACGTACAATTCTAGTTAATTACAAATAAGTAATAATTTCAATAAAATACATATAAATGGCTTATATCATTATTACTGAAGTAACTATTAGTAAAAATAAAGTTATTATAAAAAAATTCGCGATTGTACTTATATTTTCATTACAACAGTAAAATATAATTTATATTTACTTGAGCGAAAAATCTATTGCTCCATTCGGCTGCAATATTATTTTGTATTCAAAGTACCGCTGTTTGAAGCTATGCTATAAGTTTAGAATATTATGTACTGTATGAAGGCTTACTCAAAATGCCTCATGAATCATGATATGCCACATGAATTTTTAAAATATATTTCAAGAATATTTTTTTTAATATCTTAAAATTAATATATTTTTTATCTGTTAAATTAATATTTATCGTTTCAAGCAAGGGGGAGCGACCGCTCCATCGCTCCTATACGCCAGTCGCCACTGATATATATATATATTTGTCCCAAAGCTGGATCCTGTCTGCTTTGCAGATAACTGGTGAGGGAAGCTATATTTATGGGACCTCTTTGCGAGAGACCCGTTGCCCACATCGGGCTTGCATCATGAAAAAGAAAAACTATGGTATTTGTCATTTACCATTACTTATTCGGACTATAGTGGATTTAATTATCCCAGAAGAGTTCCTTGTTCCATGCACGGTCTGTGTGTATCATAAAAAACTCAGGGAACCATTCTGAGTTCATTCCCATATATAATATATATATATATATATATATATATATATGGGAATGAACTCAGAATGGTTCCCTGAGTTTTTTATGATACACACAGACCGTGCATGGAACAAGGAACTCTTCTGGGATAATTAAATCCACTATAGTCCGAATAAGTAATGGTAAATGACAAATACCATAGTTTTTCTTTTTCATGATGCAAGCCCGATGTGGGCAACGGGTCTCTCGCAAAGAGGTCCCATAAATATAGCTTCCCTCACCAGTTATCTGCAAAGCAGACAGGATCCAGCTTTGGGACATGGATCTAGGGTTTAAAGCAGCCTAGCCCCACTACATTTAGAACCTCAATATAAGTAAAAGACTCGTTGCCCCTTTTTCTTTGATTTATTCAATCCGACGTGAATGCAACGAGTCTTTTACTTATATTGAGGTTCTAAATGTAGTGGGGCTAGGCTGCTTTAAACCCTAGATCCATGTCCCAAAGCTGGATCCTGTCTGCTTTGCAGATAGCTGGTGAGGGAAGCTATATCTATGGGACCTCTTTGCGAGAGACCCGTTGCCCATGTCGGGCTTGCATCATGAAAAGAAAAACTATGGTATTTGTCATTTACCATTACTTATTCAGACTATAGTGGATTTAATTATCCCAGAAGAGTTCCTTGTTCCATGCACGGTCTGTGTGTATCATATATATATATATATATATTTTTTTTTTTTTTTTTTTTTAGTTCAGGAAGAACCGATTCGCCTCTATTTAAAGGGCATATCTCAGCGGAAAAACAAAGAAAAAGTGAGAGGAAAGACAGAGGAAAAAGAAAGGGTGGAGGGGACAGTCAAAGTGGAAAAAGACCAAGGATGACAAGGACTGCAGGCTCGAGCCCCATCATCCTTGGGTGCTAGGGCCGGGAGGGCGCACGTGAAACCTCCAGGAACAAGCACGTACAAACGAGCGCAAAGAGCACTCAAGAGCACGAGCTTAGAACCCCCTTGCGGGTATATATATATATATATATATATATATATATATATATATATATATATACTGTATATAACTTGCATGAATTTTAAATGTTTAAATTAAATTTTTTATTTTACAAAATAAATGTTTTCATTAATAACTTGCATGAATTCTAAATGTTTAAATTTAATTTTTAATTTTACAAAATAAATGTTTTCATTAATTTTTCATTTTTTTTTCTGGTCCTAGGTATGAGTTGTCCTAGGTATGAGTTGTCCTAGGTATGAGTTGTCCTAGGTATGAGTTGTCCTAGGTATGAGTTGTCCTAGGTATGAGTTGTCCTAGGTATGAGTTGTCCTAGGTATGAGTTGTCCTAGGTATGAGTTGTCCTGGAACCATTCTTTTTGGCAGCTTTTATGACTATTGGATGCATTTCATCTGGCCCTGGAGATTTTTCTATTTTTAATTTATCTATTGCTTTTAGGATATCTAGTTTTGTTACCCTTAATTCATTTATTTCTCTATCTTGTCCTGGTAGTATAAGATCAGGAATATTATACAGGGTGTCCGAGAATTATCTGTACAATTTTTGGCTGTTATTAAAAGTCATCCATGAAGTGTAGAAATTCCAGTGTTGTCCCATTTTACAGAGAATCTCATTAAGTTTTTTCTGATACCAAGTTTTGACAAGTTTTTTAGAAATTCCAGTGTGTCTGAAAATTATCTGTACAACTTCATCTTTTAATAAAATTCTTGATACACGTAAAATTCTTAAACAAGATTATTTAGAATCTGTATTTTCAAAGTTTCTTTTAGTAAAGTAACGTTGTTACAAACATTCGATATGTGCACCATCAGTGATTCGCAAAACATCCAATCGATAATCCAAATGTTGCCATGTACACTGCAGCATATCCACATCAATTCGCTCAATAGCAGCTGTGATTCTTGCTTTTAAATCATCAATGTCTGTCACCCGCGTACATTTCTAAAAAACTTGTCAAAACGTGGTATCAGAAAAAACTTAATGAATAATAGCCAAAAATTGTCCAGATAATTCTCGGACACCCGGTATAAATTTTCATTTGTGAATACTGATGAGAAGTATTTGTTTAGTTCTTCAGTTATTTCAAGTTCATCATCTATAGTTTTATCATCTATATGGAGGGGACAAATTTTCTTTTTCACTCTACTTTTCAAATTGAAGTGACTGAAAAACTTCTTAGGATTGTTTTTTGAATTCTTGGCTAGGCTCTTTTCCAGGTCTTGTTTGCTATCTCTGATTGCTTTCTTGCAAATTTATGCTTCTTTTACTTTTATATATTTCGGAGTCTATGCCATTTTTAGTTCTTTTGAATTTATGAAATGCTTTTGTTTTTTCTCTGATTGCTCTTTTTACATTGCAGTTTATCCAAGGTTGTTTTTTATTTTTTCCAGTTCTGATTTTACACTGTGGGATATGCTTTCTTTGTACGTTCATTATTATACTTTTAAATTTTTCTCACATACTAGTTACTGTCTGTTCAGGCTGTAGAATATCTGTCCAATTTATTAGACACAGATCATTTACTAGTCTATTTATATTTCCTCTTTTAAAATCTGGGATTTCTACTTTATTTTCACTAGGTCTTGAATTACAAACAATATTAAACTGAAGGATACAATGATCACCTGAACCTTGTGTTTCTGAAACTGAGATATCCTGGAAGGTATCTGGATTATTTGTTAAAATTAAATCTAGAATGGCATCAGCCCTGGTTGGCTCCTTTACTAACTGGGTTAAACTGTTCTCAATTATATATATATTACTTTCTGGTGTTTGTAATATTTCCCAGTCTATATGCCTATGTAATTAAATCTCCAACAATAATAATATTGCTTGTCATTGCTTTATTTATTTCATCAATAAGTTTATTTTCTACATACTTATTTTCTTCTCTACTTTTGGGGATTCCTCCAACTGAACATCCCTCTGGTGGTCTACAGATACCCCCTATCCTGATTTTCCTGGCATTTCATTTTTATGCCCAATATCTATCCAAACAGATTCAACTATTTCCTCTTTAACAGAGGTAACTTCAACTGGATTCAGATTTGTCTTGGCATAAATAAATACTCTGCCACCCTCTGAATATTTATGTTCATAATAAAAAAGTTCATAGCCATCAATTTCATAAGTAATGGTATTATCTCTTTCACTAAATGGACTATTTGGTATCATACTGAATTTTGTCCAAGTTTCAGTGACAATCATAACATCAGGATTTTCAATACCTATGTATGCCTTGAATTCATTTATTTTATCTCGGCTACTTCTTGCATTTACATAGAAAAATGACAAAGAACCCTTGAAATATTTTGCTTGTAATTTAGTCTGGTTCTTGTTCTGTGATGATATATTGCATCTCTTTTACTTTCTTTGTTGACCTTTTTCTTTTGAGCTTTAATTATATTTTTTATTAGTTTATTGTTATCAAGAGTATTGGTATTTGTACTAATTTGGCCAATTCCTTTGGTTTTTAGTAAATTATATGATACAATCTTTGATAGTAAATCAGTCCCTTTACTATTAAGGTGAATTCCATCTCTTATAGAACTCTTTTTTTGTTGTTATGGGTACCTGTGATAGATGTTTTAAGGTTAGGTCTCTGTTCCTTTAACTTCGTTAATAGCTGTTTATATGACTCCATGATTTCTTCGGAGTGCTTACCCTTTATATCATTTCCACCTACATGTATAACCATGTTCTTTAGTACAGTTAGGTCAATACCAGATCCTTTTTCTATAATTTTATTACTAATTCTATTTATCCCTGCACCTGGATAACAGTAAGCTATGCTACCTCTAGGTAATTTAGATCCTCGGCCCCTCACTTGAGAGTCACCTATAATGGATGCTGGTTCAAACACACCTATAGCTTTAGAGTGCCTGGGTTTATATGAGTCTGGATTATTATTGCTAACATTTTGTTTTATAGGCCTACTTTCTTCAGCCTTTTCATCTTGATCCTGGACCAACGAGAAAGCATGAAACTGATTGGTTAGTTCTATAAGGACACTTTTTCTTGGCTCTTGAATTCTAGCTTTCCAGGTTTTCCTAGGTTTAGTCCACTCATCATTTTCAGAAATTGTCTGAGGATATCTAGGTCTAGGCTCACTATGAGGTATAGGGACATTTAAGTTTACTTGAACTGCTACTTCACTAGATTTAGGCTCAACTGCAATATCTCTAAGTTGGTCTGGCCTCTCCCTCACTAATAGACCCTCTGGACTTATTAAAATTTTTTATTGCAGTACTACACTTGTCACAAAACCACATCAAGTTGACATTAAGCTTAGAAGCAGTATTTATACCTTTATATATATCATTTGTAAGGCCTTTGCAGCTTACGTGATACCAGTCATCACAGCTATCACATGCAATAGCTCTATCTTTACTCTTAACTTCCTTTTTACAAACTCTACAGCAGGGTTGTGGAGTCGGTCCAAAATTTTCCGACTCCGACTCCACACATTGTAAAAATTCGACTCCGACTCCACACTGTAAAAAATCTAAAAATCTGACTCCAACTCCTCACATTTTAAATATACGACTCCGACTCCTCTAGTGTTTCACTCTATAATTATCATAATAATAAGACATTTCATCACCACCACACTAAGTATGAAATTTTATATTTTATATTTTATATTTAAATAAATATTAATTGTATATTCTGAAAATGTAAAAAAAAAATATTAAAAAAACTTAATCTAGGGGCTATCAATGAATAAGGTTTATTGACCAAAAAAACTAAATAACCTAAATGTTAGTATTTAGGATTTAGAAATTAAGGGTGACACAGGACACAGAAATTGGAGTCGGAGTCGGAAGTTTTTTACCGACTCCGACTCCGCCCTGAAACGTGCGACTCCACGACTCCGACTCCACAACCCTGCTCTACAGTCACTGTCGAAACCCATTTTTGTAGGGTAGGCTATGTTGCTAAATTAGGTCCTAGGCTTAAAAATTTTGTTGACTCACCAACTTTGATACTATCAAGTTATGGTATCAAGTTCAGTGGTGTAGTGCTAAATAAAGAAGTGAAGGAACGCATTTTGAAAGTGTTACTCAGATGCGGGAGGGACAATGGTGAGCGCGGTGAGCCCATACAGCTGGGGGTCCAGGGGCACTGTAAGCCCCCGGAAATCTTTTGAAATCTGACCAATTTCAGGGATATTTTGAGGTCATATGCACTGGATATTAGGATATATTCCAAGGTTGAAGATGCAGTATTTCCAGTGTCATTAGATATACGACATCCAGTACGATCAATAAAAATAGCTAACAACTGGAATGATTAACTAAAAAAAAGTTAATAACTGGTACGCCGTGGTGACTGTTTCACCAGATCTTTATAGGCTAGCATTGCCTCAGTCGAAGCTAAAAGAAATGAAGCAGTTAATGATTCTTTCTCATATTAATTCTAGGGGTGGGAATTAAAATTTCATGACGTTAGAGATTTGTAAGTTTGGATTTATTTGAAATAGAGGGAATGCTGTTCCGTCTACCAAAAAAAGTAAGGGAACACCGTTCCCACGCGTTCCCACAGCACTACACCACTGATCAAGTTATATCAAAATAGTTACTCAGGTTAGGTCAAGTGGGAGTCTTACCTTGTGGTTCGGCTAGGCTATCAGAATAAGCTAAGCTAGGCCTGTACAAACAAGTACAGGTAACACCAGTGTGATCTTATACCAGTCAAAAAACAATTCCAAAATTCAGGATCAATCTCAACTGCAGCCCTGGAAAAATTTTTCAATACCACACTCCTGGTTTCAGTAATAAATAATTTGAACTTTTTTGTTAACAAGCAATTCTAGGCATGTGACACGTAGGCATGTCCGATTACCAATAGCAAAGACTACTACACAAGATTTAAACTAAGTTCAATGTTTGAGTTCAAAGAGAATGAATTGCTTGTGATTAGGGCTAAGCTAGATTGACCATATGAGAAGTGAGCCTGTTTATATCAGGATGTAGTACAGTATAATAATTTTGGACAACTTTAATGGGCAATAACTCCCAAACATCTTGTTGTAGACCTATAAAACTATACATATTTAGAATCAGCTTGAAGAGATTATTAAATGATACCACATTCAAATGTGTAGAACAATAATGAAAATTTTCCCATCCAAAAAAAAAATTTTCATTTATTAAACTTCCATTAATTGTTAAAAGATACAAACAATAAAAAATGTGGGTATCAAGTTGCAAGATATTTTAAAAATTATTGAAAAAATTTGTACATTGAAATTTTGACATTTTTACGCCGACTGAAATAGAGAATGACAAATGATATATTTACATCCTATGTATAACTCATATTCACGCAGTCTCTCCCTCAAATGTTTGTTAATTATGCTTATTTTTATTACAGATGAGCTTATTTTGAGTCAAATCATATCTTATTTTTGAGATTTACAATTGTGTATTTTTAGTAATGAAAAATGGTACTGTGATGATCCTTTACAAAAACATAAGAAAAAGATATGCAAGGATATAAGAACCATCAGCCAATCACTTTATGCACTTTATGATCGATGTAAATGGAAACTACAAAGGAATACTGTACTATGTAGTAACTGTAGAAAATTATTGACCCAGAGACCAGAATTGCTATCAACATCACAAAGTGAAGAGTCTGATCACATCAGTCTTCGGAGAATGTTATTTCAGAAAGCAATGAATATGATCCAAGTATATCAAGTAATGCCAAAGAAGAGGTTTCTCAAGTTCTAGAAAGTCTTGCTGTGACTCCAGTGAAGAAGCGTAAGTATTTAATGATAGGTACTTTTTATACCGGTATATTATTTATTTATAATGCATTTACTTTCAAGACAGTTTTTCAGCAGTTGTTGAAGAACTTAATGAAATTACTATGTTGACATATTAAATTTATTAAACTTATTAAACTTATGAAATTAATATGTTGACATATTAATTATTATTGTCCATATACAGGGTATCCCAAAAGTCCCTATCTATTTTGTTGAAATAGGCTGAATTTCAAATAAATGTCACACTGACCTGAATACAGATGTATTTCTATACAAATTACAAGTATTACACCATTAAAATCTTTAATTAGTAGTTTCCACATGTGCTCCATCTGTATCTCTGCAAATTTCAAAGCGGTCAGCTGCATTGCGGAACACATTTCCGAGCATTTCAGGGGTTTTCTCAACTGCTTGCCTAATGTGATCTCGCAGATCTGGTAAAGCTCGAATATTTCTGTGATAGACCTCTGATTTAATGAAACCCCAAGCAAAGAAATCCAATGGGGTCAAATCCGGAGATTGCGCTGCCCAGGGCCTATTTCCCCCACGTCCAATCCAACGATTTGGAAAATGCTCGTTTAGGTATGTCTGAACAATTCTGGCATAATGACATGGTGCCTCATTCTGCTGAAAGACTACATTGTCGAGAATGCCATCTTCAAGAAGTTGAGGTTCTAGAAAATTTTGAAGCATATCAAAGTAAACAGGCCCTGTCACTGTAGCCTCTGCAAAGAAAAAGGGCCCGTAAAATCTTAGACTTCGTCATTCCAAGCCACACGTTGACTTTAGGCGAGTTTCTTTCCCATTCAGTGAACTCAGTTGGCTTTTCATTAGCCCAGATGTGACAATTATGTCGATTGATTTTACCACAGGTGTGAAAAGTCGCCTCATCACAAAACAAAATGTGGTCCATTAAATTGTTATTTGGGATTTGTTCGACCAGTTCCGCACACATTGTTGCTCTTTCTGGAAAATCTTCCTCGTGTAAGCTGTGTAACAGCTGAATGTGATACTACTTCTTCAGCGTCGAACGCAAGATTCTGTGAACAGTTGTTTTGGGTATGGTCAATCTGTGGGATGCTTGGCGAACTGACATTCTTTGATCGTCTTCGAACATTATGTGAACAGATTCAATGTTTTGTTGTACTGTTCTTGGGCGTCCACTTCTTCCTTCATCATGCACAGATCCAGTCCTTTTGAATTTGTTCACCAATTCACGAATTGCTTTATCTGTCAGTCCAGGCTTATGAAGCCTTCTTGAGAATCAGTCTCTAATTTCACAACATTTCATTCCTCTGATGCGACATGTTACTATCATAACGCGTTCATCCACATCCATCACCAATGATATGGATCTGAAAAAATTAATTAAAAATTTAAAGATAATTAAAATAGAAATCTAATGCATGTATTTGTCTAGAAAGGTGCATGCAATCATGTCATTAAAACATTCATTTGAAATTCAGCCTATTTCAACAAAATAGATAGGAACTTTTGGGACACCCTGTATATCAAATGTAGTCAAATATTTATTAATTAAAAAATTTCAGATGGTTTGGGTTCCTCAAAAAAAGAAGCAAAAGTTATTCAAACAATAGAAAAAGCACATTGTTCTTTAAAACGAAAGCTAGAAACAAGTTTAGAAATTGAGATCCCAAGCCCCTCAAAGGTATGAATTTTAAAATGATATGCTATTATTAAGTAGGAATATACCTAAACTAAAACTGAAGCATAAAAACAAAATGTAGATATTCACCTTTGATAGTAGAAACTAGAAGCACAACTCCCTAAAGATTGGAGATCAATGGGCCCATTAAATCATTTGGAATTCATTTGGTCACAAAATAATTTTTGGTTTAATTTGACTCTATCTCAAAGAATGCTCATTTTGTTATACTTGAAATCAATAAATATTATAATCCAAAAAATTTAATATGCACATGTAATGTTTTATTTATAGCTATTATACATTCATGTCATCTCATGAATAAACTGGTTGAAGCTTTCCATTCTACTGACAGTTATGAGAGGAAACTCAAAATATTGACATTATCTCCATTTACCATATCAAAAACTATAAATCTATTTCAGACAACTGAATATTTAGTTAAGAAAAGCAGAAATACCTATAAAACAAAGACTTGGAATTATTCCTGAAATTGAACCCATGTCAAAAGGAAAAGTAATAACTAAAGGTACTAAAGATTCTGTTCAGAAATTTTTCAAATCAGGTGAAATTAGTCATTTGTGCTCAGGTACAAAAGACTGTCTGAGTATCAGAAATGAAAGTGGGTATAAAGAATCTGTGCAGAAAAGACTGGTGTTAATGAATCTGAAAGAAGCTTTTAGTCTCTATAAAAATAATCCAGATAGTCCCCAAATTGGCTTCTCTAGTTTTGCCAGCCTTCACCCCAGACATTGTGTTTTAGCTGGAGCTGCTGGTACCCATTCTGTGTGTGTACATACTACCAGAATGCCAAAATACAATTCTCAGCTTTGGGTGTCAAAGGGTTGGAATACACAACTCTTATGGAGAAAGCAGTGTGTAATGTCAACAACTGGAATTGCATGATGCAAATATGTAATCTCTGTCCAAAAGAACAAGGTATTAAGAATTTTTTGCTCACTTTTCAAAGTGTTAACGATCCTGAATGTGAGGAAATAAAATATAAACAATGGGTTACTACAGATCGATGCAATATGGTTGAAAAAACAGAATCTGTAGATGATTTTATAAATTCATTAAGCACAAAAATTGTCAAATTGACATGTCCTCACTTTATAGCAAAGAATCGGAGTGCATTTCTAAAAAACTTGAAGAATAATTTAAATAGCCATACAGCTGTAGTTCTTGGTGACTTTTCAGAAAACTACTCATTTGTAGTGCAGGATGCAGCCCAAGGTTTTCATTAGGAAAATACCCAATGCACAGTGTATCCCTTTGTGTTATATTATAAGCAGGGTTTCGGAGCTGGTAAAAAAACTTCTGGCTCCGGCTCTTTTATAGTAAATTCTGTTAATTATAAAATAAATATCTAGATTTATATAACTAATTGTCCAATTTAAAATATTGCACAAAATATTTTATTATTAAATCACTTTAATACTCAAAATTTAAATTTCTTATGATTTTAAATTAGGAAAATATAATGATAGAATGAAGTTATTTAAATAACTAAAGGAAAATGATGAAAACTAAATGATATTAAATATTTATTAACAATGGTAGCTTATATAAATTAGAGAAACTTGCCTCCTAATTAGTTCAAAGTTCAAACTTAAGAATTCTCGTATGGAAAATAGTAACAATCAAACTTTCCGAGATAATATATGCATCTTTTTTTAAGTGTTGAAACTTGAAAGCTTCATGAAAGCCAACTTGGCTTGAAAAAGAGCTGAATATTTCAAAAAATTCAGTTTTTAAATTTTTAATAGGTTATATTATTTACTTAAAAAGAGATTTTCTTTTAGTCAAAAAGTTTTGTAATTTAATTAACAAAAGCAATTCAACTAAAAGTCAAAAGTTCAAACTACTAATATATATTATAAAAGAAAATTTACAAAATCATTTGCCCTACGCTTATAAAATCAATACTACTCCTTGGATTAACAAATGAAAACTAATGCAAAATTTTTTTTATTCTAGCTAAGGTATAATCAAACTAATTTTAAACATAAAATCAAGATATTATTCTTGTAAATCTATTTCCTTAAAATAATTGAAAATGAAAATTACTAAGTTTATTTATAATTTTTTTTTTTAAAACAAGGCCTCAATTATATTTTTTTTAAGTGTAACCTTAAATCAGACTTTATCTTTAAAGTTCAAACTACATATTAAAAAATTAAAAAGTTTGCAAATTCAATGATACATTTACAGTATCATAAATCATAATACTCCTTGTATTAAAAAATGAAAGCAAAATAATAACTTTTGCAGAAATTTTTACTAATGTAGCTAAGGTAGGAAACTAATTTTTAAACATAAAATCAAGATATTCTCCTTGTAAATCTGTTTCCATAAAAAAAATTATGAATTAAAATTATTTATCCAAGTTTACTTATAAACATTTGTTCTTAAAAATAACATAGCCTCAACAATATCTTCTTTCATGCGTGCCCTTAAATCAGATTTTAAAATTTTCAGTGCTGAAAATAGCCGTTCAACACTGACTTGTGTTGAAGGCATAGCTACTAGAAGATTTGCAACATCTCTTATAACTTTAGGATACCTTTCTATTACTTGTTCAAAAGACAGTTTTGACGAACGGTCAAATTTTTCAATCTCAGGAAAAGATTCCTCAACTTGCAATTTGAGGGTACACATTGGATTGAGAGGTGGTATTAGTTCACTTTCTAAATGAGGATATTTTGATTTCTTACCATGTTGAATATCAATAATTTTTTCAAAATCAAACTCGCTGACATCAGAAGTGGTGGAAGGAGATGATGAATTTGATGATGATGCAATAATCTCGGTTCCACATTCCTCTCTTAATAGAGAGACTTTATTTGAAAGGTCTAGGTTACTTTTCATTCTGATTGCTATATTGCATAGGGCATCCTTGGCTTTAACTACCTGTTCAGATGTTAATAAGCATCTATATCTAGGATCTATATAAACAGCAGCAAGCAATACTTCATTATCAAGTAAAATATTTTCTCTCCTTTCCATGGAACTTTTAATGTCATCAGCTATGGTGCCTTCTATCTTGGAAAGAAAATACATCAAAGATTTCCACTCTTTCAAAAATTGACCGGGAGTCAAATCTTCACTTTGAATTTTTTTTGTTACTATATATGGCTGGTACAGTACTCTTTCCAATCTTCTTGCTTGTTCCCACATTATTTCTGAAAGATTCACATTTGAATTTGCCATGTCCAAGAGTACAGGTTTTAATTCTAATAAGCGCTCTATCATTAAATAAGTGCTGCCCCATCGAGTAGGTTGATCTAAAATAGCAACCTTGCCTGCACGTCTTTTAATTATTTCTTCCACTTTTGGGTTTCTTGCTGCTACTACAACCTGTCTCAACTTACCTATGAGAGAGGTAGCATGTTTATCTCTCAATCCATCGCAAATAGCAAGTTGCAAGGTATGTGCACCACAACGCATGTGGTTGATTCTGGAGAAGTGTGAAATTTCAGATACAATACTGTCAATTTCTTCTACACAAGATGCCACTTCCTGAGTGTCTGTTGAATCATCATGATGTTCACCAAATGTTTGTATATCATCTTCTGAAGTTGCCTCTTGATTATCATTCAACTTCTCAACAGTTTTAATCATATTTGATGCATTATCACTGACAATGCAGAGCACAAATTCTTTCGGTATGCCGTACTCTTCCAGAGTTCTCATAATTAGATCATGCAGGTAGTCACTAGTTTGCTGAGCATGTGTATCTTTTACTGCTATAGTGCGGGTGAGGATTTTATTATCATCATCAATAAATCGGACATTGATGGCAAAATAATGTGTCCGTATTCGTGTGCAACCATCAACTTTTAAATATATGAAGCGCCCTTTTAATTGCTCTTTGAGAGCAAATTTTTCTTCTTTTGATTTTTCTATCACTAAATGCCTGATATTGTCTTTATCTAAACTAATCTTGAATTTCTGAGCCATTTCTTCTAGTAGACTGCGCATAGCTGGCTTTTCAAACATAGATAGAGGCATAGAATCTTTAACAACTAACTCAATTATGCTATTTTTAAAATTATCTGTAGTCATTGAGATAGTGACTTTTTGAGACATCAAAAATTTAGTAATGTTTTGCTGGTTTGCTTTAGTTTTTGAACTGGCAGAAGTACTGGGTCTTGAAAGCTCAAGCATTTGATGCTTTTCTTCCATCATTTTTGATATTTCAGGATGTAATCGACTCAAGTGTCTTTTCAAATTATATGCTCTTGAGGAGACATCAGGCTTTTTGCTTTGAGGCTTGGTAATTTTAGTTCCACACGTTGAAATATTTCCCGAAGCATCAGAAACTTCACAAATACAAACATAGTGTTTCTTATCTGAACTTTCAGTAAAATACTTGAATATATCAGACTTCTTTATTGAATCTCTATCCACTATGAAGGGTCATAGACTGATAATTATAATTAAAGAATCAAGTACAAATTACAAAGAATCTGAAAAAAAATCAATTTAGCAATATAAGATAATTGACCTAAAAATAAAAATAGTTCAATCCAAGTCAGAAGGACCAACCTTACTAGGTATGTATCTAGGTAGTTACCTACTTAGATAAATATTTAGTACCTACCTACCTAAGGTCTCCACCGCCATAAAATTTTTTTTACCTCTATAATTAAGTGTTGTTAAGACAAATCTTCCCAAATATTTAATGATTAAAAAATGGAAATTTGCAGATTATTCCTGCAACTCCCACACCTCCATAAAATCCAAGAATCCTATGGTACCATTTTTCGTAATATATTACAAGAATTATAATTTGCAACTAAACCTATATTTAACAAATAACAATTTAGGTAGCAATATATCGCCCGGAGCCAGACCATGGAGCCGTATTTTCAAGGTTTCTGGCTCCGGCTCCGGCTCCAGGTAAGCAAAATTCACTGGCTCCACCGACTCCGGCTCCGACTCTGGCTCCGGCTCCGAAACCCTGATTATAAGGAACCAGAAAGTAATGAAACAAAACATTCAAGTTATTGTTTTTTATCTCCAAATACAAAACATAACACTACAATGGTGTACACTTTTTTAAATACACTCATACCTATTATTAGAAAATCCCACCTTCATATCAAAAAATTACATTATTATTTTACATGAAGATTTTGGGCTGGAATGTGAGTGGCATTTCTTTGCCACAAGCCATGGTAAGAGTGCTTGTGATGGTATTAGGGGTACAGTGAAAAGATCTGTAGCCAGAGTGAGTATGCAGAGAACATTCGCAAATCATATATTAACACCAGAAGACATGTTTGAATTTTGTTCAAACAATATACTAAGTGATGGCATAAATTTTTTTTTAATAAATTCTTAAGAAATTGAAGTTATGGAAAAATTTTTAAGTGACAGATATGAAAAAAGTATGCGGCTAACAGGAACACAAAAATTCCACAGATTTGTACTTATTAATGCAAATAACATAAAAACATTTGAATTATCTTCTGATGAAGTTGGTGAGGTGAGGGTTATAAGCAAAGCTTTTCTGGGTGAAGATAATGTTGAAGTTAATCCGAAAATAGGAGAGTACATAGTTTGTACTTACAATGATCAGAAATGGTTGGGATTTGTACATTCCTATAATGAGGAATTTGATGACTTTGAGGTTAGCTTCTTGCACCTATCAGGATATAGTGTTTACTATTACTTTCCATAAATTAGAGATACATGCCACATATCAAGAGATAAAATTTTAGGTTTATTAAGCATACCAACTTTGAAGCCAGGAACAATGCGTATTCAATATGTTTTCCCAGAAAATTAGTTGAAAAAACTTGTGTAATTATGAATCAACTTGATGTAATTTGTGTGTTCAATTTGTATTTTTGCTGTTTATTTTCATCCATGTGAATATATCATTTGTAGTTCTCTATTTTAGTCTGCAGGTGTAAAAATGTCAAAATTTCACAATGTATAGGGCCCCGATAAACCTTAGTCCCCCTGCCCATGACCTAAACCATTAGAGGTACAGTAAAACTAAACATACCTTACAAAAGAGAATTTAATCCTGCATTTAATGAGAAACAATTAAAACTTGGTGTTCCCGCCATTGGCTTCCAAGACAGCCTGAATTCGCTTTGGGTAGCTTGCCAAAAGTGACGTGAATAGATCTTGATCATTACGCAAATTTGCTAAAACAGTTTCAATGTGTTGCATCATTGTATCCTTCGAAAATCGATTTGCTGCAGGTTCTTGAAACAAGAGACATTCAACCTTGTCCTTTATAACTGATCCAATGTGTTCACAGACGTTCAGGTCAGGAGAATTTCCTGGCCATTCTTCATTTCCAAAGAAATCGATCTCATGGTTCCGCAACAACTGTTGAGTGGCTAATGCCTTAAAGCAGGGGGCCTTATCGTGCGGAAGTGTGACCTGATCGACATCCATAACATTGTTTGGGTTTCTTAGAAAAGGAATGACATGCTGGGATAGAATAATATCATGAAAATACTGTCCATCCCAACTCTGACCATTTGGCTTCAGCACCCACATGAGCTTCTTTGCAGTGAACAAAACAAACACACCAACACAGTCTGGATTTTTTAATAATTCGCGATAATGTTCATTGTCATTGATTTCATCTGGTGTTGTGGCCCACACTCGATCATTTTGGTAGTTAGGCTGATGTGTTATGTAAACAAAAAATTCATCGGGGACAGCTAAATGCATGAAATCATCCACATCCCAATCTTCAAGATAATGGGCAAACCACATTCTGTCATCGATGTTAAGTTGAGTTTTTCTTGGCTTTGGAAGTTCATGCCAAGGTTCTAAACCTTGCCTATGATGGTACAGTTGAATGATCTCACCACTAACGATCTTTCCTCTCAACACTTTGATCTCTCTAGAAAGTTTAGCACAGCTGTTTTTCCACTTATGCGTACCGCTTTCAATGATGTCCTTTGTTTCCTGAGAGTGTGGTAAATTTGGGCGCCCAGATTTGGTTGTATCCATTTCACATTCATCCAAAATTTTATTCCAATTTCTTTTGATGAAGTCCTCACTTCTTCGCAACTTTTTGGAAAACCATGAACGTGTTATAAAGGTGGCTCCAGCATCATGAGCTTCCCGAAATGTTGTTGCTCATATGCGATCTATCACACGTTGCCTCTCTGAATCACCAATTAATTGAGAAGCCATTATATTATCACTTTATCAGCTAGAGTAATTTTAATACCTGCAATAAATAAAGAATTTTATATATTTTTATAATCACTAAAAACTATTTCGATATAAGTAAACATGTAAGCTGCAAATGGGGGGGGGGGGGGGGCTAAGGTTTTTTTGGAACCCCTTACATATTTTTTCAATTTTTAAAATCTTGCAACTTGATACCCACATTTTTTATTGTTTGTATCTTTTAACAATTAATGGAAGTTTAATAAATGACATTTTTTTTTTTTATTTCACTGCTTAGGGGGGGTGGGGGTCAAAAATAAAAAAAAAGGTGGGTGGGGAAATTTTCATTATTGTTCTACGCATTTGAATGTGGTATCATTTAATAGATCTCTTCATGCTGATTCTAAAAATGTATAGTTTTATAGGTCTATGGTAAGATGTTTGGGAGTTATTGGTCATTAAAGTTAGGTGGTAAAGTGGGCCCATATCTCAAAAACTATGGGTCATAGAACTTTTTTATTTTGACAAGTGAAATCAGCACCCGGAAGAACCCATATGTCAACTTTCATCAAAATCCAAGTTGGAATGGTGACATGCATTGGGTGATCTCCCCTGGAATGCCCCCTAATAGAACATGGGGCTCTAAAAGGAAGATTCTACTATAGCTTTACAAATCTCTCATCTGGTCCAAATTAGATTATGCTTCATTCCTCTATGATACAGCATCCCTATCACTACTTGTAAAATTAGACAGAATTCAGTATATAGGGCTATTTGTCTGGCTATTGGAGCCCTCAAATGCACCTGAGTTGACACCTTAAATGAAGATGCCTTTCTCCTTCCTCAAAGCCTCCATTGTCAGTAGCTGGGTATCAACTATGGTGCCAAAGTGTTGTCATATGACTAGCATCCCATCCAGCCTTTCTTTGTATATTTCCACATTTACAGTTTTACAGGTTGCGACCACACCCACTTCCCTTCTTTGGCCAGTTTCAAGATGGATTGACTAAAATGAGCCTTTCTTTAGAGGATATTGCTACAAGTTCCCTATCACTAATTACAAATTAGGTTCCAGTAGATGTCATTTATGACCTTAGATTGTCTTCTGTTTTGAAATCTATAACCTGTGCTAATAACTTTGTGCGAGTTTCTTTCATTGAAAGCATCATATCTAGATTTGTTACAAGGTTCTTTTTACTGATGGTTCAAAGTCCCCAAGTGGAGTAGGTTGTGCCTTTTAGTTTTGAAGGTACCTTGATGGGTTATAAGTTGCCACCTCATTGCTCAGTATTTTGCAGCTGAACTGTATGCCCTTTACAAGGCAATTTTTTTGTTTCTATGAATTCTACACAGCATAAGTTTCTCATCTGTTGTGATTCTCTCTCAGTTCTACATGCTTTGAAGTCAGGAAATACATCTCATTTTCTGGTCAATAAAATTATTGTCTTGTTAAGATCTATTCCACATTACAGTTTTGTTCTTTTATGGGTCCCTGGACATGTTGGAATCCTGGGCAATGAGGTGGTGGACTTGGCAGCCAATTCTGCTGTGCACTCAGGAGAGGCAGTTGGTCTTCGACTCTGCCTCCCTGAGATTCGGAATTTGACAGTCTCTTGTGTGCACAGCAGGTGGCAGTGTCAATGGAATCATAGCAATAGTTTTCTCAGCGATGTTAAACCCCTTCTTCAGGATTGGGAACATACATACATAGGTAGCCGAAGGAACCAGACTGTCCTAGCCCGGTTAAGACTAGGGGTATGTCTCCTGATGCATGGGCATTATTTTAGTGTCTGTCCCATTCCTTCCTGTCCCCACTGTAATATGACTCTCACATTGAAACATTTTTATTGATTGCCCAGTTTTTTCTTCACTTTGATCTGATTCATTCATTTTGCACTGCAGAACAGCTTGATTTCACCCTCTCTACTGTCTTATCTTGCCTTGTGCCTTCTAAGCTCATTTTAGATTTCTTAAAGTCAGTCAATTTATATTCCTCCATCTAATCTAACAATCAGCCTCTTATGCTCAGCTAGTTTTTCATGAAGTACCAGTACTATCCTTTACTATGACTTCATGCTTCACTAGTTAGTAATATTAACAAGCCTCATCATCACTTTCCTGTGATCTGAAGATGGTTTAACTTTTTCCTTTTGTAGATAGAATTTCTTTCTTTGCAGGTGTAAATGACCTGAAGTGGTTGAATGTACCATAAACAAACCTATAATAATTAAAAGAAGTAAATGCAGGAGAAAAATGTAGCAAGCTTACCTTCTGAAATACCATGAGCTGCTCTTCACTCTTGGAAACTGTTGAATTTCTGATCCCCAATATAATTCTGGAAAGTTTTGTTGGTATCTGCCTCCCATTCCGCTATTTTGTCTCACTAAAAGTTATTGTCCAGGGTTGAAGTAGAGTTGAAATATTACATATTACATTTCATTTGGAAAATATGAAACCACTGGGGCCGATCGAGGTAATCTAAGTCATGAGTTATATTTTAATATAATAATAAAATTTTGCAAAATGTCTGTTTCATGTTAGCTAATGGTATACGTATACTTTAGCTTCAGAATTTATTTCATTTTTTTTGCGTTGGAAATTATAACTTTATTATTATTATTAAAAGTATTAAAATGATATTACAACTGATAAATGTCATTAATGGATATAATCAAATACGCAAATAAGTTAGTTTGGATAATATTCATTTTAACACCACTCCAAACCATTAAAAAATATTAATATATTCTGAATCCTCCTTAAAAATTATGGTAAAGATTTGTTTTAACTGCCCCTTTGTTTTTGATAAGAAAATATTTGGTAAATATTTGATTTTACTCCCAATCTGGTTTTATAATGAGAGCAAACTTTTCTGGTCAATTTTGAGGTGCTTTGCATGAATCTGACATTGGTTTCCTGTGCAAATGCATAATTTTTGAGATATCGTAACATAAACATATTGGATATATTCATGTTATGAGATCTCATAAATGACACCTTACCACAAGAAACGTGCAAAACACCTCAAAATTAACCAGAAAAGTTTGCTCTCGTCATTTTTGTTTAAACTAACGAAAATATCACAACAACCTAACCAATCATCAAGGGCTTACCATTGACCTAACTGGTTGACCTAACTGGGCATACAGTTGACCTAACCATCTTCTGATCTTTTCATATTAGGCACTCACTGTCACATTTTAGGCAAGTTAAGGATGAGAGAATAATGCTGTAATTGATAAAAACATCTAATGCTTTGTCTTCATCTAGGGCACATTATGAATCAAGTCTTCAAAATCAAGTTCACAGGACTGACACATCATACTGCTAGCACAAAACTCGCAAAATTTAGTCACGAAAAAATAGCCAGAACAAAAAATAACAAACTAATTAAGTTGCAGAGTAGCAAAAAAATAACTCAATCAGGAAAAATATTTTATGAAAAAAGTATATTATAGCCAAAATAGGAAATATATTTTATTAAAAAAAGTACATCTGAACAAATTTGCACAAGATAAGATACCCTATATATTTTTTAGTCAGTTTTTAATGGTAATTCAATATACAGTATGTATAGTACTTGTTCAACTGCTTGTGACAGAGTAAAATCAACTATTAACCAAATATTTTTCTGGTGTATTTTGGTGTGCTTTGTTCAAATCTGACCTTCATTTCCTCTGGAAAAATCCCAATTTTTTAGGAAATGACAATCTGACCTAGCTATCCTCCAAAAATGATGATTTTTACTGGAAAATGAAGGTTAGATTTGAAAATGCAAAAATACACCAGAAAAAATGTTTTCATGTAAAATATGAGGGGGGGCAGTTAACATGAAATACACCAGAAAAACCTATTTTTGTCAGTAATATTCATGGCAAAAGTAACCTAACCTAACCTAACCAAACCAATTGTCAAGAGTGTACAGTTAAAACTAATGAAAATAAGGCAATTTAACCTACATTACACAGCCATTCTGAAGCAACTGTTGAATTCAAATTTTAGTGCCAGACATGCACAGGGGTGTCACACTGGTGGCTCATGACTTTCAGTTATGGGGGTGCTGCCTCAGAAATTGCGAACAATTGTGTCGATTATATATATATGAGAGAGAGAGAGAGAGAGAGAGAAAGTCAAATAGATAACTACTCACTTACTCAGTCATAAAAATAAGTAAAATAGTATCATAAAATCAATTATAGGGTACTTACGCTTAATGGGTAATTTCGAATTTGCAAAAATTTTATTTATAAACAAATTCCATTCTTCTGTTTTTATTCTGAGCAAAAAAATATTTAAGAAATGAAAGCTATATATTGTAAATAATCCAATTATTATATAATTAACTTCAATCTCACAACAAAAAATAAATGATAATGAATCATTGATAAATGCAACTCGGAAATTAAATTTTGAATTAGCAAATGATACAGCAGCACAACTACCATGTCAAACAAACAAATCGGCACTGCTCTGTCCACAGTGCTTTGGATCCTCTTAAACCCGTGATTCTGACTCGCTCTTCGTACGTCCGCCACCGAGGTTTCAAGCGTTTTGAACAAAATCTGGAACTGTTAAGTACGCAGTTCCACAGGAAGGCTGAAGCTACTTTCGTGATTCATTCGTTCGGCATTGAAATAGTTTAAGGAAAAAAGGATATAATCTGATTTAAAAACTCAAAGTTCATTGAAAAAAATACAGAGGCTATTTTAAATATTTAAATATAAAGATCATAAGATCATGGGGGTGCTGCAGTTCCACAGTGCCTACCTGCGAGCCGCTCCTGGTGTCACATGACAATAATGCAGATGCTGATTGGCTAATGATAATAACATGACTACATACACATGGGACGAGATGGTTTGACTAGTGAATAATGGGGTGTCACTTGACAATGGGGCAGCCACTGATTGGCTAATGATAATGATCTTCAGGTGGGAAAAAGTGGGGGCCTTGATCTTTAGTTGGGAAAATTAGGGGCCCTGATCTTCAGGTGATCCAAAAGAATTATAAAGAATAATATTCAAGATCATTTGGAAAATTTTAATCTTATTTCAAGTTCACAACACGGATTGAGATAGGAAGGTTTGTTTGTCTAATGTCTTAGACTTATTATAAACAGTGTATATTTTTAGCTTAAGTTATGTAAGCTAGTACTTTTGAAGTAGTAAATAGTTGTATGTCAGTTAGCTGACTTGAGTTGGATGTTTTACAAAATTTTGTCATCATTATAAAATATAGCTCATGACTTGGATAACCTTGATAGGCCCCCAGTGGCTTCATGTTTTCTAAATGAAATGTAATATAATGTAATGAGCTACTGTGTACAACATCATATGACAAGTCATTCCAAAAATCTACTATATGACTGAAAAAGTATTTTCATAGATCAAGTCTACAAGTCTGTTTCCTAATTTTTTTTATGCCCTCAGGTTTTTCATTGAGACTCCAATAAAAAAATACATACATCTAAATTGTCCAAAACTGAAAACATTTTGAACATCTGTATCATGTCTCATCCTCAAACAACAACTCAAAACTAAACATAATCAGTTCCTTCAATCTTCACTTGTATTCCAATCTTCTTACATTAGGGATAAGCTTGGGTAATTATTGAATGTTTCACCAACACTGAAATTAATATCCAAAATACATTTTTCTAATGTATTTTGGTGTGTTCTGTTCAAATATAACCTTTATATCTTTCACAACACCCCCCCTCCCCTGATTTTCAAATCCCCCTTTTTGGGTTGTGGAGTTTTTCACAAAAACCTCACCTTAATTTTCAAGTCCTATCTGGTTCTTCTCACAAGTTTTTCTCTCCCCACAGGAATCTAGTTATTAAGCCAGGCAATGATAAAGTCTATTAAAAGGCTATGAAACCAGAATAGAAGGTTGGAAGCCAAGGGAGTTTGGAAAGCCTTGAAAGGTATGATGTTAAGTGCTCTAGCATGTAATCCTTGGCTAGAGTACAATAGGAATAAAGATTTGTTCATAATCTTTATTCCTAGTTATTGTGGTGGTGTCATTTGTATTTCACCATCATTATCATTGTTAATTATTATTATTAAAAGTAGACATATATATAGGTTGTTGAAACTGTGACTGAGTATAGATAGGTTTGCCACCCTGTTATGTAACTAGCTAGAGAACCAATTATCATTATTATAGGTCACCAGTCATATTATTCCAGAGTTAGGTTTTTTGGCCATGCTTGTTTGGCACTGATTATAGGTTGATTAACTCATGTGAGATAGGTTTGCCATAATTGTTAATGTTTATAGTTATTATTTTTTATGTTGGTTATTTATTATTTATGTGCTTTGATTTCATGAGTAAATTGTTTTCCAGTGATCAATTATGAAGTCATGATTCCAGTTAATGTTTGTGGTTAATTGCCTATGTTGTTATTGTGATTAATGGTGCTTGGTGCATGTAACTAATAATCTTGTGTTGTCTAGGCAACCAGTTGGGATTCAACTCAGTGGTCCAGATTCATCAGGCTTGGATTGTGGATCCAATCCAATGGGAGCTACGCAGTTTGTGTCAACCACTGTTGGCCACTGGATCTCCCCTGAAATCAGGCCTGTGACCCTAACCCTACTAACTGGCCAGCCAATAAAGGAATTGAAACTCAGGTCTTAAAGGGGGGGTCAAGTTTGGAAGGTAGCTAGGCTGGGACAAGGGTTAACATTCTGTGCAAGTCATTTCTGGTACTTGTCTCCCACTTGCTCTATCCTTTCTGCCAAATCTCACTAAGTGTTATTGGGGTTCCAGGGGTTTTGTTAATTGTGATTCATTGCCAGTCCTTTTGTTATGTTTATACTGTCACACTGAATAGTTGTTTATTTCAGATATAATAAGGAGAAAAACACAATGATTAGTTTACTTCAATTAGGTCTACCTTTGAATTCCAGCCCTCTCTTGGACTCTGAGTGGTTGGTTCTCCTACTCAGTGGAGAGTCAGATTGAGACACTTGAACTAGGGGAAGTCCTTTACAGTTAACATGTGAGTCGGACCTGAATAATCTCCTGGAAATAAACCACTGACCAGAGAGGCATTCCTAGATACCAGAGGAGATTACATCTTTGCCCAGTCTCTTGACTATCCTGAACCCAGAAACGTGAAAAGGTGCTGGGTGGTTCGACAAAACAGATACTTGGGGACTATGGCCTACACAGCCACTGCAGCAATACCTATATATATGGTCAATATTTAGGAGATGCATGGCCTCTGAATTCAGATTTTTTATTCATACCAGTTGTTAGTACATATGATTTGATGAATTTTTAAAAAAAATAAAGGATATATCAATTTTTTTCACTAATGATTTTTTTTATATTTTCTGAGAAACTCTGGTTTTGAGAGCAAAAAAAAAAAAAAAACAAGACTATCCTGCATTATTTTTTTTTGCGAGAAATCACGAAACTTTATCTACCACCACAATAAAAGGTTAGTTATTTTTCTGTTGATTTAGTGAAGGTCAGGTTAACCTAAGCTTCACTAAAATGAACCTAACCTAAGCTTCACTAAAACGAACCTAACCTAAGCTTCACTAAAACAAACCTAACCTAAGCTTCACTAAAACGAACCTAACCTAAGCTTCACTAAAACGAACCTAACCTAAGCTTCACTAAGACGAACCTAACCTAAGCTTCACTAAGACGAACCTAACCTAAGCTTCACTAAGACGAACCTAACCTAAGCTTCACTAAGACGAACCTAACCTAAGCTTCACTAAGACGAACCTAACCTAAGCTTCACTAAGACGAACCTAACCTAAGCTTCACTAAGATGAACCTAACCTAAGCTTCACTAAGACGAACCTAAGCTAAGCTTCACTAAGACGAACCTAACCTAAGCTAAGCTTCACTAAGACGAACCTAACCTAAGCTAAGCTTCACTAAGACGAACCTAACCTAAGCTAAGCTTCACTAAGACGAACCTAACTTAAGCTAAGCTTCACTAAGACGAACCTAACCTAAGCTAAGCTTCACTAAGACGAACCTAACCTAAGCTAAGCTTCACTAAGACGAACCTAACCTAAGCTAAGCTTCACTAAGACGAACCTAACCTAAGCTAAGCTTCACTAAGACGAACCTAACCTAAGCTAAGCTTCACTAAGACGAACCTAACCTAAGCTAAGCTTCACTAAGACGAACCTAACCTAAGCTAAGCTTCACTAAGACGAACTAACCTAAGCTAAGCTTCACTAAGACGAACCTAACCTAAGCTAAGCTTCACTAAGACGAACCTAACCTAAGCTAAGCTTCACTAAGACGAACCTAACCTAAGCTAAGCTTCACTAAGACGAACCTAACCTAAGCTAAGCTTCACTAAGACGAACCTAACCTAAGCTAAGCTTCACTAAGACGAACCTAACCTAAGCTAAGCTTCACTAAGACGAACCTAAGCTAAGCTTCACTAAGACGAACCTAAGCTAAGCTTCACTAAGACGAACCTAAGCTAAGCTTCACTAAGACGAACCTAAGCTAAGCTAAGCTTCACTAAGACGAACCTAACCTAAGCTAAGCTTCACTAAGACGAACCTAACCTAAGCTAAGCTTCACTAAGACGAACCTAACCTAAGCTAAGCTTCACTAAGACGAACCTAACCTAAGCTAAGCTTCACTAAGACGAACCTAACCTAAGCTAAGCTTCACTAAGACGATGGAAAAATAACTAACCTTTGTGGTGGATAAAATTTTGACTCTGAAAATATAAAAAAATCGTTAAAAAAAATCAATCTCCCTTATTTTTGAAAAGCACAAGGTCTAGTTTTTTTAAATTCATCAAATCATATGTACTAACGATTGGTATGATTAGAAAATCTGAATTCAGAGGCTGTGCATCTCCTAAATATTGACCATGTGTATATATATATACAAAGGTGGGCACCCGGTCCTCAAAAAGGACCGATGGTCCCAGTCCTGGTCCTTGCCTCAAACTGGACTGATGGTCCTGGTCACGGTCCTTTCTGAAGATAGGACCTAGGAACGACTCGGTCCTCGGTCCTTATATATAATATGTGAAAAATTTGATTAAAATGAAAAATGAAATTAAAGACACCGGAAATCTTTAATTTTATTAACATAAATTATAATTAATACAATACATAAATGATGAAAAAAAAGTTAAGTTAAATGCTTGAGTTTCCCTTCAAGAAGACTAGCATTTCAAAATGGCTGTCACTGAGCCATCTTCTTTAGAACTTCAAATAATCACTAAACACACTAAAATCACTAAAAAAGACCGTCTGGAATTGCTTAAAAATGGACCGTCGCTCCTCATTTCGGTCCTCACTGAGAAAAGGACTGACTTTCCCGCAGGTCCTTAAAAAGGACTGAGTTCCTGGAGTTTGGTCCTTTTGGAACTCGGTCTTGCCCACCTTTGTATATATATATATATATATCAGGGTTGGCATAATTGCCCACTTTATTGAAAAACCCTAGCCCACCTGGTTTTTTCGGGTTTTTCCAATAAAACCTGGACAAAATGGGAAAATCAGGGTTTTTTTTTTCAAAAGTATGTTGTTATAAGTTTCCAATACAATAATAATTAATGTTATTTCTTTTTATACCTGCTAAATGGTTTAGAGGTATAAGATGATAAAGACATTTATAAAAGGAATACAGTTGACACAATAAAATACACCTGTATTTAATTTATAAAATATTTCAAGACTCATGTACTCTATTTTAGATGAACACACAACTCATTTAGCAAACTCAACAACCCCTGACAGCAGACATGTTCAAACAGATTTCCACCCAATTACTAAAGGGTGACAATTCATGGGAGTGATCTGTGTAACTTGGTTGAACATGTTGTGCTCTGTTCAATGTTCATACTTCAGGGTTAGTCAGTAAGGATCAAATAATGCAATGTACAGTATTCAGGTGGTTCCCAGTAGTGAGAAAAAGAGTTTGTTTGTAACTATTATTTAAATACTGTACACTACAATAAATTTTATTTGATAGCTCTCAGCTATAATTATTAATATTTTTGTGTGTAAGATTGAATGTAAAATAATTTTGTAGTGTATTATATACACACACAATTATATATATAATTATAGTATATATATTTATGTATATATATAATTATATTAATTAAAAAAAATCTTTATTATAATTAATGAATAGACTATAGGTCTAGTTACAATATAAAATTGAACATATTATTTACAAAGAAAAATGCCACGTGTAGCAGGTGCAGGAAGAAAAAATAAGGGTGAATAGAATGAAGTGTTAAGTGTAGAAGGAACAAATAGTTATATGTAAGTATTGTAACACTGAAATAAGTGGTAAAATTGAATGGATAAAAGCCCATTTAAATAAATGCCCAAAATTGATGCTTTCTGACAATGAAACAAACACAAGTACAACATCAACTGCTTCAGTACTAGCATTCAAAACACCACAGAAAAAGAAAGCAAAGTCGGTTCAAGAATGGGTCCATAGCCACCACACAACTGTACAGCCAAAAATAAGGGATTTTTCAATTGTAACAACTCCAGCACAGCAAGAAACAATAGGATTGCACATTGATATATATTATGCATGGATGGATGGTCATCTTTGAAGAATAACCCTATATTAGCCTCATCAGTGCACATAGGTTAAACATCATTTCTACTTAAAGCCATTGATTCAGGATCTGCAAAGAAAATTTCAGAATATTGTCTGCAAAAAGTTAAATCAGCAGTGGAAGAAATCAAAGAAAAGTACAACAAAAAGGTGAGCTTTTACATAGATATTAATTCCATAAATTGCACAATTTTATTTTGTCTTTGATTATTGAAAAAATAAGTTTTAATATACATCTGGGAACAGGAACTTGTGTAAAATACAGTAGTTATCAATAATTAAATTGTAATTAATACTATTAATTATAAAAAAAAAATTTCATATTATTCTTGAAACTGAAAACAATCATTGACGTCCTTACAAAATAATTTGAAATAAAATATTGCAAAATATTGTAATACTGGTACTGAATTTATTGTACAGACAGTCAGAGATTTGGTTCCTAGATATAATATATAATGAAATATATAATTCAATCTGTTTTACTTTAACTAATTTTAAATGTTTTATATGTAAATTTTGGATTTTTTTTAGAACATAACCAAGTCTCTGATGGAACTTATTCCTGTACTCGATCTGTAAATTGGTATAAAATGTTACAATAAAAATTTGTGTTTTACAACAGGTTTTTGCAATATGCACAGACAATGAGGCTAAAATGAAATGAATGAAGGAATTGATGAAAGAGGATGAACAAGTGGACTACATCATTGCATATGGCTGCTCAGCCCACTATCTTAATTTGTTGGAAAAAGTAGTTACACCTCAAACTGTTATGAAACATGTAGTTGAAGTTCAAAAATATTTCAGAAACCATCATCAGCCTCATGTATGTATCATGGTAGCTACAGTATTATGAAGTTTAATTAAAATTATCAAATTAGTTTGATAAAGTATCTATTTATTCTAATATGAAACATGGCTTGAGTTTTAATTTTTACTTTCTTGTACAGTAGTAACTTGTATTGAATGAATTATATCCTTATAAATAGGAATTAATATAACTTTTTTTGTATTCATAGGGATGGCTCCAAGAAAAAGGAGGAATGATGCCATGAATACCTAATGACACTTGGTGGAATAGTCAAAAAGCTTGTACTGAAACATTCATAAAAAACTTTTATAAATATGTTGAGATATCCAATGAACATAAGATTGATGACAATATAGCAAAAGTCTTGGCCAACACTCATCTGTACAAAGAGATAGTAGACCTTCAAAAGCAAATTACAGAAGTAGCTGAAGCTCTCAATATAGTAAATAAATAGAAATAAACATGTATTATTCACATAATTTTACATGTACATATGTAGCACATTCACATCTGTAAGTACTTTTATATATTATATTTATGTAAACTTATTGACTAAACTTTTTAATGTCCTACATAGATTGAATAACCTGTTTAGTTTATAGAGCATTAGTTAGTAATTATAAATAATATAACAAATGGTATTCCTATTTTAATGAAAAAATACAGATAAATATAAAAGAAATGGCAACTTTTGAAAAAAAAACCACCTGGGTGGGTAAAGTAGCAGGTTTTTTCAAGTGTTTTTTTTTAAAAACCCAGGTGGGGAAAAATGGGTTGCCCACTTCTGTGCCAACCCTGGTATATGTGTATATGTATATATAACCTAACCTTAACCTGTGTTTTCCAATTGCTAACCTAACTTTAACCCATGTGTTCTCAAATTGCATGTGCTAACTGGGGGGAGGGGGGTAATTATTGAATGTTTCACCAACACTGAAATTAATATCCAAAATACATTTTTCTAATGTATTTTGGTGTGTTCTGTTCAAATATGACCTTCATAACTTGCGCAAATGAACCAAAACAAAGTTATGAAACTGTTGGTGAAACATTCAATAATAACCTAAGCTTGATTGCCCTACATTGCACACCTTGAAGTATATCAATATCATGTCTAAGATGAGGGGACCAAGCTTGAATGCAATATTCTATGTGAGGCCTAACACAAGAATTACATAATTTACAGATCACTTCCTTACTCTTGTAATTAACATTCCTCTTAATAATACCTAGCATTTATTTGCCCTATTCTTAGCCTCTAAGCACTGCTTAGAAAATTTTAGATCACTACTAACTATAATGCCAAGATCATTTTCCTGTCCAACATCTCTAACCACTTTCCTTGCATCTAATAACTAAAGTTTTCATTATTTCTATGAAAATGCATGACTTTGCATTTTTTAATACTGAATTCCATCTGCCACTTGCTAGTCGCAACTAATTTATCAAGATCCTTTAGCAATTTATAAGAATTTTCTATAATTTAATTTGTAACGGGGGCAACTACTTTTATATCATCTGCAAATTTAGAAATTTTATAACCTACTCCCTTCTGTAAATCATTTAGATATAATATAAAGAGTAATGGATCTAAAACTGATCCCTGTGGTACCCCACTTTTCACTTTCTGCCACCCAGATTCATGACCATTTAGAACTACTGTACTCTCTGTTCTCTGTCTTCTAACCATTTTTCTACCCAATGTATAACTGACCCTGATATCCCTGATACTACTGCTGAATATTATGAAGGAAATTTCACTATAATGAAGGCAAAGATTTTTGAAATCTGCGGCATGCTACATTGGTGGTTCCTGCAACACAGGCAAGCTCTCTCCACCTGCCCAACATTTGGTCTCCCACCATCCATGCAACACACTTTTGCAGCATTGGTGTTCATTGTGCATTCTCACACGTTGCATTCATAATGAAAGTGATGTTCTACGAAGTGTTATTGTTACTATTTCATAACTCCAATATATAGCATGGCATCAAAATGTCCAAGCTCAACATCAGTTTCGGACTAACATCCCTTAGAGTGGACCTTAGGGTCTTTGTTAGCCTTAGCTTCTGTAGATCATTACCCAATCCAATGAAGATAATTACAGTGAACTTTACCCACTCTATTTATATTAGGCTGTCAAAAAAAGTGTGTTAGGAACCAAAGTGAATTTTTCCCATATAAAACAATAGAAAATTAGGTCTTGCTTAATAAATTTTTCATATAACAAAAGCCATTTAAGAACATAACCCCTTCATTAAGTGAGGGGTGGCTGTAGTTTAGATATTAATTAGCAAAGCAAGATATTTTATATAATTTTCTCCAAAAAGAAATACTTTGAAGTTAATTTTTTTTATGCAGAAAGGAGGGGTCAAGGGTGAATACCTGCAGAAATGCCACTCCCACAAAGGAAGAAGAGAGCCATAATCAAGATTGTAGGTTTCTAAGATGCCTGGACACTGCATTTGAAAGATTGAAGGTCATAGACAGGGGGAAAGATGGATTGAGGAAGATTGCTATAGAGTTGAGAGATTGAAAATACTGATTAACCCTTGCATTTGAGAGTTGGACAGAAAAGGGATGAGAGTGTGTCAAAAGTCTGGTCCTGCATGCTCTCTTTGAAGGAGGAGGCATGCGGTTACAGAGTTCAGAAGAGCAGTGTTCATTATAATAGTGATAGTAGAGAGAGAGTGAGGCAACATTGTGGCAGAGAGAGGGATTGAACACAGTGGGTAAGAAGCAGGGAATTGATGAGAGAAAAAGCCTTTGATTCTACTTGGTCAAGTACAGCTGTGTGGGTTGAGCCACCCCACACACAAGAGTATTCTATACAGGTGTGGACAAGACCCTTGTACAGAGAGAGCAACTGAGTGAAGAAACTGCAGAGTCAGTACAGCACATCTAACCTCTTAGAAGCTGTTTTGGAAAGAGAGTACAGTACAGGTTTCCCTCACCAACTGTAGGGGTTGTTCCTGAAAAACCCCATGGTAAGTAAAACTGTGGTAGGTAAGACTAAAGGCTTATGGGGAAAAATAGAGTTAGGGGGTCTGTTGCTCCAGTCACACTGGATAAAGTTCCAGAAGAGCTGTGACAGTCAAAAATATGCATCATATGCCTGCACTAAACATTACAAATATCAATAATAAAGGAACATACAGTGTGTAAAAAGCATTTTACTTCCCTTAAATAATGATAATGGATTCCAGATAATGATGACTGATGATGATGTGGGGGTTAGAATGATGAGAGGCTGTCCCTCTCTTGCTCAGGGTCAGGTCATCAATAGATGACCCTGAAGATGAGGCAGAAGAACTGGCAACTGTGATGGAATGAAAGGTGGTGAACCCAGAGCTGGTGGATGGTGGAGGCATGCATGGAGGTGTAGTTGCTGAAGCAGTGGTGGTGGAGGGTCTTTTCATGAAGCTAATGATGGATGGTGCTTCATTTTTTATGAAGATCCTTCTGGAGCTCCATGTATGGCTTCATGATCTTGGCTCTCTCAAATTTTAAACTTCCCTCCATGAAGGGGTCCATGTCACCCACCAGGTCTGAGACAGTCTTGGCCACTCTCTCAACATGAGAGAGGATGTGAAGTGGGAGGACCCACATCCAGCTGATCCAAGCATGGACAGTGCCATGGGTGGTGGGCAGGAGTGCATGGCAGCAGTTGCTTTGAAATGGCAGGTGGCAGGCTGGTGTGTGGGCTGCCATGGAAACGCATGGATAATCAAAACTGTATACTATGGTAGGCAAAATGGTATTCAGAATATTAAGTGTGGATACTCAGAACTGTGGTTGGTGAGGGAAACCTGTATGTGATCTTTTTAGGAAAGATCACAAGAAAAAGAAATGCCAAGAATGTTAAGAGAAGAGGAAGGATTGAGTTGTGTTTTGTTGAAGGTACAGGGATAGTTGTGTGAAAGATTGTGATGAGTAGACAGATGGAGGAACTGAGTTTCTGAGGCATTGAAAGCCACAAGATTTTCTCTGCCCCAGTCAGAGATAGTACGTAGAAAGTTCAGAGGTGAAGTGTACCACAGCCATCCTATGCGAATCATGGAGTGTCTGTTGAGAGGGATGCTTTGTGAAGCAGGTGAAGTGAAAGGTAGAATCATCAGGATAGGAGTGGATAGGACAGGAAGTGCAATTTAATAGATCATTGATAAATAAAAGGAAAAGAGTGGGTGAAAGGACAGAACCCTGAGGAACACCATTATTAATAAATAGTTTTAGGAGAAGAACAGTGGCCATCTACAACCACAGCTATAGATTAGGCCAGAAAGGAAATCAGAGATGAAGGTACAGATGGAAGGATAGAAACTGAAGGAGGGCAGTTTTGAGATTAAAGCTTTGTGCCACATTCTATCAAAACCTTTGATATGGCTAACACAATAGCAAGAGTTTCACTAAAATCCAAAAAGGAGGATGACCGAGAGTCGAAAAGATATACAAGAAGATTCCCATTAGTGTCCCTTGTAGAACCCATACTGATGTTCTGAAAGAAGATTGTGAGAAGAGAGGTGTTTAAGAGTCTTCCTATTAAGGATGGATTCAAAAGCTTTAGAAAGGCAAGAAATCAAAGCAATTGGATGATAGTTGGAGGCCACATGTCTTGTTTCAAGAGATCAAAGAGGTCTAGCTTTGTGATGTAGTAAAAAAAAAAAAAAAAAGTCTCATGGATTAAGCCATTTTGGGGACAGATCCTAGTATATGTTGTTTTCTACCTCTAATTTTTGTTCATTCCTTGAGAAAGTCTTGTAAGAAACAAAAGTGCTTAATTATTTTTTATTTCATCTGTGGTTTGATCACATTTAAAAAAATTGTGAAAATTGTGAATTATTTCCCATCCCTATATATGTATTAATAGTGTTAATTAATTTGTCATTCAAACCCTTGGTTGTAGAAATAAAAAATCAAGTTTGAGAATGGATAGTGATTCAGAAGAATTAGATTTTAATGAAGAAAAGTTTTGCATTAAAACTGAAGAAGTTGAGATTAAAGAGAAGATTGAATATTATGAAGGAAATCTTTCTGAAGAAGAAGCATTTAACAATGGAAACTTCACTCCTGAATGGCAGGTAATGAGAGGTTTTGAATAACCTTGATATTATGTAAATGAAGTCACTCATGTAGCTACTTCATATACAGTTTGGGTTAATCTTAAGGAGATGTCATCACTTGAATTTCAAAAAAATAACTATACAGTATGGCCATAATCTACATAACAGTATAACACTTTTTTCAAGAGTTCTGTTTTTTGTACAAACACATTATAAACAAGTTATTGCAGGTGATGACATTTCCTCAAGATTTATCATAGTTTAATTGGTAGATGTGTGATCCCAGAAGGACATTTAAAAATAAAATTTATTCTTAAATGTTACAATAAATATAATTTCTTCATTATTTCTTTCATTTAAACATTATTTTTATTCTCCCAAGTTCCAGTTCATTCCAGGTGGTTTATAAGTCATTGAAAGTCTTGAAAGCAATTTAGTTTACAACTTTTATTAGTAGATCAAATTAGAGAGTAAGAGATTTTAATCTTGGTTGTTTTGCACTTAACACAAACAGCTTAATGTGTCCAACAACCAAGGGATTCAATTCGATCTGTGCAAATTCATTGAACTCATGATTGCTGGAATTCTAGCTGGGGGAGTCACACACTATGTAGTTTGGGATGAAGAAAACAAAGAAAAGCTTACCAGCAACTTTGTTGAAAGATTATACTTTCACTTTGAGCAACAGATAATCAAGTTTCACATTAGTAAGGCAATATGCTTGCAAGAACAGGATTAGCTGGGGAAAACACTGTTTATTAAACAACAGATTTTGAGAAAAATGTGTTATAAATAAATATATAAAAATATGAAAATCATTTTTAAATATATGAAAAGATAAAAGCAAGAGTGCAGTTTAAATTTACCCAAATTAGGGAAATCTTCATGTCTGGATATGGAAATAAAGCCTGATCAGATTACAAAATACAAATGTGTCTATATGAGTAAAGTTGTGAGGTTTATCAAATCATGAATTGCCTAGGGCTAATATAATTCAGGGATATCTAGTTCACTCAACTTTAACAACCTGGCTGAAAAGGAAGAAAATCTAATTAATGATGAGTTTAGGCCTATACTAGAATGAACTTGTGAAGCATGATAATCTTTTACTTTTTCTTCATTAATCTTTGATATATACTTGATAATTTTAGAGTTTGCTGTTCAAAAATGAATTGATGGATACTTCTGTGAAAGATGATCCATTAGACAATAGTGATTATGAAAAGGAAATGAATGACCTGAAGAATGTTGGAAGCTCTCCAGTGAAAAAGGTAAGGAAAATAAATTAATTAAAATATCTGAGTATGTTTTCACAAAAGACAACCCAAGGATCATAATAGAAATAATAACCCTGGATCCCAAAATTAAGAAGAGAAACTAAGGAAAATCAAATATTGAAATATTTAATATTTCAATGTGATGAAAAGTAATAAAACAACTTTCTTTGAAATGTGTCATTTGTGGATTTAAGAAAGTATATCATGTAGAAAATAAATCTGCCTCAGCCCGCTTAGAATGTGTGGTGTCAGTGTAAAGTTGTTAAATATAGTGAGCAGTTTTTATGTGGGTAGTAATACTTTTGTAAGTGTTAAGAGTGAGTTGAGGGTAGGGTTGCCAGATGTCCCGCATTTGATCCAAAAATCCCATGTCCCGCTTTGTATTCAAAATGTCTGGCAAAGAAAATTTTTTAAGCAGATTTTTTTGGGATAAATTGATTTAAAATTTTCTAGAATTATGTAGGATCCTGTAGAGGTTAATATATTTTAAATGACATGGGCTGGACCTGTAACTCAAAATAACTTTTTATGAGGTAGTTTTAGTTGCTTTATTCAAATTTGTTACTCATTTTTTGTGCAAATGCATATTAATGGTGAAAATTATGATACTAATTATATATATATAAATACACTCATTTTTGGTCCGATGAGTATAATTTTGTGCTATTTGTACAGGGAAATAGTGATGATGTCATTTTATATGCGCCATTTGCATGTCTTTCAGTCTGAATGTAGCAGATCAGTTTTGTATGATGTTGTGCAAAGGGTGTGAGTTGTCCTACCTTATGGCAATTGAATGTTTTGGCCATAATGATCAGGCATCATTAACGTTTTTCAAGGAACACAGGCTTCTCCCAACACCCAGACAGTACCCAAAGTATGGTAACCTGTGTTATTATCGTGAAGATTGTCAGGCATTTTACTGTAACTGACAGAAAACTAATTCCAAAAATAAGCGCGTTGTTCATTTTTCTAGTGTATTTTGGTGTGCTTTGTTCAAATATAACCTTCATTTCCTATGCAAATGTAAAGAAATAAGAATTTGTTTACATTATTTCAGTCATATTTCGTCATATCAGGAATGAACTTTAGGTTATTAGTCTGGGTCCCCCCTTGTTAGCATTAGGTTGTTAGGTTAGGTTTTGCTAGTTTTCATAATTTTTGGTTAATATAGGGCTATTCAAAGTGATTCACCTGATTTCAAATGAGAATATTTTTTAATGTTACAAATACAGTGTGATTTGTGATACATCAACCAAAAGAAAAACTGTCCAAATTTTGTCTCTCACCTCATAAATGCTCTATGTGACTTCCCCTAGTTACACGAGCAACGTCGACACGATAGTCGAATTCCTCCCATACTCGCTCCAGCATGTCCGTTGTCACTGACTCTACGGCAGTAACAATGCGAGTTCGGAGCTCATCCAAAGATGTGGGCAATGGTGGCACGTACACAGTATCCTTAACATACCCACAAAGGAAGAAGTCGCACGGTGTAAGATCCGGCGACCTAGGGGTCGATTTACAGCTCGAAAACTGCAACACACAAAATGCCTTCTGCTGTACGGATGCCATTTTCACAATGACTGTTTGTTGCTAGGCTAGGCCATGGCGTGACTTTGGAGCCCTCTCGCGGTGATCTTGTAAAACTTGGAGATTTCCTCTTTCATGTGGTGTATGCCCAGTTGATGCACGGTTGATAGGTATGGAAATATTCTCAGTTGAAATTGGATGAATCATTTCGAATAGCCCTATATTGCTATTCACATGACCAGAAATGAAGAAATACAACTCTGAAGTAATGTACAAATAATCATATTGCTTTCCATTTGCACAGGAAATGAAGGTTATATTTGAACAGAGCACACCAAAATACACTAGAAAAGTATATTTTTTATTTCAACTTCAGGCCATGTCATGTGCGACATAATTACCCCTGTAGAATTCTGTAGAGTGATGTTGAATGTTTTAGAACAATCTCTCTACGGTTGACCAGACTGGCAGTCGACGGCCTGTTGCGTGGCATGGTCAGAGTGCTGATTGGCTCCTGGGGCTGGACCTATTCTCAGCGTGCTATTTTTTCATTTATGGGGAGCAATTGCATGCTCCCCAGACTACTTTTACTCTCCACCGACATTAAAACTAATCCAGGCCCCACTACAACTTACACATGTTAACATACACAAAGACATAGACACAATAGCACCATGAGACACATACAGAAGTATAATATTAACATATTACAGTACAATGTAGATGGCCTCAAACAAAATCATGCAGCTTAGGGAATTCATACACAAACAAAACATTCACACAGCACTTATACAAGAAACAAAACTAAAATGCACACACAAAACACCCACCATCCCTGACTTCATGGCGAGCCATCAAGATCGTACTGGGGGTAACGGGGGGTGGACTCATTACTTACATACATAAAAGCATTAGCTACACTGATGCTACCAAAAACATTACAAACACAATCCAAGCAGATAACACGATAGAAATACAGGCAGTTAACATTAAAACACGCGCAAAACACACCACCACACTAATCAACATTTACATCCCACCAGATAGTTCACCTCAGGTGCCAGCCAATTACAATCCACAGTTACACAATCTGGCCTCTCACTAATGTCATATACTTCGATGACTGTATTAAATTTAATTTAAAATGTCAAATTTCCATAACTATGTCCGAAAAGTAGTCTTGCCTCTCTAAATCATCTTCCAAACAACTTTTTTTGGATGGACCAGCTTCAGAATAGTCAATAGGAGCCCCATAAGCAGCTTCAAAACTTCGTTTAACCTTTTCCGTTGTCGATCTGAATTTTGTAGAAGCCTTTATCTGTTTTTGTCCCGGCTTCAATCCAGCTGTAAAACAAATTCATAAATTTAGGTTGCGTGAAATAATCAAATATCAAATATTTTGTATATATGTATTCAAGTGCTGATGCTAATATTTAAAAACAGAAAACTACGAATTTGGCATTAAGAAACAAATGTCCTGAACGGAGTCTCTAAATTGTTTTATTACCTGTTTTAATAGGGCTTTCATCAAATAAACTGAAAATATTGTCGCTGAGCAAATCTTTATTGAATTGCCTGTCTTGAATGACAAATTCTTCCAATGGTGGTGGATTCGTGGAATCACTACTGCTTCGCTCCATACATTTGTTAAGTATGTCTGGCTTAGGTATTGGTGCAGGTTCCAGCTCTCTGGATGAACGTTGAACATGTTCTAATACAATTGGCTTTTTAATTGTGACATAGCAATTGCTGCATAGTAATTGATTTTCTTCCAAAATTCTATAGCTTGCAGCTGCCATGGCAGAGTTTACTTTTTTGATGTTGCAGAAAATTCTTCTCGAGTGTTTTTTCATAGGATCGCAACAAAATTTTGTTTTGAGGCATTTTAAGGGTTAGGTAAATTTATGTATACTAGAAAATTATGTATATATTGAAAATCTAGAAAGAAAGCAAAAAATTGTTAAAATTTGGAGGATTTTTTTTTATAATAATCGTCGATAAGCTGACTTTTTATTACTTATTATGATGTACATACATCAAATAAACATTTTTTATTCCTGCGTCTTTTTTTCAAAAAATGATATCTTCGGTGCCAAATCGCAAAAAAAAAAAAAAACTTTTTCCAAAAAATCATAATTTTATTTTTGTTACCCTAAAAAAATACATATTTAGAAACTACAGTTAATTTTACATATTTTATCATTTAAGACTTACTACACTACCACAATTAGGAGCTGAGATATTTACGTTTGAAAATTATTGGTTTTTTCATTTGACCAAAATTTGGTCAAGCCATAAAATTTGACCAACTTGACCAATTTTCAAAAAAATTCAGAAATTTGTAATTTGGACCTAAACCAACCCTCACACCAAGTTTCATGAATTTCGAAGAGGTTACCATGTACTTCATTTGTCTATTTCTCGTAGAATTACCCATTCTACACTCTGCCCCAACAGCCTTAGGCACACTTACAGAAATTATAAGAAAGCTGATTGGGAACAGTTCAAAATACAGACTGAGGAACAATTCACCACATTAAATAGCACACCCATCATAAACATCAATACAATACTCAAGACATTTAATCAGATCATCAATAATGCAAACAAATACATACCCGTGGGCAACATTAGGAAATACAACCCAAATTACACTAGAGAAATAGCCCACCTCATAAGGCAACGTAACAACCTCAAACATAACACACAAACACCACACACAGAAGCCATAAAACAGCAGATACAACAACTCAACACAGAAATAAAAAACAAACTCAAAGAAAAACAAACAGAAACATTCAGGGAATAAACAACACTAAACCACTCCACAGATACATCCAGGCTATACAAGACTATAAGCAGTATTACCCACTCTAACAGCGGCATTCACAGCTCACATGAGGCTATCTGTCGCAGCCCAGGGCCGGATCTAGAAGTTGCAAGGCCCTAGGCAGATCTAGAAATTGCGAGGCCCTAGGCCTATATATATGAAAATATGGACTTAATTATTGGTACTATACCAGCAATATTAGAATCCTGCATAGACAGAACTATGCCAGCACTTAAAAATTAAACCAAACCAAAATAATCACACATGGAAATTGTATAAGAAATATAAATAAACCATACAAATAAGTATAAATTATAATATGAATCAAGATTTGTATCGAAAATATAAGACAATGATTTCTAAGATTTATATAATATTATAGGTAATGACTTTCCATAGTATACAAATGTTTTTCATATGTGATGTATAAGAGATATTGACATTTCATTTTTTATAATAGTGAGCGATCAACTTATCAGGCTAAATATTAATATTTTAATATTTGGTTCAGATGCTCCTTGAATATTACAGCAATGCTTTTCTACTTTTCTTCGAGCTAAACTCTTCAATTAATTGAGAATAATCTAATGAATTTGTTATATCGTTTTCTATTGATAACATAACTAATGATTGCAATCTCGCTTGAGACATGTGGAACGCAAATATGTTTTAATAAGTTTGAGACGCGAGAAACTTCTTTCAGCCGAAGCAACAGTAACTGGGATGGTTAATACTATTCGAAGTGCAACATAAACATTAGGATAAATCTCACTTTGTTGTTTTTGCCCTATATAAACAAGGGCATTTCCGAGATCTGTTTTCTCAGGTATAAACCTGCAAAGTACTTTAAGTTTTTCATAGAGTTCTAAATCATTAATATCACTTGAGTAGAATGCGCAAAATGGCTTGAGCAAGGCCCTTTGGTGCGAGGCCCTAGGCGATCGCCTAGTTCGCCTATAGCTAAATCCGGGCCTGTCGCAGCCAAAATAATATCCCAACATACACACAACAAGCTAACATTCTAGTTAATCACTACGCAAAGATAAGATAAGTCACTTAAACAGAGACAACAACCAGAAACATGCAGACAGACAAATGGCCAGACACAAGAAAACCTACAGACTCGACACGACCATTACACCCTTCAATACAGACCAGACCACCAAGATCATCAAAAACATTAAGAATTTGAAGGCTACTAGACCAGACAACATATCTAACATACACCTTAAACACTTGGGCCCACAAGGAATACTAGCTCTCACAAATATCAGCACATATACCAACACTATTATTCCTGACATATGGAAACAAGGTAAAATTATTACACTCCTCAAACCAAACAAAAATCCAACAGAACCAGCTTCCTATAGACCCATTACTTTACTATGCACACCTTCCAAAGTAACAGAAAGACTAATATTACAAATCACCAACCCACACATACCACTATCACCTACTCAACATGGATTCAGACCTCACCACTCAACCACGACATTACTCACTAACCTCATGCAGCACATCATGGATGGCATCAACTCTAGATGACCAGCTCAACGTACACTATTAGCAATAATAGACATTAGTAAAGCATTTGATGCTATCCCACGCTTCCCATCTCATAAACAAAATATTCAACACAAACATGCACAATAACACCAAAAGGTGGCTGAGCAACTATCTTTCAGGAAGATACTCACATGTCACATTTACTGTAATGGCAAGTCATCCAAAAACAAGCTTTTTCCGAATGGGATCCCTCAAGGCTTTCTCTCACCAACACTGTTCAACTTATACATGCATGACATCCCAACACCCATAAATAACAAGCTTACCTTATCATCATATGCAGATGACATCACTCTAACATCCACCCACAACAACAACAACATCGCTACAAATAACCTACAAACATACATAAACAGTATACAAGACTGGCTGACACACAATAGACTCAAAGTAGCACCCACAAAATCAACCATCACCTTGCTTACAAGCAACACAAAAGAACACCAGGTAACTCTACAGCTTACACTAAACAACATCAACATTCCACACACTCACAGGACCAAAATACTTGGGGTCACATAAAACACATCATTATCTTTTGTAAACCACATTCAGGACATTAAAAACAAAATGTACGTCAAGCTTTAACACGCTTAGGGTACTAACAGGCACAAACTTTGGACACCAGCAGGAAACAACATCGCTCATATACAAACAATATATTCACTCGGTTATGGACTATGCTAGCCCATGCTGGGCACCCATTATCTCAAACACACACACAAACACCTTACAGACAATACAAAACAATGCACTTCGTATCATTACAGGATGCACTCAAACAACACCAATAGAACACCTGCACACAGAAACAAAAATACTGAAAGTTAGGGAACATTTAGACATTACGGGAACACAATTCATGGCAGCAGCGACAACTAACCCATAACACCCTTGCCACTACATGTACAATCATGCACCGACACCTCGCACCATTAAGGTAACACCACAGAGACATTATAACCAAATACTCCATTCCATACCACGCCCCACAGACATCATACAGTACAGAAAAAACACACACACACACACACACACACACACACACACACACACACACACATATCACTGACATGATTCGGTCCGAATGCAGTCCTAGGTGCGAAGCTGCCACCCATTAACAGGTCAGCCTCACTCAAGCCGTTTTGCACATTCTGTTCAAGTGATATTAATGATTTAGAACTCTATGAAGAACTTAAAGTGCTTTGCAGGTTTATACCTGAGAAAACAGATCTCGGAAATGCCCTTGTTTATATAGGGCAAAAACAACTAAGTGAGATTTATCCTAATGTTTATGTTGCACTTCGAATAGTATTAACCATCCCAGTTACTGTTGCTTCAGCTGAAAGAAGTTTCTCGCGTCTTAAACTTATTAAAACATATTTGCGTTCCACCATGTCTCAAGCGAGATTGCAATCATTAGCTGTTATCAAAAGAAAACGATATAAATTCATTAGATTATTCTCAATTAATTGAAGAGTTTAGCTCGAAGAAAAGTAGAAAAGCATTGCTGTAATATTCAAGGAGCATCTGAACCAAATATTAAAGCATTAATATTTAGCCTGATAAGTCGATCGCTCACTATTATAAAAAATGAAATGTCAACATCTCTTATACATCACATATGAAAAACGTTTGTATACTATGGAAAGTCATTACCTATAATATTATATAAATCTTAGAAATCATTGTCTTATATTTTCGATACAAATCTTGATTCATATTATAATTTATACTTATTTGTATGGTTTATTTATATTTCTCATACAATTTCCATGTGTGATTATTTTGGTTTGGTTTAATTTTTAAGTGCTGGCATAGTTCTGTCTATGCGGGATTCTAATATTGCTGGTATAGTACCGATAATTAAGTCCATATTTTCATATATATATATATATATATATAGGCCTAGGGCCTTGCAACTTCTAGATCCGGCCCTGCGCATATATATATATATATATATATATATATATATATATATAGATATATATACACAGGGTGTCCCATAAGTCCGCCATCATAGGAAAAATAAAAAAAAGGCAAAACAAAAACTTTTATTTACAGAATATGCTCAATATGTCCACCGTTGTTTTCAGTACACAAATTCAGACGTGATACCCAGTCAGCAAGCACACGGTGAATGACGTCAGGAGTAATGGTGTTACATGCCCCAATAATGCGCTGCCGCAAATGTTCAACACTCCTAATTTTCTCTGCGTATACCAGCTTTCAAGTGGCCCCAGAGATAAAAACCTAGTGGCGTGAGATCCAGGCTTCTAGCTGACCATTCCACAGGCCCTCGATGTCCTATCCAATGACCAGGGAATTGTTGGTACAGGTATTCCCTTACTTGGGGTGCTGTAATGTGCAGGAGCACCATCTTGCTGGAACCATGTTGGGAAATTTCCTTCCTTCATTCAAGACACTGGGAAATGCTTCTTCCTTGAGCATACATAGGTAGGTGCCTCCAGTGACATGTTCATCAAAAAAGAGGGGGCCTCTGATGCAATCCTTCCAAATGCCACACCATACCATCACCCGAGAATCTGAGATACACCTTGTTCCTTTGAAGAGGTATACCAGTGTGGGTTGTTTTGAGACCAGTAGCGGGTGTTCTGTCAATTTACCTCACCATTTCCATAAAAAACAGCCTCGTCACTGAACAGAATGGTGGATGGGAAATTAGCATCCTGAGCATATGAATTATGGTTTGTAGAAATAGAAAAATATGAATTTCTCCTATGATGTTGGACTTATGGGACACCATATATATATATATATATATTAGGGTGCATCAAAATCACCAATGACATAGTTTCACTTTGTCCCTAAGTTAGAAATGTTCCAATGGTTAAGAAACCTACTATGTGAATTATTTTTGGATTTGAATGCCATTTATGGGGTCCACACAGACTTCCTATATGCACACCAACCCCACAGTCATTCTGTGATTTGAGATCCAAATAGTAGAAGTTTAAAAATTCTGTTCACTACAAAAATCAGCCCAAGAACATGTAAGTGATATTTCTAAAGGTCATATATACTTCTAAAAAGTGATAGAAACTTCTATAAAGTGATAGATACCTCTAGGAAGTGGTGGAAAGTTATAGAATATTCTAAAAGGAACTGCAATGTATAATCTGATATGCAAGTATTTATGATAAATGTGATTTTTGTGTGTTTATGTTAAATGTTTATGTGCAAGTGTTTATGTTAATGAATTTTGTGTTCTCTCTTTACAGAATTTTTTGTGCTCTCTCTTTACAGAATTTTTTTGTGTTCTCTCTTTACAGAATTTTTTTGTATTCTCTCTTTACAGAATTTTTTTGTGTTCTCTTTATACCTGTTGTGCATTATGGCCAGTTCAGATAGCACAAATGATAAATATGCTGTTAAAACTCGTCAAACTGCTGCCATTTATGGTCTTGGTGCTAGAATCAGCGATTCAGATGCAGAGATAACAGGATCTAGGCTGCCAACATGTGAGCAAGTGTTGCGATGGTACATGTTTCATCAGCAAGAAGGTTTACCGTTTAACCATACAAAATGGAACAATGCTAAATTTGTCCTGCAAAAAATTATTCCATTTTATCAGAAAGGCAACATTGCCATGATTACTGAGAGGAAAGCTGTTGAAAAAATTATAGCACTATCTGCAAAAAATGCAAAACTTAGGGAACTTCCAATGGATCGGCGTTCTTCGCCTGGTGCAGTTGTGAGCTTAAGAGGATCGAAAAGGAGTTACAAGAAAATTTCAGTTGTGGCCAAGGAATGCTGCGCAACTCATAAAAGATCCTGAAGATCTGGAGTTCTTGCGTCAATGAAGTCAGACAGAGTCGCATCATTTGGAAGCCATGACAAGAAGCTCGCATCAAAAGTCCAAAGAAGCAGGAAAGGAAATGATGTAAGCAGAATGACAGCTTAAAGCTCATAAAGAAGCCCAAGCATCTACAAGCAAAGTTCAGATTGAGAACAGTGAGGAAGCAACAGTGATGTTTGAGGATGAAGAGGGCGATATAGAGGATTACAAACCAAAAACACGAAAATCTCGCCAAGCAACTCGCTCAGGAACAACTGCTTTTATAAGTCATGACATACTCATATCCCATAGGATGGTTTCCATCTACATGCATGAAGATCACACTGGCCAACAGGCAGCATTTACCAAAGCCATCATTGAGGAATCAGGAGGTGACACAAAAAAGTTTCACACTCATATTCTACTGCTGACAGAGCAAGATGTAAGGTTGGTGAAGAGCTTGCATCATCGGTCAGAGTCCTGGGTTCCACCACAGTTCCTGTCTCTTCACTGGGATTCTAAACTGATGTCAACTCTGTCATACCAAACTGAAGCTGAAGAGAGGCTCACCGTAGCAGTTGGCAATTCCTATGACATCACACTTCTTGGTGTGCCTTCCTACAAGCCAAATACAGATTAGCCAGCTGGTCAAATCATTGCTAATCTCACCATAGAGCTTCTCCGATCATGGAATTGTGTTGACTCAGTAGTGAACATGACTTTTGACACAACAGCTAGTAACACTGGTCATGTGAGTGCTGCATATGTTAGTCTGCAACAGGACATAGGTCGAGCTTTACTGTGGTCAGCTTGTTGGCATTACGTTGGCGAGGTAATCCTTACACAAGTCTTCAATGATCTGAAAATAGAACCACCATTGTCACTAGAAGTTACCATATTCTGTCGGTTCCGAAAGCATTTTGACACAGTTCCGCACAACAATAATCAGGCACTTAATTTTTTGGATGGTACCTCTTATTCAGATGATGTACAAACCATAATCCATGACTATAGGGCCAGAGCGATTTCATGCGCGCAGTCTGTTGTGAAGCATCAACATGATGACTACAAAGAATTTTCTGATCTTTGTTTGCTCTACTTGGCTAGGACAAGTAGAGAGTTTTCATTTCGACATCCTGGTGCTGTACACAAGGCTAGGTGGATGGCCAAGCTTCTCTACTCCATTAAGATGGTGCTGCTGGAAGAGCAGATCAGCTCTCTTCCCTCTGGAACCATTACCACGGAAGCACAATGACCCAAACTGCATGAGTTTGTGAACTTTGTTTGCTTGCTGTACAGCTGGTGGTGGATCACCTGTTCGAGCAGGGTCGAGACTCCATGGAATGACCTCTGTCTTTACCAAGACATCCTCAGATATGAAAAACTCAGCCCCAGCATATCATCTAGTGCGATGAAAGCTCTCAAGCATCACCTATGGTTCCTGACTGCTGAGATGGTACCTCTTGCGCTCTTTAATGATGCAGTCCCTGAAGCTGAACACCACTATCTGGCTGAGAGGACTTATAGCAGTAAAGCCAGCACAAGATCAGGCATCTTTACCACAACATCGATTTGGCATGGGATTTGGGAAACCCAAATTTCCAAACTCCATTTCCAGCACGACAAAGCTTGGTGACTTAATCACGAAGATTCATGGTACATTTTCTCTGTTCTGGAACTTGACAGTTCTTTCCTGACTCATAATATCGAAAATTGGCCAGAATTAGCTTCCTTTCAAATGTCCAGAGAACACATCTCGGCAGTTAACGTCGTAAATGATTGTGCTGAGTGTGGGGTGAAGCTAAGTTCTGATTTTCTCATGGCTGCCAGATCAGAACAACATTACCAAAATGTCCTACAAGTTGTTGAATCCGACAGAAAGAAGCTTCCTAATCTTCGAAAGAGGAAAACTAGAGACTAAACTAATTGTTCATGTTCATTTACAGTTCTTGAACATTTTTAATAAAGTAGTGTTCTTTTGACTTTGACTTGCTTGTATCACCAATAATGTATAGTATCAAATGTAATGTATAAACCAGAATGTAATGTAGAAATCAATGTAATGTATCCCTGTTTTGGTTATTTAATACATTTTAACTGGTTCTGATACTTTTGCAAACACGGAAACTGGGATATAAAATATTTAATTTTTGGACAATTTAACTCCAATACTAAATATTGCATCAATGATGTGGACCCCCTAGATGACCACATAAATCTTTGAAATTTGGCCATATGTGCTATTTCAGGCATTGGAACAGAGTAATCATAGGGACAGATTGGAATAAAACTTTTTGAAAAATCATGGGAAATTTGATGCACCCTAATATATATATATATATGATGAATAAAACCATGAAGGAAAGGAAACACAAAATGGTGCTCAAGCGCTTTCGTCTAATGACATCCTCAGGAACACTGAAGTATATAAAAAGGTTGAGCCTATATATAGGTTACAGAAAGAAAAAAAAAAGAAAAAATAAATAACATACATACACACAAACACACATATATATATATAATACATACATATCTATATATACAAATACATACATACATACATACATACATATATATACAATAAACAGAGAAGTAAAAATAATAAAAAATTAAAAATTAAAACCTTAAAGGATTACCAATGAGGCGTACAGATTGTAAGGAAAAATATCGATTTTTAGCACAAGATCAAATGGATTATAAAAATACAAATTTATACTAGAACTCTGTCCGGGTTTTAACATATTGCTGCCTATGGTCAGGTTTCGATATATATAAAAAAATAAAATGCAAATTAAAAGTTAATAAAGTAGAAGACAAGTTTACCAAAGATTTAATGTTTTACACTTCTTATCTAAATCTGCTTTAAAGGAATTCAACATAACAGGATCGAGTTGAAAAAGACCTTTGCTTATGTTGAAGTTATTTGAAAGTTGGATAATGGCAGACTCAAGAATATTTCTATTAACAATGTTGCTTGAATGGAATAAAACTGAAGCATTATTCCAATCAATACAGTGGGCTAACTCTGACAAATGGACAAAAAGGGCACTGGACAACTGTCCTGTTCTAACGGAATATTGATGCTGTTTTATACGTGTGTGCAAATCCTTTCCCGTCTGACCTATGTAAAAGGAATCACATTGTTTACAACCAATTTTATAGATAATGCCTGAATTATTGGTAGGGCTATTTTTTACTATGATATTTTTCACAATATTGTTATATGAAAATACTACATTAATATCCAAAAGTTTAAGTACATTAGCAATGCCTAAAAAGCCCGGGAAAAATGGAAGTACTAAAATATTTGTTGACAAAGTACGAGTGTTAATATTGACACGATAGAAAGTTCGTTTTGCCTTGTTGAGACAAGATTCCATAAATGCAGATGGATAACACAAATCACTTCCAATACCGTTGATTTTTTCCAATTCGGCATTGATGTATTCCGGACTGGCGATCCTAAGGGCGCGGAGAAACATTGATGAAAATATGGCCTTCTTAATGGGGGTATCATGTCCCGAGTAAAAGTGTACGTAGGACAAATTGTTTGTCGTTTTCCGATAGATACTAAACTTAAAACCTGGGCTTTCCCTATGTACACGCACATCCAAAAATGGGATTGAATTGTCTTGCTCAACTTCTAAAGTAAACTTAATGGAGGGGACTTGATCATTTAACTGAAGGAGGAAGCTATCCAGGTCACGATTCATGGGCCAGATACACAAAATATCGTCGACGTACCGCAACCAAGGGATGCCAACCCCCAGGATTCTCGGAATATAGGTAATTTCGAAAAACTCCATATAAATATTGGAGAGGAGGGGCGATAAGGGGTTGCCCATAGCCATCCCAAAAACTTGTTGATAATACTCGTTATTGAAAGTAAATTTACAGTCTTTGATGCAAAGCTTAATGAGTTCCAAAACAATGTGTGAAGGTAGTGGCAGGTCATACTTATGTAATTCTTGGGAGAGAAAGTCAAGCATATCGTCAATCGGCACTTTTGTAAACAATGAACAAACATCAAAACTAATCAATTTATCGTTAGTTTCAGTACGTACATTATTCAATTTTTCCGTAAGATCCATGGAATTTTTTACATGTGAATCAGAGATAGTTCCAAGAATGGGGGACAAGACTTTGACAAGCCATTTGGAGAGTTTATAAGTAATAGAGCCCACCGAGCTAATAATAGGGCGCATAGGGTTACCAGGTTTGTGGGTTTTAATAAGACCGTAAAGGTAGGGCAGAGCAGGTGAAGTGGACATGAAAAGCGGAATTAAGTTCTTATGATCATTGAGAAGGCGTTTCAAGCCACTATTAAATGATTTGATGACGTCATCCTGCGGGTTCTTCCTAAGTTTGGTGTATGTGGCGGGGTCCTGGAGAAGCTCGTTCATCTTTCCGATGTAGTCCACTTTGTCCATAACTATGGTGTTAGCCTTGTCTGCTTTAGTAATATGGAGCTCCCCATCTTTTTTTAATTGTGAAAGGCTATTGCGAAAACGTTTAGGAAAGTTATCTTCGTAATTACCATTCGCCGCACTATAAACGAGGCCTTTAACTATGTTAAACAAATACTGAGGGAGATTACACTGTTTTTCAAAACACGCGAGACTATAACAAATTTGTAAAGCCGAAGGTTTTTTAACAATAAAAAAGACATACCATATCCAAGGGCACTTTTTGCATCGTCACTAATGTTTTTCGAAGAAAGGTTCAAAACACACTTTGAGCTTGCTTTTTTACTCCACTGACTATCTCGAATGAGACTTTTAATTTTCCGATCCAAAATGTTACGAAGTGAAGTAGTTCTCCGACGCAACTCGTTGTAAATTTCATCAAACAAAGGTTGGATCCACGGTTGGGGAATAACGGTTACAAAATTATGTTTGGCGATGTTTAAATTTTTGAAGGCGGACCACTCATTTTGTCTGGTGACTTCAATATGTTTCTTTAAAATTAATCTGCTGAAGTTGTTGAACGGATGGTCGTCAATTTGTCTGAGGCGAATCGGAAGCAGGGATTTGGGAAGAACTTGCTCCTCCAGACACTTAGTAAGAAAGGTCTTTTTCAACTCGATCCTGTTATGTTGAATTCCTTTAAAGCAGATTTAGATAAGAAGTGTAAAACATTAAATCTTTGGTAAACTTGTCTTCTACTTTATTAACTTTTAATTTGCATTTTATTTTTTTATATATATCGAAACCTGACCATAGGCAGCAATATGTTAAAACCCGGACAGAGTTCTAGTATAAATTTGTATTTTTATAATCCATTTGATCTTGTGCTAAAAATCGATTAACTTTTAATTTGCATTTTTTTTTTTTTTTTTTTTTTATATATATCGAAACCTGACCATAGGCAGCATTGTGCTAAAACCCGGCAGAGTTCCAGTATAAATTTGTATTTTTATAATCCATTTGATCTTGTGCTAAAAATCGATATTTTTCCTTACAATCTGTACGCCTCATTGGTAATCCTTTAAGGTTTTAATTTTTAATTTTTTATTATTTTTACTTCTCTGTTTATTGTATATATATGTATGTATGTATGTATGTTATGTATGTATTTGTATATATAGATATGTATGTATATATATATATATATATGTGTGTTTGTGTGTATGTGTTATTTTTTTTTTCTTTTTTCTTTTTTTTTTTTCTTTCTGTAACCTATATATAGGCTTAACCTTTTTATATACTTCAGTGTTCCTGAGGATGTCATTAGACGAAAGCGCTTGAGCACCATTTTGTTTTCCTTTCCTTCGTGGTTTTATTCATCATAAATATTTTTCACGTGTTACCTTCGTGAAATAATTTTCATATATATATATATATATATATTATATATATATATTAGACTGGCCCAAAAAAACTTATTTTTGAAAAGTGAAAGTCTCACCCCCTAAAATCAACCATCACCTTGCTTACAAGCAACACAAAAGAACACCAGGTAACTCTACAGCTTACACTAAACAACATCAACATTCCACACAACACAGGACCAAAATACTTGGGGTCACATAAAACACATCATTATCTTTTGCAAACCACATTCAGGACATTAAAAACAAATGTACGTCAAGCTTTAACACGCTTAGGGTACTAACAGGCACAAACTTTGGACACCAGCAGGAAACAACATCGCTCATATACAAACAATATATTCACTCAGTTCTGGACTATGCTAGCCCATGCTGGGCACCCATTATCTCAAACACACACACAAACACCTTACAGACAATACAAAAAATGCACTTCGTATCATTACAGGATGCACTCAAACAACACCAATAGAACACCTGCACACAGAAACAAAAATACTGAAAGTTAGGGAACATTTAGACATTACGGGAACACAATTCATGGCAGCAGCGACAACTAACCCACAACACCCTTGCCACTACATGTACAATCATGCACCGACACCTCGCACCATTAAGGTAACACCACAGAGACATTATAACCAAATACTCCATTCCATACCACGCCCCACAGACCATACAGTACAGAAAAAACACACACACACACACACACACACACACACACACACACACACACAGCACTGACATGATTCGGTCCGAATGCAGTCCTAGGTGCGAAGCTGCCACCCATTAACAGGTCAGCCTCACTCAAGCCGTTTTGCACATTCTGTTCAAGTGATATTAATGATTTAGAACTCTATGAAGAACTTAAAGTGCTTTGCAGGTTTATACCTGAGAAAACAGATCTCGGAAATGCCCTTGTTTATATAGGGCAAAAACAACTAAGTGAGATTTATCCTAATGTTTATGTTGCACTTCGAATAGTATTAACCATCCCAGTTACTGTTGCTTCAGCTGAAAGAAGTTTCTCGTCTTAAACTTATTAAAACATATTTGCGTTCCACCATGTCTCAAGCGAGATTGCAATCATTAGCTGTTATCAATAGAAAACGATATAAATTCATTAGATTATTCTCAATTAATTGAAGAGTTTAGCTCGAAGAAAAGTAGAAAAGCATTGCTGTAATATTCAAGGAGCATCTGAACCAAATATTAAAGCATTAATATTTAGCCTGATAAGTCGATCGCTCACTATTATAAAAAATGAAATGTCAACATCTCTTATACATCACATATGAAAAACGTTTGTATACTATGGAAAGTCATTACCTATAATATATATAAATCTTAGAAATCATTGTCTTATATTTTCGATACAAATCTTGATTCATATTATAATTTATACTTATTTGTATGGTTTATTTATATTTCTCATACAATTTCCATGTGTGATTATTTTGGTTTGGTTTAATTTTTAAGTGCTGGCATAGTTCTGTCTATGCGGGATTCTAATATTGCTGGTATAGTACCGATAATTAAGTCCATATTTTCATATATATATATATAGGCCTAGGGCCTTGCAACTTCTAGATCCGGCCCTGCGCATATATATATATATATATATATATATATATATTATTATATATATATATATATACAGGGTGTCCCATAAGTCCGCCATCATAGGAAAAATAATAAAAAAAGGCAAAACAAAAACTTTTATTTACAGAATATGCTCAATATGTCCACCGTTGTTTTCAGTACACAAATTCAGACGTGATACCCAGTCAGCAAGCACACGGTGAATGACGTCAGGAGTAATGGTGTTACATGCCCCAATAATGCGCTGCCGCAAATGTTCAACACTCCTAATTTTCTCTGCGTATACCAGCGCTTTCAAGTGGCCCCAGAGATAAAAACCTAGTGGCGTGAGATCCAGGCTTCTAGCTGACCATTCCACAGGCCCTCGATGTCCTATCCAATGACCAGGGAATTGTTGGTACAGGTATTCCCTTACTTGGGGGTGCTGTAATGTGCAGGAGCACCATCTTGCTGGAACCATGTTGGGAAATTTCCTTCTTCATTCAAGACACTGGGAAATGCTTCTTCCTTGAGCATACATAGGTAGGTGCCTCCAGTGACATGTTCATCAAAAAAGAGGGGGCCTCTGATGCAATCCTTCCAAATGCCACACCATACCATCACCCGAGAATCTGAGATACACCTTGTTCCTTTGAAGAGGTATACCAGTGTGGGTTGTTTTGAGACCAGTAGCGGGTGTTCTGTCAATTTACCTCACCATTTCCATAAAAAACAGCCTCGTCACTGAACAGAATGGTGGATGGGAAATTAGCATCCTGAGCATATGAATTATGGTTTGTAGAAATAGAAAAATATGAATTTCTCCTATGATGTTGGACTTATGGACACCATATATATATATATATATATATATATATTATATATGATGAATAAAACCATGAAGGAAAGGAAACACAAAATGGTGCTCAAGCGCTTTCGTCTAATGACATCCTCAGGAACACTGAAGTATATAAAAAGGTTGAGCCTATATATAGGTTACAGAAAGAAAAAAAAAAAAAAAATATAACATACATACACACAAACACACATATATATATATATATACATACATATCTATATATACAAATACATACATACATACATACATACATACATTATATACATAAACAGAGAAGTAAAAATAATAAAAAATTAAAAATTAAAACCTTAAGGATTACCAATGAGGCGTACAGATTGTAAGGAAAAATATCGATTTTAGCACAGATCAAATGGATTATAAAAATACAAATTTATACTAGAACCTCTGTCCGGGTTTTAACATATTGCTGCCTATGGTCAGGTTTCGATATATATAAAAAAATAAAATGCAAATTAAAAGTTAATAAAGTAGAAGACAAGTTTACCAAAGATTTAATGTTTTACACTTCTTATCTAAATCTGCTTTAAAGGAATTCAACATAACAGGATCGAGTTGAAAAAGACCTTTGCTTATGTTGAAGTTATTTGAAAGTTGGATAATGGCAGACTCAAGAATATTTCTATTAACAATGTTGCTTGAATGGAATAAAACTGAAGCATTATTCCAATCAATACAGTGGGCTAACTCTGACAAATGGACAAAAAGGGCACTGGACAACTGTCCTGTTCTAACGGAATATTGATGTTTTATACGTGTGTGCAAATCCTTTCCCGTCTGACCTATGTAAAAGGAATCACATTGTTTACAACCAATTTTATAGATAATGCCTGAATTATGGTAGGGCTATTTTTTACTATGATATTTTCACAATATTGTTATATGAAAATACTACATTAATATCCAAAAGTTTAAGTACATTAGCAATGCCTAAAAAGCCCGGGAAAAATGGAAGTACTAAAATATTTGTTGACAAAGTACGAGTGTTAATATTGACACGATAGAAAGTTCGTTTTGCCTTGTTGAGACAAGATTCCATAAATGCAGATGGATAACACAAATCACTTCCAATACGTTGATTTTTTCCAATTCGGCATTGATGTATTCCGGACTGGCGATCCTAAGGGCGCGGAGAGAAACATTGATGAAAATATGGCCTTCTTAATGGGGGTATCATGTCCCGAGTAAAAGTGTACGTAGGACAAATTGTTTGTCGTTTTCCGATAGATACTAAACTTAAAACCTGGCTTTCCCTATGTACACGCACATCCAAAAATGGGATTGAATTGTCTTGCTCAACTTCTAAAGTAAACTTAATGGAGGGGACTTGATCATTTAACTGAAGGAGGAAGCTATCCAGGTCACGATTCATGGGCCAGATACACAAAATATCGTTGACGTACTGCAACCAAGGGATGCCAACCCCCAGGATTCTCGGAATATAGGTAATTTCGAAAAACTCCATATAAATATTGGAGAGGAGGGGCGATAAGGGGTTGCCCATAGCCATCCCAAAAACTTGTTATAATACTCGTTATTGAAAGTAAATTTACAGTCTTTGATGCAAAGCTTAATGAGTTCCAAAACAATGTGTGAAGGTAGTGGCAGGTCATACTTATGTAATTCTTGGGAGAGAAAGTCAAGCATATCGTCAATCGGCACTTTTGTAAACAATGAACAAACATCAAAACTAATCAATTTATCGTTAGTTTCAGTACGTACATTATTCAATTTTTCCGTAAGATCCATGGAATTTTTTACATGTGAATCAGAGATAGTTCCAAGAATGGGGGACAAGACTTTGACAAGCCATTTGGAGAGTTTATAAGTAATAGAGCCCACTGAGCTAATAATAGGGCGCATAGGGTTACCAGGTTTGTGGGTTTTAATAAGACCGTAAAGGTAGGGCAGAGCAGGTGAAGTGGACATGAAAGCGGAATTAAGTTCTTATGATCATTGAGAAGGCGTTTCAAGCCACTATTAAATGATTTGATGACGTCATCCTGCGGGTTCTTCCTAATTTGGTGTATGTGGCGGGGTCCTGGAGAAGCTCGTTCATCTTTCCGATGTAGTCCACTTTGTCCATAATAACTATGGTGTTAGCCTTGTCTGCTTTAGTAATATGGAGCCCCATCTTTTTTTAATTGTGAAAGGCTATTGCGAAAACGTTTAGGAAAGTTATCTTCGTAATTACCATTCGCCGCACTATAAACGAGGCCTTTAACTATGTTAAACAAATACTGAGGGAGATTACACTGTTTTTCAAAACACGCGAGACTATAACAAATTTGTAAAGCCGAAGGTTTTTAACAATAAAAAAAGGACATACCATATCCAAGGGCACTTTTTGCATCGTCACTAATGTTTTTCGAAGAAAGGTTCAAAACACACTTTGAGCTTGCTTTTTTACTCCACTGACTATCTCGAATGAGACTTTTAATTTTCCGATCCAAAATGTTACGAAGTGAAGTAGTTCTCCGACGCAACTCGTTGTAAATTTCATCAAACAAAGGTTGGATCCACGGTTGGGGAATAACGGTTACAAAATTATGTTTGGCGATGTTTAAATTTTTGAAGGCGGACCACTCATTTTGTCTGGTGACTTCAATATGTTTCTTTAAAATTAATCTGCTGAAGTTGTTGAACGGATGGTCGTCAATTTGTCTGAGGCGAATCGGAAGCAGGGATTTGGGAAGAACTTGCTCCTCCAGACACTTAGTAAGAAAGGTCTTTTTCAACTCGATCCTGTTATGTTGAATTCCTTTAAAGCAGATTTAGATAAGAAGTGTAAAACATTAAATCTTTGGTAAACTTGTCTTCTACTTTATTAACTTTTAATTTGCATTTTATTTTTTATATATATCGAAACCTGACCATAGGCAGCAATATGTTAAAACCCGGACAGAGTTCTAGTATAAATTTGTATTTTATAATCCATTTGATCTTGTGCTAAAAATCGATTAACTTTTAATTTGCATTTTTTTTTTTTTTTTTTTTTTTATATATATCGAAACCTGACCATAGGCAGCATTGTGCTAAAACCGGCAGAGTTCCAGTATAAATTTGTATTTTATAATCCATTTGATCTTGTGCTAAAAATCGATATTTTTCCTTACAATCTGTACGCCTCATTGGTAATCCTTTAAGGTTTTAATTTTAATTTTTTTATTATTTTTACTTCTCTGTTTATTGTATATATATTGTATGTATGTATGTATGTATGTATTGTATATATAGATATGTATGTATATATATATATATATGTGTGTTTGTGTGTATGTATGTTATTTTTTTTTCTTTTTTCTTTTTTTTTTTTTTCTTTCTGTAACCTATATATAGGCTTAACCTTTTTATATACTTCAGTGTTCCTGAGGATGTCATTAGACGAAAGCGCTTGAGCACCATTTTGTGTTTCCTTTCCTTCGTGGTTTTATTCATCATAAATATTTTTCACGTGTTACCTTCGTGAAATAATTTTTATATATATATATTAGACTGGCCCAAAAAAACTTATTTTTGAAAAGTGAAAGTCTCACCCCCTAAAATCAACCATCACCTTGCTTACAAGCAACACAAAAGAACACCAGGTAACTCTACAGCTTACACTAAACAACATCAACATTCCACACACACACAGGACCAAAATACTTGGGGTCACATAAAACACATCATTATCTTTTGCAAACCACATTCAGGACATTAAAAACAAATGTACGTCAAGCTTTAACACGCTTAGGGTACTAACAGGCACAAACTTTGGACACCAGCAGGAAACAACATCGCTCATATACAAACAATATATTCACTCAGTTCTGGACTATGCTAGCCCATGCTGGGCACCCATTATCTCAAACACACACACAAACACCTTACAGACAATACAAAACAATGCACTTCGTATCATTACAGGATGCACTCAAACAACACCAATAGAACACCTGCACACAGAAACAAAAATACTGAAAGTTAGGGAACATTTAGACATTACGGGAACACAATTCATGGCAGCAGCGACAACTAACCCACAACACCCTTGCCACTACATGTACAATCATGCACCGACACCTCGCACCATTAAGGTAACACCACAGAGACATTATAACCAAATACTCCATTCCATACCACGCCCCACAGACCATACAGTACAGAAAACACACACACACACACACACACACACACACACACAGCACTGACATGATTCGGTCTGAATGCAGTCCTAGGTGCGAAGCTGCCACCCATTAACAGGTCAGCCTCACTCAAGCCGTTTTGCACATTCTGTTCAAGTGATATTAATGATTTAGAACTCTATGAAGAACTTAAAGTGCTTTGCAGGTTTATACCTGAGAAAACAGATCTCGGAAATGCCCTTGTTTATATAGGGCAAAAACAACTAAGTGAGATTTATCCTAATGTTTATGTTGCACTTCGAATAGTATTAACCATCCCAGTTACTGTTGCTTCAGCTGAAAGAAGTTTCTCGTGTCTTAAACTTATTAAAACATATTTGCGTTCCACCATGTCTCAAGCGAGATTGCAATCATTAGCTGTTATCAATAGAAAACGATATAAATTCATTAGATTATTCTCAATTAATTGAAGAGTTTAGCTCGAAGAAAAGTAGAAAAGCATTGCTGTAATATTCAAGGAGCATCTGAACCAAATATTAAAGCATTAATATTTAGCCTGATAAGTCGATCGCTCACTATTATAAAAAATGAAATGTCAACATCTCTTATACATCACATATGAAAAACGTTTGTATGTATGGAAAGTCATTACCTATAATATTATATAAATCTTAGAAATCATTGTCTTATATTTTCGATACAAATCTTGATTCATATTATAATTTATACTTATTTGTATGGTTTATTTATATTTCTCATACAATTTCCATGTGTGATTATTTTGGTTTGGTTTAATTTTTAAGTGCTGGCATAGTTCTGTCTATGCGGGATTCTAATATTGCTGGTATAGTACCGATAATTAAGTCCATATTTTCATATATATATATATAGGCCTAGGGCCTTGCAACTTCTAGATCCGGCCCTGCGCATATATATATATATATATATATATACAGGGTGTCCCATAAGTCCGCCATCATAGGAAAAATAATAGAAAAAGGCAAAACAAAAACTTTTATTTACAGAATATGCTCAATATGTCCACCGTTGTTTTCAGTACACAAATTCAGACGTGATACCCAGTCAGCAAGCACACGGTGAATGACGTCAGGAGTAATGGTGTTACATGCCCCAATAATGCGCTGCTGCAAATGTTCAACACTCCTAATTTTCTCTGTGTATACCAGCGCTTTCAAGTGGCCCCAGAGATAAAAACCTAGTGGCGTGAGATCCAGGCTTCTAGCTGACCATTCCACAGGCCCTCGATGTCCTATCCAATGACCAGGGAATTGTTGGTACAGGTATTCCCTTACTTGGGGATGCTGTAATGTGCAGGAGCACCATCTTGCTGGAACCATGTTGGGAAATTTCCTTCTTCATTCAAGACACTGGGAAATGCTTCTTCCTTGAGCATACATAGGTAGGTGCCTCCAGTGACATGTTCATCAAAAAAGAGGGGGCCTATGATGCAATCCTTCCAAATGCCACACCATACCATCACCCGAGAATCTGAGATACACCTTGTTCCTTTGAAGAGGTATACCAGTGTGGGTTGTTTTGAGACCAGTAGCGGGTGTTCTGTCAATTTACCTCACCATTTCCATAAAAAACAGCCTCGTCACTGAACAGAATGGTGGATGGGAAATTAGCATCCTGAGCATATGAATTATGGTTTGTAGAAATAGAAAAATATGAATTTCTCCTATGATGTTGGACTTATGGGACACCATATATATTTCACTTTCGTGAAATAATTTTCATATATATATATATATATTAGACTGGCCCAAAAAAACCTATTTTTGAAAAGTGAAAGTCTCACCCCCTAAAATTGTTACCACCATCATCATCATATACTCACACACTAAATTTCAACGATATCTATGCAATAAATGCAAAAAAACTTTTTTTTCTATGTGAAGGTCAAAATATGATAATTAAAACCCACTCTAATAGACAGTTTATTTCCACAACAGTTTCGATGCCCACTGGCATCCTCTTTGGGTGGATACAGAAAAATGAATGAACCAAAAACAAGAGGGAAAACAGTCCAGGGACCATTAACACGTTCATTGCCAGACCAATATTCATAAAACTTCCAATGTGGCAAAAAAAATTTTTTGGGTGAATCAGAAACTATGTAACCCAAGATGTCTCTTCGTTCTTTCTTTTTTTTTTCTAACTACTATGAAATTCATGAATTAAAGCTAGATTTAATTTTTTTTGGGTATGATCTTCAGGAGCCATGTCACCCATATATGGGTGACCCAAATGTCACCCATATCATCAGAAAGATGAACGAGCTTCTCCAGGACCCTGCCACATACAGCAAACTTAGGAAGAACCCGCAGGATGACATCATCAAATCATTTAATAGCGGCTTGAAACGCATTCTCAAAGATCATAAGGACTTAATTCTGCTTTTCATGTCCACTTCACCTTCTCTGCCCTACCTTTACAGTCTCATTAAAACCCACAAACCTGGCAACCCTATGCGCCCTATTATTAGCTCGGTGGGCTCTATTACTTATAAACTCTCCAAATGGCTTGTCAAAGTCTTGTCCCCCATTTTTGGAACTATCTCTGATTCACATGTAAAAAAATTCCATGGATCTTACTGAAAAATTGAATAATGCACGTACTGAAACTAACGATAGATTGATCAGTTTTGACGTTTGTTCATTGTTTACAAAAGTGCCGATTGATGATATGCTTGACTTTCTCTCCCAAGAATTACATAAGTATGACCTGCCACTACCTTCACACATTGTTTTGGAACTTATTAAGCTTTGCATCAAAGACTGTAAATTCACTTTCAATAATGAGTATTATCAACAAGTTTTTGGGATGGCCATGGGCAACCCCTTGTCGCCCCTCCTCTCCAATATTTATATGGAGTTTTTCGAAATTACTTACATTCCGAGAATCCTGGGGGTTGGCATCCCTTGGTTGCGGTACGTCGACGATATTTTGTGTATCTGGCCCATGAATTGTGACCTGGATAACTTCCTCCTTCAGTTAAATGATCAAGTCCCCTCTATTAAGTTTACTTTAGAAGTGGAACAAGACAATTCAATCCCATTTTTGGATGTGTGTGTACATAGGGAAAGCCCAGGTTTTAAGTTTAGTATCTATCGGAGAAAAACAAACAATTTGTCCTACGTACACTTTTACTCGGGACATGACACCCCCACTAAGAAGGCCATTTTTTCTTCAATGTTTCTCCGTGCCCTTAGGATCGCCATTCCGGAATACATCGATGCCGAATTAGAAAAAATCAACGGTATAGGAAGTGATCTGTGTTATCCATCTGCGTTTATGGAATCTTGTCTCAACAAGGCAAAACGAACTTTCTATCACGTCAATAATAACACTCGTACTTTGTCAAAAAATATTTTAGTACTTCCATTTTTCCCGCGCTTTTTAGGCATTGCTAATGTATTTAAACTTTTGGATATTAATGTAGTATTTTCATGTAACAATATTGTGAAAAATATCATAGTAAAAAATAGCCCTACCAATAATTCAGGCATTATCTATAAAATTGGTTGTAAACAATGTGATTCCTTTTACATAGGTCAGACGGGAAAGGATTTGCACACACGTATAAAATAGCATCAATATTCCGTTAGAACAGGACAATTGTCCAGTGCCCTTTTTGTCTATTTGTCAGAGTTATCCCACTGTATTGATTGGAATAATGCTTCAGTTTTATTCCACTCTAGCAACATTGTTAATAGAAATATTCTTGAGTCTGCCATTATCCAACTAACAAATAACTTCAACATAAGCAAAGGTCTTTTTCAACTCGATCCTGTTGTTTTGAATTCCTTCAGAACAGATTTAGATAAGAAAGGTAGAATGCTAAATCTTTGGTAAAATTTGTATGCCACCCTAATAACTTTTATTTTTTCAATTTTTATATACAAAAAAATAGGGCAGAGTGCTAAAACCCGGGCAGATTTCCAGTATAAATTTGTATATATATATATATATTTTTTTATCTATAACATTGTTTGGAAACAAATCTTTTAATCTTGTGCTAAAAATCGATAATTCAATTTTTATATACAAAAAGAGCAGAGTGCTAAAACTTGGGCAGATTTCCAGTATAAATTTGTATATATATATTTTTTTTTTATTTTTTTTTAATTTATTTATTTATTTATTTTTTTTTTTTATCTATAACATTGTTTGGAAACAAATCTTAATCTTATGCTAAAAATCGATAGTTTTTCCTTATAAATT
>JAJOZX010000946.1:130000-175000 GCA_023014485.1 Bathynomus jamesi
TTCACCCAAAAAAAAATTTTTGCCACGGAAGTTTTATGAATATTGGTCTGGCAGTGAACGTGTTAATGGTCCCTGGACTGTTTTCCCTCTTGTTTTTGGTTCATTAATTTTTCTGTATCCACCCGAAGAGGATGCCAGTGGGCATCGAAACTGTTGTGGAAATAAACTCTGTCTATTAGAGTGGGTTTTAATTATCATATTTTGACCTTCATGTAGAAAAAAAAGTTTTTTTGCATTTATTGCATAGATATTGTTGAAATTTAGTGTGTGAGTATATGATGATGGTGGTAACAATTTTAGGGGGTGAGACTTTCACTTTTCAAAAATAGGTTTTTTTGGGCCAGTCTAATATATAATATATTATATAATACAGTATATACATACATGGTGTCCCATAAGTCCGGCATCATAGGAGAAATTCATATTTTTCTATTTCTACAAACCATAATTCATATGCTCAGGATGCTAATTTCCCATCCACCATTCTGTTCAGTGACGAGGCTGTTTTTTATGGAAATGGTGAGGTAAATCGACAGAACACCCGCTACTGGTCTCAAAACAACCCTCACTGGTATACCTCTTCAAAGGAGCAAGGTGCATCTCAGATTCTCGGGTGATGGTATGGTGTGGCATTTGGAAGGATTGCATCATAGGCCCCCTCTTTTTTGATGAACATGTCACTGGAGGCACCTACCTACGTATGCTCAAGGAAGAAGCATTTCCCAGTGTCTTGAATGAAGAAGGAAATTTCCCAACATGGTTCCAGCAAGATGGTGCTCCTGCACATTACAGCACCCCCAAGTAAGGGAATACCTGTACCAACAATTCCCTGGTCATTGGATGGGACATCGAGGGCCTATGGAATGGTCAGCTAGAAGCCCGGATCTCACGCCACGAGGTTTTTATCTCTGGGGCCACTTGAAAGTGCTGGTATATGCAGAGAAAATTAGGAGTGTTGAACATTTGCGGCAGCGCATTATTGGGGCATGTAACACCATTACTCCTGACGTCATTCACCGTGTGCTTGCTGACTGGGTATCACGTCTGAATTTGTGTACTGAAAACAATGGTGGACATATTGAGCACATTCTGTAAATAAAAGCTTTTGTTTTGCCTTTTTTAATTATTTTTTCCTATGATGCCGGACTTAAGGGACACCCTGTGTATATATATATATATATATATATATATATATATATATATATATATATATATATATATATATATATATGGCCGGATCTAGAAGTTGCGAGGCCCTAGGCTTATATATATGAAAATATGGACTTAATTATCGGTACTATACCAGCAATATTAGAATCCCGCATAGACAGAACTATGCCAGCACTTAAAAATTAAACCAAACCAAAATAATCATGCATGAAAATTGTATAAGAAAAATAAACCATACAAATAAGTATAAATTATAATATGAATCAAGATTTGTATCGAAAATATAAGACAATGATTTCTAAGATTTATATAATATTATAGGTAATGACTTTCCATAGTATACAAACGTTTTTCATATGTGATGTATAAGAGATGTTGACATTTCATTTTTTATAATAGTGAGCGATTGACTTATCAGGCTAAATATTAATGCTTTAATATTTGGTTCAGATGCTCCTTGAATATTACAGCAATGCTTTTCTACTTTTCTTCGAGCTAAACTCTTCAATTAATTGAGAATAATCTAATGAATTTGTTATATCGTTTTCTATTGATAACATAGCTAATGATTGCAATCTCGCTTGAGACATGGTGGAACGCAAATATGTTTTAATAAGTTTAAGACGCGAGAAATTTCTTTCAGCCGAAGCAACAGTAACTGGGATGGTTAATACTATTCGAAGTGCAACATAAACATTAGGATAAATCTCACTTAGTTGTTTTTGCCCTATATAAACAAGGGCATTTCCGAGATCTGTTTTCTCAGGTATAAACCTGCAAAGTACTTTAAGTTCTTCATAGAGTTCTAAATCATTAATATCACTTGAACAGAACGCGCAAAATGGCTTGAGCGAGGCCCCCTTTGGAGCGAGGCCCTAGGCGGTTGCCTAGTTCGCCTATAGCTAAATCCAGGCCTGTACACACACACACACACACACACACACACACACACACACACACACACACACACACACACACAGTAATCCCTCTGCAATTTGGAATTCTCCCTAATTCAGAACACTATAGTGGTTCCAAAATCTAGTATTGCAATCTCAAATAATTTGTAATACTATCATACCTCTTCTAATGGACAAGATACATTCATGAGGCTTGTCTGCTAAGCAAAAAAATCCATTAATAGAAGTCATTATAACATGGTGCTTATGGAGATAGGTTCTTGCTTAATAGTGAAATCAGTCAAAATGATGAATAAATGCCTTTAAATACTATTATTTTCTTACAGAATGACTAAATAATGATTAAATGTGCCAAAATAGGTCTTAAACATTAGAAAAAAGTTGGTTACTTAGAAATACGTATGTGATCTTCTACCACCATCTCTGTACAAAAAGTAAACATTAAGCGCCAAACAAATGGCTCTAGTGCAATGATGATAAAACAACAAAAATGGCTTCTGTGATCAGTATAGGTGACAATGCTTAACTTTGTACAACTACAATTAAAATGAAGACTTTGTTAACATCAATAATAAATTAAACTAAATTTAATAACATTGACCAGTTAATTTTTTGGGACTTGCTGTGTCATTTACTACCACTGCCTCACTCCTACTGCGCACCTACTCCTCATTCCTCAACCCTTCATATCACTTTCATTTTCACATCCATACTAATGACTTTCCTGGGTACCTTGGCTAGTTTACCAACACACTCGCTTGCAGGCTGTTTCCCGGATGTGATGGGCATAACATGTTCACAAAACACACGTAGATAGTGAATATGAAGAGACCCACCATGACACAACCAACACGAATCTTGGTGGGCTACTGTATACATTTTGAGACAATTGCTGATTGGCTTAGAGGATGTAAACAACAAAGATGGTGGCAGACTTTATTGTTGGTTCCTTTTTACTAATGTTTGATTGTTTTCCTTGAATGGTACTATACTTACTATTATACAGTATTTATTAAATTAATATTTTTTTCATGTCCACTAAATGAAAATCCATTGGCCAAGGCTTTGTTAAGAGGTATGATAGTATTCCAAATTGGGAGATATATTGTGAAAAATAACTCGTTAATTCTGCAATTCTTAATGTACTATGTACTATTGTTTTTTATTTTAAATTTGTATTCATTAATTCAAACAGGAATGTGCATAAAACTTACTAAGTTTATTGCAAATTACATCTTGGAATCATTAGAAATTGCATTAACGTTGTAATTTTTCAGAATGGAATATCTATCAGGTCATCCCATAAGTAATGTTATTTTTTTGGATCGGAATTTGAAGGATGAAAAAAACAAAAAACTTTTTAATCTAGATATTTTCCATCGGATTCAATGACACTGCCAATGTCCTACAAGCTTTTCAATGCCATGTTTATAAAATTTAGGCAGTTTTGAGGCAAAAAAATGTACAAAGACGTGTGCAGGTCATCTAAAGAAGTATACTGTTTCTCATCAAGATAGTTTTGCAGACTCTTGAAGAGATGATAATTTGAAGGCGCAAGGTCTGGAGAATATGGAAGTTTTTCCTACCCAAGCTCCTCAATTTTTGCAGAAGTGATCCGAGCAGTATGAGGATGTGCATTGTCATGGTGGAACGCTATTCCTTTCTGATTAACCAAAGAAGGTCTCTTTTCTTTCAGTGCAGTGTTCAGTCGATCGAGTTGTTGACAGTAGACTTGAGCGGTGATTGTTTGGTTGTGTGGTAAGGTTTCAAACAGGGTTGTGGAGTCGCACGTTTCAGGGTGGAGTCGGAGTCGGTAAAAAACTTCTGACTCCAATTTCTGTGTCCTTTGTCACCCTTAATTTCTAAATCCTAAATACTAACATTTAGGTTATTTAGTTTTTTTGGTCAATAAACCTTATTCATTGATAGCCCCTAGATTAAGTTTTTTAATATTTTTTTTTACATTTTCAGAATATACAATTAATATTTATTTAAATATAAAATATAAACTATAAAATTTCATACTTAGTGTGGTGGTGATGAAATATCTTATTATTATGATAATTATAGAGTGAAACACTAGAGGAGTCGGAGTCATATATTTAAAATGTGAGGAGTCGGAGTCGGATTTTTAGATTTTTTACAATGTGTGGAGTCGGAGTCGGAAAATTTTGGACCAACTCCACAACCCTGGTTTCAAAGTGTATTACACCACCTTTATCCCACCAAACACTAAGCAACACCTTCCGAGGGTGAAGATTTGGTTTTGGCTGTGGTGTTGCTGGTTCTCTGGCACAAATCCACTGTTGATGGCGCTTGACATTCTGGTACAGTATCCACTTTTTATCACCAGTCACTAAATGGTGCAAAAATGATCTTGGAGTTCATATGAATGAAGAGCTGTGCTAATGTTTACCCACACCCTCAGATTGTCGACTGACAATTCATGTGGCACCCATTTTCCTAACAGGCACTTTCCCGAGTTGTTGCAAATGTCGATGGATGGTGGATGGGGATGAATTGAGTTTCTGGCCCAATTCTTTGACAGTTGTTGAACAGTCTTCTTCAAGTCAAGTGCAGCTAACAGCAGGTCATCATCAAACTCAGCAGGGCGTCCAGAGCATGCTGCATCTGTCAAACAGCAGTCACCATTCCTAAACTTTTGAAATCATCTTTGACATTTCCTCACATGCACAATATCATTGCCATAAACATCCTGAATGTTTCGCGTTGCTTCAGTAGCACTATTCCCTTTTTTGAACTCATAAAGCATTATATGCCTGATTATGCTCTTCTGATACCACCATGTTTATGAGGGGTACACTCAAAGCAAAACATACATCTTCACTGGTCAAGGTCTGTAAAGTATGTAGCAAAACACGATAGATCTCCTCTTAGATATAACCTTTGGAAAGTTTATGCTTAAACTGAGTAGGACTAGTTTAAATTTATCTATTGTAAAAAATGATATTACTTATGGGATGACCTGATAATTTGGAATATTTCAAAATATTACAAAATATTTGCAAAATTCCACTTAATTCAGAATCTTCTGAAATTCAGAAAGGCTTGAGCTCCTATTAACCCAAATTGCAGAGGATTAGTGTGTGTATATATATATGTATATATATATATATATACTGGTCAAAAAAAGAAACGCAATTAGCTTGCATATGGTGTAAAATTTAAGTTGTTAGTGGTATTATCACAGTTTCAAGATTATGGTTAAATGTTTGTTCAAATCTTTTAAAACCACTTAGTGCATGTTTTTAAACCTGACTAATCCCGGCTAAGACGCCATTTTGTTACAAACAATAAACAGAGATTAAATTGAATGTATTCTTTATGAAGGCATGCATTTTTTTCTTTGACTTCACAGAATACACACTGCCCATTGAGAAAACCAAACTTTTTCCCGCGATTGAGGCATGCCACGACTCTCAGAGGTCAACAGAGGTCATGCCTTGGGCATGTTGGATGCAGGCATGTCTGCTGTCCAAGTTGCACAACGAATGCATGTGCATCCCAGCACAATCTCTAGGCTTGTTAGATGGTACAATGCCACAGGAAGTGTTCAGGACCTGCCAAGACGTGGGCGACCTCGTGTGATGACCCAACGCCAGGATCGCCACATTGTACTGCAGCACCTGCGTCATCGGCAGTGGAATGCTCATCAGACAGCCAGAGAGACACCTGGTATCCACAACAACAGAATTAGTGACCAGACCATCAGAAACCGACTCCGATCCCGCAGGCCTTACAGAGGTCCTTTTCTCACTGATGCAAGAAGGCAACGACGCCTGCAATGGGCCTATCAGCACCGTGACCTATCGTGGGCCTATCAGCTCTGACTGACCAGCGCTACAGGGATGAGATTCTTCACCCACATGTTCTTCCATTCATGAGGCAACATCCAGAATTGGTGCTCCTGCAACAGGACAATGCCAGACCTCATGCAGCCAGGATAGTGCAGGCGTACCTGCAGGGACAACAGGTGCAGACCTTACCATGGCCAGCCTTCAGCCCAGACATGTCACCGATAGAGCACGCATGGGATGAACTTGAACGGCGAGTTCGCAGACGTCAGCATCAGCTGCAGAACATCAGGGAACTGACCAATGCAATTATTGAAGAGTGGAGGGCCATCCCTGTTGCTTTCCTGCAGAGACTGTTGAGGTCGATGAGGGCCAGACTCCAAGCCTGCATTGTGGCTAGGGGTGGCCATACGCGTTATTGACTGTTTGTTATGTTAAAGAATCATTTACTATATACTGAGTCCTCATGTTTATTAATAAATCTCAAAAATTGCGTTTCTTTTTTTGACCAGTATATATATATATATATATATATATATATATATATATATATATATATATATATATATATATATATATATGCGCGCGCACAGTGGACCCTCGTTCTCGGGAGGCTTGCTGTTCATGATTTTGCAAATTTGTGATGACCCATTTTACTACCATGTTTCAGTAAATTTGCGACTGACTCCGCAGATTTGTGATTTTGTCACGTGGCATCTGCACTGCTGCCCATGCAGGTTGACTCAGGCTCAGTCACGCTGTCTCTTTCACTGAGTGAGGTTGTCTCATTTTGTGCTCTTCAAGGCCAGTGTACTACATTTAGTGTGTTATTTAGTCGTTTATAAAATAATAATGCTTTATATTACATATAGTAGAAAGTTTTATTTACGTAAAATATCATTGTTTATGTAATAATATAGTAACATTATTGGTTTTTATTAGTGTTTGATGTGAATTGTTGTTCAATAATACATATTGCTTTAGTATATTCTGTTTATTTTATTAAAATAAAACTTTTTTGCTGTTTTAAGGATATTTTGCACTGCCATCCTTGAGCTTTTGGAACCAATTAGCCATTTTACATTGAAAATGGATCTTGTTGTTTACAATTTCGTAATTCATGATGTTTTTCTTGGTCCCAATTAATCACGAACAATGAGGGCCCACTGTACACACACACACACACACACACACACACACACACACACACACACACACACATATACGGTATATGCGCCTTAGTGGTTTAGTGGTTAGTGTTGCTGACTACAAATCTATCGGCCCTGGGATTGAGACCCGGTGATGGCAGCTGGTGCGTAGCAAAATCTAGCTGTTCATCTTTCTACATAAGAAAGTAGTTGGTAGATAAATGGGTACCCTGGGTGGCCTAGACAATGGGCTGCTGGTGGGACATGGTTCAGATTCCACATTAAACTGTAGGTCTAAGGTGGAGTGAACAGCTTGACATTCATCAGAATGAACAATTCACGCAGAAGCAAACCAAAGGTATATATATTATGCAATTTTGGGAGTAATGGCATTACTGTTTTAGTAGCTGTAGTGGTAATGCCATTACTTTGTAGATGTAACAAAAATGATAATGACATTACTTTCTGAATGATTTCAATCATTACTTGCTACTCATTACTTTCAAACGGATCATTTGACTAGTATCATTTATTAGCTGTTAGCTCCTCCAAATAAGAAGGACTATCAGATGCCAATTTTGAAAAACTAGTGTTCCTGAAATCAAACAACACGCACTTAAAAAATCTGCAAAATTAGTGTTTTTGGACAGGCTATTTTTTGGTTGGGTTTTTTGTTTTTTGTCATATAGAGTATAATTTGGTATTATTAAGGCTTTTTTAATCTTTAGTCTTTTCTTAAAAGTAGCTAATGGTAGTGGTAATGGTAACACATTATTTTTTTCATAGAAGTAACTGAAGCAGTAATGACATTATCACTGCAACAGTAGTGGTAACACTGTTACTTATAGAAAGTAACATGTCCAACTCTGTATATATGTGTGTGTGTTACAAATTGTTTCAAACTTTTTAGTTTGGTACAGTAAATTTGATTGTGGAAGTGTACACTCAAATTTTATACTAAACTCTGTATTTGTTTATTGTTAATTTTTTATGTATATAGATATTGATTATGAAACCAATCCATGTTTCCAGAAAAACCCAATTGGTCTCAAGAATGAGAGGAATATACCAAACATTTCTCAACAAAATCAGGAATTGAAAAGAAAAACCTCAGTTAAACGACTTTTATCAAGTAATTCCCAAACAAGAAAATTTGAACTATTCACTACTGAAAATGAATGTACTGATAAAATGAAAAGGAAGAAGTTTAAGTGTTCTGAATGCAATTATGGAACTAATAGGAAACGTTCTCTAAAATCTCATTTATTGACACATTCTGAGACAAAATTGTTTAAATGTTCTGAATGCAGTTATGGAACTAATTGGAAAAGTTCTCTAAAATCTCATTTGTTGACACATTCTGAGACAAAAACGTTTAAATGTTCTGAATGCAACTATGGAACTAATTGGAGAAATAATCTGAAATATCATTTCTTGACACATTCTGAAACAAAAATGCTTAAATGTTCTGAATGCAGTTATGGAACTAATTGGGAAAGTTCTCTAAAATCTCATTTGTTGACACATTCTGAGACAAAAACGTTTAAATGTTCTGAATGCAATTATGGAACTAAAAGAAAAAAGGATCTAAAATCCCATTTATTGACGCATTCTGAGACAAAATTGTTTAAATGTTCCGAATGCAATTATGAAACTAATAGAAAAAGGGATCTAAAATCCCATTTATTGACGCATTCTGAGACAAAATTGTTCAAATGTTCTGAATGCAGTTATGGAACTAATAGGAAAGATACTCTGAAATCCCATTTGTTGACACATTCTGAGGCAAAATTGTTTAAATGTTCTGAATGCAATTATAAAACTAATTGGAGAAGTTGTCTAAAATCTCATTTGTTGACACATTCTGAAACAAAATTGTTTATATGTTCTGAGTGCAAATATCAAACAAATAGAAAAAATAACCTAAAATCTCATTTACTGACACATTCTGAGACAAAAATGTTTAAATGCTCTGAATGCAATTATGAAACTAACAGGAAAGATCGTCTAAAATCTCATTTGTTGAAACATTGTGAGAACTAGCAAAAGATCCAGAGAAATGCTTGAAAGGAGAGGAATCATAAATAAGGAGCTAGAAAAGACCCCTCAGACTGCAGATTCCACAGCATAAGTGCAAACATCAAGCTGGGAAAATCAGAAATTACATCAGAAGAAATCCAAAAGAACATAGTAGTAGTAGAAAACTATGTTTTAAGAGGGAAATGGGAACACCACAAATAAGTGGACAGGGACACATGGATACTAGAGAAAAATCTGTATGTACTGGAAATCTTGTATGTAGGATAGATGATCCCCCCCCAAAAAATAGTAAACTATTAACCCTTTAACCATGCTGTATGATTTCAGCAATATAGAAATACCCTGACTTTATGAACTAATTTGTTCCTGGAGATTGTTTGTAAAGCAAAAATTTGGAAAGTGAAGCATTATTTCCCATAGAGACAATGTTATAAGCAGGGACTACATTCCCGAAAAAAAAAATTTAATACCAAAATAGATGAAAAATAACAATAGTAAATGAAATGACAATAAGACAGCAGTTTATGCCTAAACAAAATGATTTATTATGAAAACATACATCTCTTGTTCCATTTAAAAGCAAAAAATATTACAGAACACTCTCAATGAAAATTGCACTTAAAAAAATTATTAAAACATTGACAATGGCAGATCATCATCATCATCATCATCATCATGATATCGTTCCATTTAGTAGCGAGACTATTTTAGATGAAATAACTGTTTACGAGGCTGAGATTGCGCATTATATCGATAGGCTAAAAGTTAGCAAGGCTCCAGGCCCTGACGCTTTTTATCCTAGACATTTGAAAGATTTGAAAGACGTTATCGTAGGCCCCTTAGCGAAGATTTTTAATCAGTCACTCGAAACGGGGATTATTCCTGAAGACTTCAAATTAGCTAACGTCACGCCTATTTTTAAAAAAGGTGACCGCGCGGTAGCTAGCAATTATAGGCCCATTAGCTTAACGTCAATTGTCGGTAAACTTTTGGAATCCGTAGTTAGGGATCGTATTATCGATCACTTAGAAAGTAGGGGTTTGATTAATAGTAGTCAGCACGGGTTTCGACGCCATAGGTCTTGTTTAACTAATTTGTTAGAATTTTATAACGAAATAGTGTGCGAATACGATAGGCATAGGGCAGCTGACGTTATTTATTTAGATTTTAAAAAGGCGTTCGATACAGTTCCGCATAGGAGACTAATTGCGAAGGTTAAAGCGCACGGTATACGCGGTCAGGTAGCTAACTGGTTAGAAGAATGGCTTTGTGCTAGGAGGCAGAGGGTCGTAGTTAATGGTAGTGAATCGGGGTGGTTAGATGTAGGTAGCGGTGTCCCACAGGGTTCAGTGTTAGGCCCATTGTTATTCGTAATTTACATTAACGACATAGATGTAGGATTGACTAGTAACGTGTCAAAGTTCGCGGACGATACTAAAATAGGGGGTAAGGTTGTTAACGAGGACGATAGAAATAGGACCCAAGATGATGTAGATAGGATTACGGAGTGGACGGATAAGTGGCAGATGCAATTTAACGTAGATAAATGTAAAGTTTTGCATATAGGTTCTCGCAACAATAATTATGCGTACACGATGGATGATAGGGAGTTAGCGAGCGTTGACGAGGAAGTAGATTTAGGCGTACGCGTAACTAAAGATTTAAAGGTTAGGAACCAGTGCCTGGAGTCTTGCGCAAAAGCGAATAGGATGTTAGGCTTCATAGCGCGTAATTTCGAATTTAAGTCGAAGGATATCATATTGCCCCTTTACAAGTCCCTAGTCAGGCCTCATTTGGAATATGCAGTTCAGTTTTGGTGCCCGTACTTGCGTGAGGATATTGATAGGTTAGAAAGGGTTCAGCGTCGTGCCACAAAACTTATTCCGTCATTGCGCAACAAGCCTTATGAAGATAGGATTAAAGTGTTAGACTTGTATTCACTCGAAACTAGAGATTAAGGGGGAGCTTATTGAAGTTTTTAAAATCATTAATAACCGATAACGTGAATTTTGACAAATGTTTACTTTCGATAATAGTAATACTCGCAATAACGGATTCAAGTTGCGTGGCAGACGTTTCATACTAATATCGCTAAAAACTTCTTTACGTTTAAAGTAATTGATAAATGGAATAATCTTCCCGCGTCAGTCGTTCATTCTACCAGCGTAATATGTTAAGAACCGTCTTGACAGACATTTTAAAGGTATTAACGTTGTTTAATTTAAATAACAACAAAGTTAGTAACAGAAGCTCTGGTGGTGATGCTCGGGGATGAGTCTGTTGACGATGAATGCCAGCTTGTGACATGCCAGCGTGTGATGCCAGCAAAAAAAAAAAAAAAAAAAAATAGACTAACACGAATGTAGATGTAGCTCATAGCGTAAACTAACCCACTTTTGTCTAACTTTACCTACTTTTTTTTTTTCTTATCCTCCTTACTTTGCATGTCTCTAACTCTTTTCTTGCATGTTTGTAGTTTGCATGGTATGACAGTGAGTTAAGACTGTGTTTGCATGGTTTGTAAGCGTTCTTATTTACTTCTTTTCATCTTCACCCCTCTCCTATTCTCTCCGACTATTTTTCTGACTTGTCGGCAGTGGCCGGCGGATGATGATGGTGAGACACTTTTCTCTTTTTCTGAATGAATGTTAACCTACGAGTGATAGTGTTGCTCCTTACTTAACCCCTTATTCTCTTCTCTTCTCTTAACCCCCTACTCTTTCCTTTCTCTCGGGCTAGCCTTAGAGTGGATCTTAGGGTCTTTGTTAGCCTTAGCTTCTGTAGATCTGTAGATCATCATCATTATTAAAGTAATTGATAAATGGAATAATCTTTCCGCGTCAGTCGTTCATTCTACCAGCGTTAATATGTTTAAGAACTGTCTTGACAGACATTTTAAAACTATTAGCGTTGTTTAAAATTAAAAAAGAAAGTTAACAGGAGCTCTGGTGGTGGTGCTCGAGGATGAGTCTGTTGACGATGGATGCCAGCTTGTGACATGCCAGCGTGTGATGCCAGCAATAAAAAATAAATAAAAAAAAAAAAAATTATAAATAATAATTAAAAAAAAAAAAAAATTAGACTAACACGAATGTAGATGTAGCTTGTAGCGTAAACTAACCCACTTTTTGTTTAACTCTACCTACTTTTTTTTTTTTTCTTATCTCCTTACTTGCATGTCTGTAACTCTTTCCTTGCATGTTTGTAGTTTGCATGGTATGACAGTGAGTTAAGACTGTGTTTGCATGGTTTGTAAGCGTTCTTATTTTACTTCTTTTCATTTTTTACCCCTCTCCTATATTCTCCGACTATTTTTCTGACTTGTCGGCAGTGGCCGGGGGATGATGATGGTGAGACTTTTTCCCTCTTTTTCTGAATGAATGTTAACCCACGAATGATAGGTGTTGCTCCTTACTTAACCCCTTATTCTCCTCTCTTCTCTTAACCCCCTACTCTTTCCTTTCTCTCGGGCTAGCCTTAGAGTGGATCTTAGGGTCTTTGTTAGCCTTAGCTTCTGTAGATCTGTAGATCATCAAAGTCCAATTGTCATACAACTGGATTAGGGAGAGCACTTGCTTGTGGAGGCTCACTTGACACTTGGGGAGTAGAGGGGACAGAACTTGGCTTCTTAAAATAAGAGTCTAGAGTTGTTTGTTTTGAAGACAACTTTTTTTTCTCTCTAAATTTCCAGATAACAAGCATAAACATTTGTAATGTTTGCACTTCACTCAAAATTCAGATCTTGTGACTCTAAAATTTCCATGCCTTTTTCAAAATGCTGAAATGCTTCAGCGAGTCCTTTAAGAGAGAATGAATAACATGGAGGAGTTTCAATCACAGTTTCATCATCATCATTTTTTCCCTGCTCTTCCATTTCAATGAGGTCTTCATTTGTGAACTCTTCACCATGTGACCCAAGCAATTCTTCTACATCAGCAGCAGAAACTTCAAGATTCAATTGATTAGCAATGTTAACAACTGCTTCTGTATCATTTTGCACAATGTCTATAGGTGCAGGAAAACCTTCAAAATTGGTAACAAACTGAGGGCAGAGTTTTTTCCAAACCCCCTTCATGTTCTTTTCAGTGATTGCGTTCTATGCTCTCTCGATTATTTTTATGGCATCTAAAATGTTGAAATTTTTCCAAAATTCCTTTATTGTTGTTCCCCTTTCCTTATCGATCACATCAATCAGCATTTCAAATTTGTAGTGAAGATAATGGCCTTTGAATATCGCTATAATGCCCTGGTCCATTGGTTGTAGCATAGATGTGTTTGGGGGCAAAAAAAAAATTAGTTTGACATTGGGATGGTAGTGATGAAGAATTGGGGGGGGGGGGGAGGGCCTGGTGCATTATCCAAAAGTAGAAGTGCATTGAATGGAATTTTTTTCTCATAATAATTTTGCACTTCTGGCACAAAGTGATGGGAAAACCAATCTTCAAATAATGATGCAGTCACCCAAACTTTCCTATTTGCCTTCCATATGACTGGAAGGGTGCCTTTTATGATGCCCTTAAGTGCTCTGGGATTTTCAGCTTGATAAGCAACCATTGGCTTCAATTTTAAATCACCAGACACATTGCCTCCCAATAATAAAGTTAATCGATCTTTTGCTGCTTTGAAGCCAGGCATTGTTGATTCCTCTTTGGCTATGAAGCTCCTCGATGGCATAAGCTTCCAGAAAAGCCCTGTTTCATCAACATTAAAAACAACTGATGGATTGAAGCCATGCTCATCAATAATTTCTGCTAACTTTTGAGGAAAATTTCTTGCTGCCTCAATATCAGTGCTTGCAGATTCTCCTTGCACTTTGATGCTATGCCACCCAGCTCATTTTTTGAAGCAATCGAACCATCCTCTGCTAGCAACAAAAGTTTCTTCCTTTGAAGATTCATCTTGTTTTTCTTTAAGCATGTTAAAAAGGGGGACAACCTTTGCACAAGTAACTGCTTGAGTGACTGCCATATGCAATCATTGTGTTCGGTCATTTATCCATGCACTTAGGAATAATGCCTGAATCATTTTTCCGAATCCAAGTTGACATCAGCCAAGCACATTTAACTTCACTTAAATATTTTTCTTTATTCTTTAGAATTGTGCAGACAGTCAACGGGCTCATCACAAAATTTGTTGCAATTTCTTTAACTTTTGCACCAGCCTCGTGTTGCTTGACTATTTCATATTTAGTTTCCAAGGTGATTGTTTTCCTTGCTTTTTTATTAGCTTTATCACTATTCATTTCAATGCTCCTTCACTGAGACATAATAAAGGCAAAAATTTTTGAAGTCTTTGAATGAATATCTATCACATGAGAATGAGTTTGGCAGATCTTCTCTCAACAGTTGCAGGCAGCACACTGAATTAGGCCTCACCAGTGACAGGATGAAAGCTATGCCTGAATGAACATACACACAAACATTCTGCATACATATGACCCAAGAGACTATATTTGTTTGTTTTGAAGATATTTGGAGCATTAGATATGTGTGTATGGTAATTAGTTTGTACTTCGTTAATTTTTTAATCTTATTGAAATAAAATTTGTAAACCTGGGGATTCATAAAGCAGGAGTTCGTAAACTGAGGTGTTCCTGTATTCCCGTGGATGTGCATTAAGTCAGTAAAAAATGAAAGTGCTAATAGGAATTTCTCTATTACTTTTCTAGTATGAAAATACCATGAGAAATCCATATCTGACAATAAAATGCCTCAAAAATGTGATTATCTAGGAGAAATTTATGATTTTATATGAAGTGAAAAATTTTTTTTTTTTGCTTTTGCCATAATTTGCAGATAAACTTGCCTGAATAATTGTCAAAATGTATCCCAAAGGCATAAATCTTACCTGAAAACCTAGTTACGTATCACTACTACTCATTTTTACATGTAAAATGCAACCCATATTTGAAGTGGAAAGGTCATCCTCCCTCTCCCCCCAAAACTCCTCCATGTTATTCATTCTCTCTTAAAGGACTCGCTGAAGCATTTCAGCATTTTGAAAAAGGCATGGAAATTTTAGTCACAAGATCTGAATTTTGAGTGAAGTGCAAAAGTTAATGGAAACATTACAATTGTTTATGCTTGTTATCAGAAAATTTAGAGAGAGAAAAAAAAGTTGTCTTCAAAACAAACAACTCTGGACTCTTATTTTAAGAAGCCAAGTTCTGTCCCTTCTACTCCCCAAGTGTCAAGTGAGTCTCCACAAGCAAGTGCTCTCCCTAATCCAGTTGTATGACAATTGGACTTTGATGATGATGATCTGCTGTTGTCAATGTTTTAATCATTTTTTTTAGTGCAGTTTTCATTGATAGTATTCTGTAATATTTATTTGCTTTTAAATGGAACAAGTGATGTATGTTTTCATAATAAATGGTTTTGTTTATGCATAAACTGTTGTCTAATTGCCATTTCATTTACTATTGTTATTTTTCCTATATTTTGGTATTAATTTTTTTTCAGGAACATAACCCCATTGTGTCTATGGGAAATAATGCTTTACGTTCTGAAGTTTTGCTTTACGAACGATCTCCAGGAACGAATTAGTTTGTAAAGTTGGGGTATTCCTGTACCACAAGGAATAGAAGACAACAGGAAAGTAGTACTCCTGCATGACTCCAGATTTGAAAAAATTTACTGGAGCACAGCTCTGAATTTACTTTTTTTCCCCTTACACCACTAGATAGGTTAATGATAGTAAACTCTTGAATTGACGACATACCAATTACAAATTGTTTTAGCTAAACATAATAATACAATAATGTACAGTTTATAACTCACCTTAAGTTTATTTATTCATTGCAGCAGCAACAGTGGATGATGTTAGACCTTGCATGTAGGCATTTGTTGTGAATTTACCGCCATGTATGCTTGGCCACTGATCAATGGCTTTCTGTGTGATCATTACAGCAGATCTAGTGCCTGGAGCTGGACCCTCCTTCACAATTCTGCACAGCTTAGTCAAATGAGATGGCTTAATGGATCCTTTGTGTTCAACAATGTAACCAAGAATGGAGAATGTCCCTTCAGCTGGTGCTTCACTCCAGGCAGTTGATCCATCTTTATCAAAATGCTTTAATCTCTAGCTGTGATTCCTTTCCACAGCTGTTCTATATATTCTGTCAGCCAATTTATCACTGAGTCTTTTGTAAAACTACTTTCAGATCTGGTTCTGGATGGTCTAGCAACTTCAGCAACCTGGTAGTAATCAGAACGTTTCTTGATGTATTTGTAAACTTCATTTAGGATGTAATCCTCAGCTGTTAGTTCCTTTTGCTGCCCTGTGGTATCGTGCTTAAATTCAGAAACTACATCATTTGCATTTCCTCCATTAGCTAATTGGAAATTGTTTCCATCACTCTTAACATAACAGTTTTCCCTCCTTTATAAAATATATTTTCTACAAATTCTGCACTAACTGGTTTTTTTGAGCTACTTGCAACATAATCTTTGTTACATAGGAAATCAATACATAGAACTTGGCACTAATTTCTTTCTCTTGTGGATGATCAAAAAACACAATTTTCCATAAATCTGTCAAATTGATCAAATTTGTAATTAACCATGCGAGTATCAGATTTGAGTTTTGGTCTCTTAAAACCAATGATATTGTCAAGAAACCATATTGGTATAGTCAAGGCCTGATCTCAGATTTGAAGAGTGATTCTGAATAAAGTCTAAAAGCTCACTTAGTTTACAAATTTTCTTCAATGCATCAACGTGGGCTCTGTTCACAAGATGCATTAAGTCCCATCGAAATTTGAAATTTTCTCCAAACAACTTTTTCATTTCGTTTTTAAATGGCTCGTTGTCCTTACAAAAAGCCCCATCTCCAACCATTCCAGATACCTTGGATTTAATTGCTTCTTCAGATAGTTTCAAGTGATTAGGAGACTTCAACACATCAAAAATTTCATTGGCCAAATAAACTCCTGATTTGCTGCATACTAAATTTATCCCAGCAAGTTTTACAGTCTTATCTTCTTCACTCATAACTAATACAACTAGCATGCTTAATCCCAAAATTGTTCCAATGTCAGCTGTATTGTTACTGAAGTTTGTTCTAAGAACCACTTACAGTTTGTTCTTTAAGTTGATTATCTAATCGCTCACAAATTGTCTCACACGCGTGTGTGCTATGATTCAAATTTCCAACCTCACAACCTGACCTATGTAATACAGCTAGAAGTACTGGATATAGAGCCCATGCAGTGTTTGTTTTCATTATGTAGTATAAGATGTTGCCACAAGTCTTCTATGCGTTTAGTAGTGTTCCCGAGAAGATGTTTTCATCACTTCATAAAACAGCAGCTTTGATGATGCTGAAGTTTAATTAAATGTCTCTTCAGGTGGGTTTTCAGATTTCTAAACCATCTCTCTTGATTTTCTCCCTTGTTTGCATACATAGGTTAAATCTTTAACATTGAAAGTAACCTTTTATGTTAGAATGTTTGTCTGAAGCACATGCTTTGGGGTCTGTGCAAGCTATGCAATATAATGTAACATTTTATCATCAGAAGCATCATCAATATCTTCTTGATTATCATCATCATCTTCATCCTCAAACAGCTATATCTACATCAGGCATATTAGTGTCACTATTTGCAATGTTTTCCATTATATCACTTGGTACTGAAAATGAATCATCAGCATGCCCTAGATCCTTCTTTTCCACCAATTTGAATGTAGATTTGATCAAATCATTGTTCAGGATTTCTTGTATTTGATTTACACTTGCTTAAATGGGCTATGGAAATGTCAAATTTGTTGTTTTTGCTTATTAGATTTGGATGCAACACTTGAACTTGAAGGCATATTTTGACATTCTTTATTAACCACAACAGCTTGGTGAGTTTCTTTTTGTTAGGCGCAAAATTTGCATTCAATGTCTTTGGATTGGAATTTTCAAATTCCTCTAAAGCAGTTTTGTTAGTCTGATGCGCAGATTCCTCACTTACCTTTTGTTTCTTAGGGGAGGAGAAGCACTTTCTTCAGTCTGTGAAACATCTAGTGAAAAAGTTTCATTTTCTAGATTAGCAGTTCATGAAGTTGGTTCATTTTTCTGAGGTCTAGCACCTAGCACATTTTGTGAACAAACTAAATGACTGCTTGCCGTATCTCTTTGCTGCACTTCATCCTGGTATTCTTTACTGCAATATCTAAGCTGTGGGGCCCAAACTCTGGGACCTCTTGTATTGTAACAAATATTTTTTTTGGATTAAAATGTTCCTCTCAGTTTTGCTTCTTTGAATATTGTTCTTGCATTGACACATAAATAACCCTTTTAACACCCTCACTTTTCTCTCCAACTTCATCAATATTAGGATCCATTATTGATTATTGACTACCTGAAAAAATATAAAATAAGTAAAAGTTAGTAAATATAGTATGGTAAAAGTGAGTAAAAGTAAGTAAAATAGTACAATGAAAGTAAGTAAAGTAAGTGCTTTAAACTTAGTAAAAGTAAGGAAGAGAAGTAAAAGTAGGTAAGTTAAAGTAAGTTTAAAACTTAACTAAACTTTTCAATTCTAGAGTCATGGTGATCACTTAAAACCACACAAGTAATATCTGGCCAATTTATCAACCTGGCGAGATCAATGGACATAGCCAATCCTGATAATTTATATTAAAAAATATACGTTTTAATAAATTTAATTATCAAAACATTGAAGCTTAAAAAAAATAAAAATAATTGTTAAATATGGAATTACCAACTAAAACTTAAAATAACTAAATTTGTATTTAAAAAAATTGGTTGTACAAGAACGTATACGCAAAAAAATTGCATAACATTAGCGGATGAACAAACCCAAACCCAAATTTACTTTTTCTCATGGTCAAATTTACTGGAGCAATGCTCCCAAGATCCCAGGAATCTGGAGTCATGTACTCCTGTATGATCATGAGATACAAACTGACATTTGAATAACAGAATGCAGGCCAGGCATGATAGAGAGTAACAAATGCTTCTTGGTTGAAGTTGGAGTCCCAAGAGACTAGAATGTTAGAAGCTATGAAAGAAAAAACTCTCTTAAAATAGAAAGTATGGATGATGATGAATGTTGAACCTGAGATGATCATCATGGTGGCGAAAGCAATAGAAGCAGTAAAAAATATACAGTAGGTTTCCTTGACCATTTGGCCATATGTATAACATCTGGACAGATGGTAGGGGAGATCCTGAAGTACAGCATCTTTATCCTGCACCTTGTATGAGGTGGTACCTAAAAATTTCTGAAGGTTAAGGTTTAACTCTAGGAAGTGAAAAAAAACTCTATTTGGAGTAAAAAGAAAACAAAAAAGAAGAGAATAATAGAAGATTGTTTAAATATTCTGAATGCAGTTATGAAAATAATAAGAAAAATAATGTAAAATCTCATTTGTTGACACTTTGCCTGATCACACAGGTGTTGAAAACTGACTACTGTGGGACTGTTATCAAGAGATTAGCAAACAGAGGGATGGCCTTAACCCTCCTAGCAATATCAGCCCTGGAAAAGAGGCCTAAGTCCACAATAATGCCCCTCGAGTTGGAGAGGTTACACAAACAGAGGAACAACCCTGACAAAGTGATGTGGCAGATGCACAGTACATAAAGGAAGGAGAAGGAAGACTAGTCAGATTTGTAAATGATCATGAACATGAAAAGCCTCAGACACCACCACTTTTAATGAAGGCAAAAGACTACCTTCCTAGGAGACATTGGCATAGGACCTGAACAGCTCCAAGACATTGAAAATAAACCTCTTATGGAAAAGATGAACATGATAAAATGAAGGTACAACAGGAAAAGATCAGAAGAAAAGGAGAAGAACTGGGAAGAGCATAAATTTAGCAGTGTGTACAAAAAGGAGGTGCTAAACAGAGCATACATAGAGAGGGATAAAACTGTGGAATTCCTCATAAGAGGGGTACTAAGACCAGAAGGTGAATGGCTGGTGGTGGCAGCACAAGATGGGGCACCACAAACAAACTGGTTCAAAAGAAATATTGAGGGTAAGGATGAAACTGAGATGTGTAGACTGTGCTCAAAGAGCCCAGAGTCTGTGAGCCACATACTCTCTGGATGTGAAGTACTCCTACACAGAGAGGCATAATGCAGTCTGCAAGCTAATTCACTTCAAACTATGTAAAAGATATGAAATAAGTCTTGAAACAGAAAAACATTGGGAACATATTCCACAAGGAATAGAAGACAATAAGAAAGTGCTCCTCCTATACAATAATGAGATACTGATTGACATTAGAATATCAGGATGTGGACCAGACATAGTAGTGAGAAAAGGAGGGGAACAAATGCCTCGTGGTGGTGGAAGTTCAAGTCCCAGGCTACTGGACTGTCACAAACTCTGAAAGAGAGATCTTAAAATATCAGTGACTGAAATATGGAGGATGTGGGATATCAAACTTGAAATCATCCCAATAGTGGTGAGAGCAACAAAAGCAGTGAAAAATCTACAGTTGACTGAACTGATTGCCCATTAGTATAACATCTGGAGAAATAGTAGAGGTACTAGCAAAAGGTCCAGCATATTTTATTTTGAACATCAGTAGCCCTTTATCTGGATATCATTCCTATTCCTCTCACCTTGGGCCTCAGTAATTGGGGTGCCTGCGGCCTTCCAGTTACTGGCAAACCAATTATTCATTCAATAAAACTACAGAAAAGAACGCAGCCATGAAAATCTAAAGCTTCACAAATCTTAATACAATGAGCTCGGATTTGAAGCCTAAGATTTTCATGACTGCGTTCATTTCTATAGTTTTATTGACCAAATAACTGAACCAACAGTAATTGGGGGCCCTGTGGCCCGCCAAATCATAGTTTTCATTGTTTCAAGTGCATCAATAATATTGTTATAGTGTTCCATTAGTTGTGATAAGCATGATCTTCCTGACCAGAATCGATGTTGGTGATAATTTTTTTTTCTGAGTTTCCCCATTAACCCACCCCCTCCCCCCCTTCCCCCATTACCCCCAAGGTGGGAAGGGGGCTGGCACCTTGCAAAGGATTTACTTTAATTTTTTTTGGTTACATATATATATCGCATCTATTTTTCTGAGTTTCCCCATTAACCCCACCCCCTCCCCCATTACCCCACCCCTCCCCCATTTTGTGCCAAAATTGTGATTAAAAATGAAGAAATGGGAAGAACTGTACCCCTAAAAGGGGGGGGGATTTATGTTAGGGAATTTTTTTTTAGCATGGGCACTGCACAATAAAAAGATGCATCAATGGTGAAAACCGCATTGTTCTACACCAATTGTAGCGACCTGTAGGTGTGCCCAAAAAACTGTTACATATATATATATAAGGCTTCATTTCTGAAATAGTATATTAGATTACAATACAGCAGCTCTATCCTATGCCTGGTATGGGCTATACCCAAGATTTCCTTAGGGTTAAGGTTTTACCCTGGAAGTAAGAAACTCTCCAACTGGAGTAGAAGGAAAAAAGTGGAAAAGAAACACAACAGTAGAGTTCCTGGACTGACTGCCCATAAGTATAACATCTGGAGAAATAGTAGGGGAGGTATTATGATACAACACCTTTATCTTATACCTGGTACTGGGCTGTACCGGGCTGTACCTAAAAATTCCTTATGGTTAAGAAGTAAGAAACACGCTCTAACTGGAGTAGAGGGGAATAAAGAAAAAGAGAAAATTGTTCAAATGGTTATGGAGGAGGGAAGTGGGAATCATTAATTTGGGTCATAGAATGCAGTAGATAAAATAGTATTGCAGTAAGAAAAGAAGCGAAGAAAATATAAGGAGATTAGAAGAAAGTACAATATATACACTAAATGCTGTAGAAATGAATTACTGCAAAAAATATTGTTAAAGAGAGAGAGAGTTGAGTTCTTGGTAAAAGGCATATCAAGACCAGATCAGTAGGCAATATTAGCTGCTCAAGACCAGATACTTTGTACAAATTGGTTTTGTATTTGTATCAGAGGGACAAATGAGTCAGAAATGTAAAGGCTGTCAATCCTTGCATACCATCTTTTGATAGTATGCAAGGAATTGAATTGCACTGTATTAGAGGAATTGAAGTCCAGAGGTTTATTCAGAGGAGATCTCTATCTGTGCAATGTTGTTTAACCATTTAAGTAATTGAATCTGCAACCTGAATAAGGGATAGCAGTTACATCCAAAAGAGAATAACAACTTGTACATAAAATCTATAGCTTACATACACTTATTCATAAAAATCAATTTGCCCAAAATTTTAATTCTTAGAGAAATTAGAGCATGTTTAATTAAAAAAACCATCTATACAGAATACCTTTGACAGAACAACCTAGTTAACCAAAGTTGAGTGTATTTACAAAACCAAGGTCTGAAGAATGGAGGAGATAAAACCATCAGCAACACAAATAAAGAAGACCAAAAAATGTAATGAGTTGGGATTGAGAAATAACTGCTTCATGGCAGCTAGAATAATTGTGTGACAGAAAAAATGAAAGGTGCAGTAGATATGCTTTCAGTAATTAAGAGGCAAGAGAGAAATGAAGTGTGTGTATAGCAAAGTGCATAAATTGAAAGAATTGAATGAAGTGTTCATTAATAATGACAGAATGATAGAATTCTTGTTAAAGGCACTATAAGATTGAAAGGTAAAAAAATTTTGTCATAACTGCTCAAGACCAAGCCCTCCACATGAATTGGTTTAAAAGGTATATAGAGGAAATGGGTGAGACATCTCTGCAGAATTCATAATGAGAGAGCACAGACAATAAACCATGTGCTATCAGGATATAGCATTTTATTGCAAATAATTATGCTGATAATATTGCTGCACTACAAACTATGCAAGAAATGTAGAATTAGGACAGGCAGAGTTAATTGAGATAGAATTAACAGGGAATAGAAGAGAATGAAAGTGGTGATATTTTATAGTTTCCAAATTTTCAAAGATATTACTGTGTTAGTATGTCAAGAAAAAGAGTAGCTACTTGACTGCTTTTCTTCCTGGAGGTGGAAGTACTGGTGAGTGGATGCATTGCAAAATATCTGAAATATCAAAGATTAAAGTGTGAGATGGGAAGGATGTGGATTGTTGATGCAGAAACAGTACAACAGTAATCGGAGCAGCTGGAGAATTTAAGAAAATATGTAGTTGAAAACTATTATGGAACAGTTACATAGCTAGAAACCAGATGGAGGGATTGTTACAGAAGTCATTAGATACATCTTGATACCATAAATAATACAAATATCCCTGTACCAGAAACCACCACCATCATGAATGGGAAGTCTAGTCACTACATAGAGTACAGCATGAGGAATAAGCCCATGTAGACTGTTTGTCTATGAGATCTTATAGTTAATAGCATAAAGAAACAGAAATGCTCAGGCTGAAAACACTTAATTCAGTCAGGGGGATGCTATGGGACAGACATTTTTTTGACCAATTGCTATTAAGCAAGTGAAACCATCAGTAGAAGTAAATGAGACACTTGTTAACAAAAGTTATATGGACAGTGAGAATACAGTAGTTGAGCAGAAAACTTTACCTGAAAGTCTTTCATGATTGAGGTTGCAAAGATGTTTCCATGTTACATGGTCATCCAAATGAAGCAGTTTTTGAGATATAAGCACACTCTTGAAACCTGCTTAAGAACATCACTGAAGCATTATAAAAATTAGAAACTAAAGTATATTTGCATGTATGTATATTTCCACATTATTTTGTATGTACAATATTTATTACCAAATACACAGGGCATATATTGTCATACAAAATGTGTAGTACTTAAAAATTTATATTTCATTTTAAACCTTGACCTTTCATAATGTTAATTTAATTTTGTACTAAATATTCAAGATTTTCAGATATTCCTATACTTACCTAATGTTTCTCCACAAATTTCAGTACAGTACATTCTTTTTTAATGTATATGCTGATTAATTTGTGTTTTACTCTTTTAACCCTTTAAGGATGAAAGGTACAAATTGCTAACGTTTCAATTACACACATTCATAACTTAACCCTACAAAAAATTCAGGACTTAAAGGGTTAAGAGTTTTTCAATTTAACCTGCATAAGTGATTTTTTTTATGAACATCTCTTGAATACAGTACTTTCATGTTTCAATACGGTATGTTCTTATTGTGGAAGAGTAAAGTTATTTATTTCACTGTCCAAACTTTCTGAAATTATAAAATGTATACACTTGTATATAATTATAAAGTAATATTGCTCTTGATTGTAAATAATAAATTTTATGTTTATCACTATTTTTTCTGCATTTATTACTTGTCAATAATGTACCTAACTGTGCCAGTGTGATACACAATTTTGTATGTAGATTTATCAATAGGTTTAGTGAGTCATTTAATAAGCTAATTGAAGCCATGGTTGGTGGACTGATAACTGATATATTTTATAAATCTTGTGTGTGGAAGACAACTATTACTTAACCTTATATGTACCACTTGTATAATATATGTACATGTTGAGTCTGAAATAAAGTTTTGTTTTTTGTTTTACTTATTTTTATAACCATGTTGTTATTCATAATTATAATAATAAGGCAATGTTCATTTGCCTCATTATGAAAATTTTCTTATTAGGAGTATAAAGCTACTAAATTGCTGGCCATTATAAATAGGAGTTGCAAGAGCAAAGAAGTAATAATAAAATTCTATAATTCATATGTTCAGCCACATTTATAATATTTTATACTGATATGATGTTCTCATTTCAGGCAATAAATAAATAAATAAATATGTTACATGTTCAGTAAAAAGTAACTAAATTTGTACTTAGCTTGAAGGGTAAGGATTATAGGGATAGACTAAAGGAATTAGAAATGTTCTCTTTTGAAAGGTGTATAAAGGATGACATGATTGAGTTACAGGCTAACAAAGACACTAAGGTCCATTCTAGGGTAGCCAGGAAAGAAGTGAAAAAAAATTAAAATAAAGAATACTGGAAACTTATACCATCCTTACATTTACAGACACGTAAACATTTACATAGAAATAGTAGTCATAGTTAGAAATAGTATAGTAGCAGTCACAGCAAAGTACAGAACAGACAAGGCTCACCTTCCTACACCAGCCACTGCTGAGAGAAAATTGTTGTGAAAGAACATTTATTGTAGGAAAGTAGGAAGAAATATAATGAAAAGTAGTTTCAGAGTTCATTTACACCATGTTTACTCTTTATCTTGTGTACCCACTTGTGTATTAAAGGACAGTGGAAAATAAAGGATATCATAAAACCAGGCCACTTAATTTTATCTATGCCATACTTTTTTTTAAATTGCCTGTCTGAATTCCCACACTTCATTTTCCGTGTGCTGCCATAGCCTATGCCATTGCTTGGTCACTTATTTGCATATAATTGCATATATTACATACAAATAACATTTAAAAAACACATCAGATTTACAAAAACACCACTGTTAAAGTAATGAGATGTTCACACCTCAATCTGAGCCCATCGGGATTATACTTCGAAAAAAAATTGTAATTCGAACGTGATCTTCCACTGTATATACGAGAGGTCATTTCTTTGGTGAGTGCCAAAGACATCATACTGAGAGACTCTTATTTTTTTAAATTAATTGAACTATATGAACTGCTTGTATGAAAATAACCTTTTCACTCAAAACTGACAATGGATGTAAAGGTAAAAAAAAAAAAAATAATAAAAAATAATGGGAGTTAAACTTGTAGATTAGATTTACATGAATCCACCCTCTCGCCATTCAACAATTGTTTGTATTCCATTTATGGAAAAACTATACATGCCTACAACATGGTATCGTATGTGGTACCTTTATTTCTTAATTAAATACAAATTATTAATCCATTGAATTAAATATCTGCAAAATTGCCTCAGAATTGGCGACATAGCCTATTGGGAATGAAAATAATTGCCATACATAGGACCCAATTGGGCCCACATAACAACAAGAAAAACAATATTTTGTATCAAAATTTTCTATTGCTGACTCATGAAAATTACTTCAAGAGAAGATTGGATGTCTGGGGACTGTAAAGTCAACGAATTCTTAAGAAAAAAATTTATATTAGCACCAGAGCTGTGGAAGTGATGCTTTAAGCAAGGGAGATGTACTTAATCTTCCTATAAATTCTGAGTGAATACCAAGTAATATAAACCTAATAACTGAACAGACGCATTTCCTGAGCTCTCTGATATTGCATCTACTTTTGCATATTGCTAAGAATTTTACTTTTGGAAAGTTTTGAATTTTATATACTTGCGTTTATATTCACATTGTTAAGTAATTGAATATTAGTGGTTTTTTAGCGATTTAGAAGTTTTCATAGCGTGCTGGCTTAATTTAACTTAAACTTGTGACAGTTATAAACTAATTTTTAACTGCTCGATGCCATCGCAGAAAGCGTCGTGTGTTACGTGTAGGGTAAACTGGTGATATACAGAATTTAAAGATTATAATAGTGGTCCTATGGCGATTACCGAGAGATCAGTTTGTTTCTTTTGTGAGTTAATGGAGGAAATAGTTGACATAAAATGCAGTGTACGTGAGGTAATGGAAAGACTTGCTACGGTTGATGAAAGCCGAACCAATACTAACATTGAAGACATTAGTAATTTGAAGGGTGAGGTGCGTAACCTAGTTTCTAGTTTAGTTAGCTTGTCGGGAAGGTTGGATAGAGTTGAGGAAGGGGTTAAGGTTGGTCCGAGAGTAGTAGATGGGGAGGGATTTAGAGAAGTTAAGGGTGGAGCTAGGCTGTGTACATTAGATGATAGGAATCCCCCCCTTATCGAGGTTTCGAACCCTTTCGCATCATTTGGAAAGGGACGTGAATGAGGGGGAAACTATTTTAATTGGGGACTCTTTAGTGTGCCATATGGACAAAGAGTTCATTGAACGGCATCCAACAAAGAGGAGGAGGGTCTGTCTCCCAGGGGCCAGGGTTGACAGAGTTCAAGACGAAGTGGATAGGCTTGACATTGCCTCCTGTCACTCGATGTTGGTGATGATGGTAGGAGGCAACGACTCGTATAGGCCCGAGACGAGAGTGCCTGACCTTTTGGAGATATAGGGGGTTAATTAGGTCCCTGAAGGCAAGGTCAGATAGGTCTTTAGTTCTAGGTATTACCCCTAGGCACGGGTTGGGTCTTAGGATTACGTCAAAAACAATATTTTTGAATAATAAATTAGAAGAGATGTGCTGAGGAAAATGTACCCTTCGTAAAGCTGTGGTCCGAATTCAGTGATCCTAGCCTTTTTATAAAAGATGGGGGTGCATTTTAATGAAATAGGTAATGCTAGGCTAGGTTGGTGAATAGACGAAAACGTGCGAAAGCTGTATAGGTCGAAGCCTTCTTTAAACGTTGTGGGTCCGGGGAATGCGGGCCCAACGTGAAAAATAGTTTAAAACACTGGCCTGTGGTAAAAAATAACTTAAACATCTTTTATTGTAATGCGCATAGTATTAGAAATAAATTAAACGAATTTAAATGTTGCTTGAGGGCAACACTATGGTTTTGAAGTGTATGAATAGTCTTATTTGTGAATTTATTTTTTGCAGATGGAAACTTCCGCATTTTATAGCAAAAGGCGAACTCAGATACGAATAAACTCAAATAATGGCATTTATGAAGTGGGTGGTGCTGTTTATGAAGAATTGCCAAATAATGATAATTCGGATGAGAGTGATTCTGATGAAAATGAGGATGAAATTGCTCAATTTGAGAAAAATGTAGGTGTTGCTAATTACCAAGTTTTCATAATATATATAGGCTTATACAATATATAAGTAGGCCCTATATATATTTTTTTTAGGAAGAAGGCTGTTCCAATTCTTGAGTTCTGGATGTGTGTGTGTGTGTGTGGCATAGGCCTATTTATATATTAGGTATATATATATATATATATATATATATATATATATAATAATATATATATATATATATATATATAATATATATATATATATATAGGCTTATATAATATATAGGTATATATTTTTTTTTAGGAAGAAGGCTATTCCCACTCTTGAGTTTTGGATGTGTGCATGTGGCATAGGCCTATTTATATATTAGGTAGGTATCCATATATATATATATATATAATACAATATTTCATACCTAATTTATAAACAAAATTGAAGGTTTTCCCATGCCATTCTTTCTTGTGTCCCAAGTAGCAAAGACCTGCTGACCTGCAGTGTCATCTTTTGTGTTTGAATACATTCTAAACCTTTTCTCTAGTTCAATAATTCACAAACTATGTTTAGATTTGTAACATATTACTTTTATTTAGGAGGCCTCAAGAACCAACATGGAAGAACGTGCTGAGCTAAATCAAGAATATGATGATGATGTGGATGGTCCTGACTATGTTCCAACAGAAGAAATTCCTCAATCACAAAATATAAACATTGAAAGACAAGAAAGTCCGGACATGGCAAGTACTTCAAGTGAAACCCATTGGAGGAAAAGAGAAGCCACTGTAGTTCCCTCAACATTCTCCGGAACACCGTTTATTGAGGTAAATGAAGTTGTTTCTCCGTTTCAATATTTCAAACAGTTCTTTGATGATAATTTGATTGAGTATATTACACAACAGACAAATCTCTATTGTGCTCAAGAAAAAACGAGAGATAACCTGAGGTGTAAACTAATAAATACTGACAAGGAAGAAATAGAACAGTTTATTGGTGTACTCTTGTATATGGGTATTTATCCTAATCCTCAATATCGGATGTACTGGAATCCATCTACACCTTTGCCTCAAATTACAAACTCTCTGAAAGGTGGTGTCAACAGATTTGAAAATCTTAACAAATTTTTACATTTCAACGACAATTCCAAACTTCCGGATAGAAATTCTACGGAATATGATAAGCTCTATAAAATTAGGCCAATTATAAATTCGGTTCTAGAAAAATGCAAAATGTTGGAAAGTGAAGAATATAATTTGGTCGACGAGCAAATGATCCCAACAAAATGTAAATCCTCACTAAAGCAATACCTTCCCAAGAAACCCCACAAATGGGGGTATAAAGTCTTCACAAGGTGTGGTGCTTCAGGTATCATTTATAACTTTGATATATATACTGGAAAAACATCTGATAAACCACAATCTTCTCTTGGTTGTACTGGGGATGTTGTAATGAAGTTATGCGAAAACATGCCTAAACATCAAAACTACAAACTTTGCTTTGATAACTATTTTACATCTTTGCCACTTCTGAAAGAACTGCACTCACAGGGGATTCTAGCTCTTGGGACTGTAAGATCAAATCGACTAGCGGGTGCACAAAAGATCCTCTCCAGTGAAAAAGAATTGAAAGCCAAAGGAAGAGGGTCGTATGACTGGAGGGTAGACATTTCATCAAACATAACTGTAGTGAAGTGGCAGGATAACAGTACAGTCCACCTAGTTTCAACCTATGTGAACCATACTGAAGGAAGAAAGGCTAAGAGATGGTCTGCAAAAGATAAAGTATTCCTTGAAATTGAATGCCCAGAAATGGTCCATGAATATAATAAATTTATGGGCGGAGTTGACCTTTCCGATATGCTCCTTTCACTGTACAGAATAAAGCGCAAGTGTAAAAAGTGGTATATATCCATCTTTTTTTATCTTGTCAAAGTTGCCGTTACTAATGGATGGCTTTTATATAGACGTCACTATGCTATGTTGTATGCTGACAACAAATTCAAGTCTCTGTTAGAATTCCAAATTAGTATTGCAAATGATCTGACCATGGTAGGAAAGTCAACGCTCACCACTCCTCCAAGAGGTAGGCCACCTCTTTCCTGTCAGCCCCCTCAAAAGAAGTGTAAAACATCAGCAGCAGTTCCTATTCCAACCGATGATTATCGGTACGATTTTTATGGTCATTTTCCCAATTTTGATGAAAACAAACACAGATGCAGGTACTGTCCTAAAGGCTATACTTATGTATTCTGCATCAAGTGTAATATTTACTTATGCTTCATAAAGGAGCGTAATTGCTTTTTGAATTTCCATAAAAAAACTCCATAAAATAAGTGTTGTACAACATAAAGTATGTTTTCTTTGTAAAAGGTATATATTGATTATTTTTATTTGTCAAAAACAATAAATTTTTCCATCCTTGCGAACTTTCATATTTACCCCCATTATTTATCCCAATTTTCATGATGTTGCCAAGGAGCAACATTCTCTAAATTAACTTAGAACATAAATATTACATAGATTTTAGGGAAAACCTCATTAATATCACGTAAATACTTTAAAAAATACCGAAAATATTTTTTTTCTTCAGAAAATTATAATTCATGAGATAAAGGGTTAAGGCGATAATTTATTCCGACAACTACGATATAGTAACTATATCGTAGTTGCCGGAATAAATTATCGCCTTAACCACGTTTCAGTGATAGTAACTATATTATAGTTACTATGACTGAAACGTGGTTAAATACCGTGACTCGGGACTTGTTGGGGGAGTTTGATGTACCAGGTTTTAAACTCTACTAATGATAGGTTACATAGGATTGGTGGCGGCGTTTTGCTGTACATTCGTAATTCCTTAGGGCTATCGAGGTTAAGATAGATTTTCTGCCAGCAATTAATGAGATATGCATTGAAGTTAGGGCGCGTAGTATTAGTTTTAATTTTGTTGTTGTTTATAGACCTCCCGTTCAACCCTTCGACACCGATACTAGATTTTACTCACTTCTTGGTAACTTTATTGACAATCGGAATAGTATAATTGTCGGAGACTTTAACTGCCCTAATGTTAATTACGAGACTTTTACTGGTAATGAGGAGGGTTTGAGATGAGTTCATGGAGGATAATTTTTTACGACAGATAGTTACCGAACCAACGCGCGGTAACAATATTTTAGATTTGGTGATGACGAACGGCGAAAATATAGTCGATAGTTTAGAAGTACGCGAGAGTTTAGGATGTAGTGATCATCAAATTCTTGGTTTAAGTTATCGATAGAAAACACTAAGGATAGTAACGTAATAGAAGTCCCTGATTTTCGTAGGGCTAATTTTGATAGTTTTGCGGATAGGATGAGAGTAGTGGACTGGGATAACTTATTTATGGGTGATGACACAAATTTGCATTGGGAGGCGTTTAAAGAAAGTTTTATGAATATTGAAAGGGAGTTTATTCCTCGTAGGCCCAAGTGGTGAACTAGGGAAATAGGCGAGTTCATAAACGAGCGTAACAGAGCGTATAGACTTAATAAGCGCAATGGCACAGCAGCTAACTTTAATAGATATATCGAGCTTAGACGTCAGGTTAAAAGATCAGTTAGGAATGCTAAGCGTAATTTAGAGATACTTATAGCTGCGGATAATCCAAAAAAGTTTTTTGAATACGTCAATAATCGTAAGCCGATAAAAGATAACATAGGCCCTCTAGTGAATGTTAACGGCGCTTTGGCTTGTGACGCTCAGGCGATGGCGGGTATTTTCAATAACTTTTTTGCGACAGTTTTTATCGTAGAATACGTGAACGATATCGTTCCATTTAGTAGCGAGACTATTTTGGATGAAATAACTGTTTACGAGGGTGAGATTGCGCATTATATCGATAGGCTAAATGTTAGCAAGGCTCCAGGCCCTGACGCTTTTTATCCCAGACATTTGAAAGATTTGAAAGACGTTATTGTAGGCCCCTTAACGAAGATTTTTGATCAGTCACTCGACACGGGGATTACTCCTGAAGACTTCAAATTAGCTAACGTTACGCCTATTTTTTAAAAAGGCGACCGCACACTAGCTAGCAATTATAGGCCCATTAGCTTAACGTCAATTGTCGGTAAACTTTTGGAATCAGTAGTTAGGGATCGTATCATCGATCACTTAGAAAGTAGAGATTTTATTAATAGTAGTCAGCATGGGTTTCGACGCCATAGATCCTGTTTAACTAATTTGTTAGAATTTTATAACGAAATAGTGAGCGCATAGAAGATGAATTGCGAAGGTTAAAGCGCACGGTATACGCGGTCAGGTAGCTAACTGGTTAGAGGAATGGCTTCGTGCTAGGAGACAGAGGGTCGTTGTTAATGGTAGTGAATCGGGGTGGTTGGATGTAGGTAGCAGTGTCCCACAGGGTTCGGTGTTAGGCCCATTGCTATTCGTAATCTACATTAACGACATAGATGTAGGATTGACTAGTAACGTCAAAATTCGTGGACGATACTGAAATAGGCGGTAGGGTTGTTAACGAGGACGATAGAAATAGGCTCCAAGACGATGTAAATAGGATTATGGAGTGGACGGTTAAGTGGTAGATGCAATTTAACATAGACAAATGTAAAGTTTTGCATATAGGTTCTCGTAACAATAATTACACGATGGATGGTAGAGAATTAGCGAGCGTTGACGAGGAAGTAGATTTAGGCGTAAGCGTATCTAAGGATTTAAAGGTTAGGAACCAGTGCCTGGAGTCTTGCGCAAAAGCTAATAGGATGTTAGGCTTCATAGCGTGTAATTTCGAATTTAAATCGAAGGATATTATATTGCCCCTTTACAAGTTCCTAGTCAGGCCTCATTTAGAATATGCCGTTCAGTTTTAGTGTCCGTATTTGCGCGAGGATATTGATAGGTTAGAAAGTGTTCAGCGTCGTGCCACGAAACTAATTCCGTCATTGCGCAACAAGCCTTATGAAGATAGGATTAAAGTGTTAGACTTGCATTCACTCGAAACTAGGAGATTAAGGGGGGAGCTTATTGAAGTTTTCAAAATTGTTAATAACATTGATAACGTAAATTTTGACAAACTGTTCACTTTTGATAATAGCAATACTCGTAATAACGGATTTAAGTTGCGTGGCAGACGTTTCATTACTAATATCGCTAAAAACTTCTTTACATTTAAAGTAATTGATAAATGGAATAATCTTCCCGCGTCAGTCGTTCACCCTACCAGCGTTAATATGTTTAAGAACCGTTTAGATAGGCATTTTTAAAATATTACCGTTGTTTAAAATAAAAAAACAATTAGTAACAGGAACTCTGGGGGTGGTGGTCGAGGATGAGTCTGTTGACGATTAATGCCAGCTTGTGACATGCCAGCGTGTGATGCCAGCAATAAAATTTAAAAAAAAAAAATTAGACTAACATGAACGTAGATGTAGCTCGTAGAGTAAACTAACCCACTTTTTGTTTAACTTTACCTACTTTTTTTTCTTATCCTCTCCTTACTTGCATGTCTGTAACTCTCTTTACTTGCACGTCTGTAGTTTACATGGTATGACTGTGAGTTAAGACTGTGTTTGCATGGTTTGTAAGTGTTCTTATTTTACTTTTCAGCTTTCACCCCTTTCCTATTCTCTCCGACTATTTTTCTGACTTGTCGGCAGTGGCCGGCGGATGATGATGGTGAGTCTTTTTTTCTCTTTTTCTGAATGAATGTTAACCTATGAGTGATAAGTGATGCTACTTACTTAACCCCTTATTTTCTTCTCTTAACCCCCTACTTTTTCCTTTCTCTCGGGCTAACCTTAGAGTGGATCTTAGGGTCTTTGTTAGCCTTAGCTTCTGTAGATAGACCTATTCCTTCAGGTATTTAAGTGTAGTGAATGCGTATATTAATTAAACCAAATAAACTCGTTGCGTAATTCCATCGCCAACATCGAAAGAGAGCCACGCGTCCTACAACCAGAAGCGAGGCCCGACGAAATAAGGTATGGTAATTTCCTTTACCATTAGGCAGCGCTAAATACCGAGGGCATATAAATTAAACATTAACTAAAAAAACACTACTTAACAAGGTCTTTTGAAGACCTCCACAAACATAACTTTTTAACGAAAAAATGTATGGTTTTTGCTGTTCAACTCTCCACCGATATCTGCTTGAAATTTCCAATGGATGAGGGTGACGGCAATCATCCAAAACCCTATAAAGTTTTTTTTAATACCATTCCTCTTCCCATTCTGATTCTGTCACCGTGTTCACTGATGGTTCTCGCTCGCCACTTGAAGTGGGTTGCGCGGCAGCCTTTCGTCGGTGATTAAATCACTATCCATCCCGAGCAGCTTCCGTCTTCAAGGCGGAGCTCTCGGCTATTCTCTCAACCCTTCGATTTCTCTCTCAACTTACCTCTACATCTTTTGTTTATTCAGAATTCCCTGCCGTTCGACCCTAACACATCTCTCCCGGCGTTGGACTTCGTGTGGGTTTTTCGGGATACAGCCAAGGCTGCCGAGAGCTGCCACGGGCCCCGTGGAAGGATTGGTATATGGGCCCCCCTGTTTACTCAGTAGTTTATTATGAATGTGTTTTGTATGCATAAACTGATTATATGTCCGTCACTATTCAAAACATACAGTATGAATAAACAACTCAGAAGAAAATGACCATTTTATTTTTCAAATCAACTATATTAATTCGATCACCATACAATTTACAAATGCAGTACCAGTCCATGCAGGCAACACAGTTATTTACTGCAAGATTTTCATAATTAGAAGTGTACTTTCTTTGCCTTCTCTCTAACAAAGTGGTAATGATTCTGATGAAATTTAAAGTACGGGTTAACTGGCTTTCAGTTACAATGGTTTGCAGATCTGTCAGTCGATCTTGGGCATTGGTAGACTGCAGATAATATTTCATCTGTTTCAGTTTGACTATGATAATCTCTATAAAATGTATGTTCATTAATTATATTTCCTCTCTGTTATTTAATCAATTGCTTTATTAATATTTTTAGATTTTATCTCCCTCTTTCCAGGCCCCCTAGAGGTTTGGGACCCGGGGATTTATCCCGGTTTCCCCGCCCTCTCGGCGGCCCTGGGTACAGTCTTTACCGGTGGCAACGCCAGTGGGAGGATGTGTTCGGTAATTTCCTGTGTGCCTTGAAACCTTCTCGATTCGTTCGTGGCTTTCCTCCTGTCAGCGTGATCGACGTTTTGAAACCGCTTTGGTGCGTCTGCTTATTGGTCATACTTGCCTCCCCCATGACTATCTTGTGACGGGGGATCTTGCCACTTTATACCCTCGCGACACTCCTCTCTCCATTTTACATTTGTTCTTAGTTTGCCCTGTTTTTGCCCTTTAAGCTCCATTCTTACTCTTTCTCTAATCTTTTCTGAACTCCGGGTGTAGTTTATAAACTAAGGGTATATCCAGAGCTGGGTAGTATTTTAATTTCAAATTAAATTACTGTAATTTGAAATTAAATTACACGCAATTTGGAAATATAATTTAATTACATTTTTTCCTATGTATTTTGGCGAGTAATTCAATTACATTTTTGTTCAAGTAATTTATTTTGAAATTACATCTTTCAAATTACATTCCTAAATTACATTTATCAAGTGCTCTGATTTATCAGTGCCGCAGTGTTAGCATTTTCCAACAGGCTACAGCTACAGACTACAATGTATGTGTAAAATTACAGTCGTCGGCAATACATGTTTAACTCGGAATTTCTAACATTTGGTGACACAGGCTGTGTTGCCAAATGTAGCCAACACTAACTGTACTTCCAGACGTTGGCTCTCGTTCAGTCCCTCTTGGAATGTTAGAGGGGAAGTGTGTAGTTTGTTTTCGGCGGTGTGTTAGGTCTCGGATTCATAAGAGGTGAATTAAAGAAATGAATTATTTTTCATTTGCTTGAAAATTTGTGTTTATTGTAGGTGAAGCTCACAGAATTGATAATTATGGATAGCAAGTATTTTCAAGCCATTGCTAAAGATGGAAAGAAACTTAAAGCAATTTGCATGAATTGCATGAAACCAAAGGAGCTATCAGCAAATATAGAGCGACATCTAATCTGCTCACTCACATGAAGGTAAGTACTTTATCTATTAAATTACTGTGTTTATTAATAAAGTTGTGAGTACATGTATAGTGTATGTTATTTTTTTTTTTATTGGGTTCAAAATCCCAGCTGAGCCGTGAACGGCCAGTTCAACCTACAGCCCAAGTTAAGCTAGCATTAAAAACTTACGGACTTGGAGGTCCTACCTCAGGGTTGCTGACTCGATGTGGGCCTACCTTAGGCCTCAGTTGCATGAATTTAAGATAAAAAACAAAAGGGGCACTATTTATGGTCTTCTTTCTAAACCTTGCAACAACAACACAACCTGCACTATTGCACGATGCAACAATCTTGTATCTAAACAACCAAACTGAATTGCAAGAGCTCTCTATAAGACCACACCCTGTAAGTACGGCATTCCAAAAACGAGTAGAAAAGACGCGCAGCGCCCCAAACAATGATGCCACAAGAGCCCAAAAATGCTAGTTCTAAATTAAGTGAATTTTTCACTAACCTTACAATTATGAGATATATATACAGGGCGTCCCAAAAAAATGTATACACACTTTAACAGCTGATAGCTCAATTGATGTTTCTTTCTTTCCAAGTTAAACCCATTAGAATTAATAATGGCAGTCAGACAGCTTTGAACAAAGGAAATTCATTCTAAAATGCTACTGGAAGTGTGAAAACGCAGTTGAAGTGCAAAGACAGTTTAGGAGGGAGTTTCAAACAGATCCACCAACGCGACTTACCATCACTCGAATTAGAGATAAGTTTGAAGCCGATGGAACTGTTCAGAATGTCCACAAGAAGCGTTCCGGAAGACCACGGACATCGACAAGCCCACAAAGCAAGAAAGAGTACTGGAAACGTATCACCAAAGTCCAAGAAAATCTGTGCGGCAAGCGAGTCGTGAGGTAGGAATTTCAGAATCGTCTGTCCAACGCATTTTGAAGCGCTGTCAATGGAAAAGTTACATTCCAAGATTAGTCCATGCTATTAATGAAGATGATGATCCGGACCGAAGAGTGGAGTATTGCGAGTGGTACTTGGCACGATGTGGATGTGGATTGGACGAAGGGGTTTCGTAGAATACCCTCCGCGTTCACCAGACCTCACACCACTAGACTTTTTTTTATGGGGATACTTAAAAGACAAAGTCTACGCTATAAAACCTGCAACAGTCGCTGAATTGAGAGCAGCCATTGAACGAGAATGCACACAAATACCAAACGAAATGTTTCGTGATGTTTGCGATTCCATTGCTTCGCGTTATCAGCAGTGCCTGGACCAGAACGGACGTCAGTTTGAAAACAGGCGTTGACAAAACAATTAAATAATGTGTGTAGATTCTATTACATTTTGAAAATGAAATGTATTTTAATAAACACTGCCTTTATAAGTATTTAAAGATATATATATATATATACACACCACACACACACACACACACACACACACACACACCTTAACTTAATATATACAAGCAATGCTGCATCAGTCAGCTTAGTCATCATATCGCCTTGGGACAACAATGATTCTTACTCTTCTAGATTTTCTGATAGTATATATTGTATTAATAAAGCTATGTACTTTGTATCGTATACTGAACATGGCCATATAATACTCCAACTACACATACAATTTTGACAAATATAATCCGCCAGGCCCTATATATATATATATATATATATATATATATATATATATATATATATATATATATATATATATGAAAAGAAGGATCAACACAACGGCAAACATTTTCATTTATTTGTACATCAGACGTTTCGACAAATCTTTTGTCATCATCCCCTCAGTAGCCCTCCACAATCCGCAATTAGAAACCACAGTGATGAAAACGACCATCCCCTTCACAAAAACTCAGTTTGAAATTTTAACTAGATCCAATAACCTTACAGAACTCCGAATTTTAGAATCTTTGTACATCTATAGAAACAAACCCTCCCTTAATAATAATAGCTCATCCTACAAATTACGACTCTTTTGACAACCAACCGTGTTTCACAGATATACCCTTTCTAATCCTCTGACCACCTAGTGTCCTCTTAGACTTTGCCAAGTATGGAGGTGGATGTAAACATTGTGTATTTACCTATTGAGTAATTTAATTTTAGTTTTTATAGTGATGAAATTAATTTAATTTTAGTTTTTATAGTGATGAAATTTAAATGTTTTTAATTTTGTATTGATGCAATTTTCATTTTGCTTTAAGGTTTTAATTTTAATGGTCTTAATATTGTATTGATGTAACTTTCACTTTTCAATTTTGTTTTAAGGTTTTAAGACTTAACTCACTGATGATGACAAAAGATTTGTCGAAACGTCTGATGTACAAATAAATGAAAATGTTTGCCGTTGTGTTGATCCTTCTTTTCATCTGTAAGCTCCGGTTCCCTAAGGAGAGTCAATAGCTTTGATATTATAATATATTATATATATATATATATATATATATATATATATATATATATATATATATGGGATTCAACTCAGAATGGTCCCCTGAGGTTTTTTCATGATACACACAGACCGTGCATGGAACAAGGAACTCTTCTGGGAAAATTAAATCCATTATAGTCCGAAATAAGTAATGGTAAATGACAAACACTATAGTTTTTTCTTTTTCATGATGTTAGCCTGACGTAGGCAACTGGTCACTCGCAAAGAGGCCCCAAAAATATAGCTTCTCTCACCAGCTATCTGCAAAGCAGATAGGATCCAGCTTTGGGACAGGATCTAGGGTTTACAGCTACACCTACCCTACTATATTCAGAACCTCACTATAAGCAAACGACTCATTGCATTCACGTTGTTGTGAATACATCAAAGAAAAAGGGGTAACTATTGTATTTTTAGCCAAAAACCAAAACTTAAACCTTAACTGGCAAAATTGAGCGTCCACTTTTCAAGGCACATAACTCGACTTTAAATTTCTTAATTTTCTTGCTTCAAAATTCGTTGAATTCATATTCAAAAATTTCTTTAGTTTATCGCAGTCCTCCTTCATATTCAACTATAGCGGAGTATTAACCACTCAGAGGTGGGGGTCTCATGGGTGCTCATCTCCCACTCATTGTTGCTGCGTTCGCAGTTCCTGCTTCAAGTTTGATTTTTTTACATTAGGAAACTGCTTTTGACTTTCATTCTTAGTTAGATATGCATTGAAATTTTTTATTAATGCTATTCCTCTTTTGGAGTTATCATTTGTTACGATCCCCTTATGTCGAGTGCCTTTACCATCTCTCTCTCTTAACATCAATGGAAATATCTTCATCAAAGAATGAAAGTGAAATAAGAAATTCATTTAGGTACCAAAGATGGCGAGAAGTGCTTGAGATGCTGCAGAAGCAATGCTTTTGTCTTCGTATACTAGCAGCAGTTTTAGTAGCGAAAGATCATTGGCAGGGACAGAAGCAGCGGTAGGTGCAGAAAACCATGCAGGAACATAGTGTATAATGGCAAATTGTGCAAAACGTTTTGTTTCACTTTGTTCCTTTAGAGTCATTTTTAAACTGTGAGCAGAAAAGATTCATTTTTATTGCACGATGCAAAGCACCTGGCTTTAGAAATTTGACTCCACGTGGTGGTACATCTCTCGTAATCATCTCGGATTTGTGTGGAGGTTAGATGTTTCTTACAAATAACAAGCAGTTCATCACGTCCTGGAGTATCAGGAAAGGTTTCAAAATTTTCTTTATTGATGGAGTTCCAGGCAGACTTAAAGCGTTTGAATATCGGAATATCAGGTCCGCTACTGGCGGAACAAAAACACGCCTCAAAAATATTGGATGCAATAAGTTCAATTATATGGTGCCGGCATGCAATATTTAGTAAGTTTAAACTGTTTAAACTGTCCTGAAATAATCTCTCTTTCTCACGCTGAGTTTCGGAGCACCGAAATTTTAATTTTTGGAGCGTTCTATATTCCGTATAGACTTTTTCAATCATTCGTATAACATTATAATCAGCTCTTGTTGGAATTCTAGCTCGTTCCCAAAATTCAACTACCTCTATGTAAACTGCTTGAGAAGCTTCTCTTAGTTTTCTTTTCCTTAAGTAAATAAAAAAGACGACGGAGCACATCACCTTTGGAAGGAAGTTTTCTCCCGCATATCATTTCAATTGGTTGTCCATTGAGCCATATTTCGATATTTTCTGCGAGTTTTCATTGACGAACTTGCCATTTCTAGTATGATTATTCACTATTGCAACACTGCAAGCAATACACTGCAAATGACTGCAAACAATACAATGCAAACGACAGGTTGGTAAAAGACTGAGGTTTGTGAATAAAAAATATGATTGTTATAGGAACGCCCTTTCAACACGTTTACGCAAGATGAGCACTTAATGGGAAAAGTGACGAAATCTATTTCATGGAAAAACGTGAATACAAGTATCAACAGAACAGATGCGATTCTTGCCTCAACGTGTTCAGTACCGCTCATACAAGATGTGCTTCAGAATATTTAACCACAGTAAGCATACAAAAATCTATATTATGCAAAAAAAATTATATATATCGAAATATTTTTCGTAAAGACACGATAAATCTATATTATGGGAAAGAAGCAAAAAAGGTTTTTAAAAACATCTAAATTCAAATGCGATGTGGCACCACTTAGAATTTTTTGATCTTATTAAAATTTTATGTTTAGAGTTTTTTCAACATAGGTAACAATTTTACGGGGTAAGACCTACGAATTTTCAACATTAATTTTTTTGGACCACCCTAATATATATATATATATATATATATATATGATGAATAAAACCACGAAGGAAAGGAAACACAGAGTGGTGCTCCAGCGCTTTCGTCTAATGACATCCTCAGGAACACTGAAGTAAATAGAGAGTTCAAGACTATATATAGGTTACAAAAAAAAAATATATATATATATGCGCCTCGGTGGTGTAGTGGTTAGCGTCGCTGACTACGAATCCATCGGCCCCGGGTTCGAGACCCGACGGCAGCCAGCGCGCAGCTGTTCATCCTTCCACACAATAAAGAAAGTGGTTGGTAGATAAATGGGTACCCTAGGTGGCCTAGTGGTTAAGACGCTGGGCTGCTGATGGGGCGTGGTTCGGATTCCACGTTAAACTGTAGGTCTAAAGTGGAGTGAAAGGCTTGACCGTCAGAATGAACAATTCAGGCGGAAGCTAATCAAAGGTTTTATATATATATGTATATATATATATATGGTGGCTTAGTATCGCGATGCATTTTTTATTATATGTATCGTTTGGAAAGATAGATACAAATAAGTGTCAGTAACGCGATACTTTTTCATCGACTCAGTCATTGATCTTTCTCCTCCCCTCTCCATCTTCTCCCCTCCCCATCTCCCCGTCTGAGGCCAAGGCTTGCTTGGAGACTGAAATGGAAAAACTATCTACACCGTAACACCACAAAGCAATGAATGAGACAAGCAGTGAGGAAGAGGACGAGTTCTTTAGTTTTAAGAAACGAAAAATTTGTGAGACTGAGAACAAACCTCGTTAAGAATTATCTAATTAATTATTTAGCGAATAATTCATCAGACATTCAACAATTACACATGTATCCTTTGATAAAAGAACTGTTCATAAAATGCAACACTACACTGCCATCAAGCGCTCCGGTTGAGAGACTTTTAGCATAGCTGGAAATCTCTCTCATTCAAAGAGAAACAGAATGTCTGATCAATTGTTTGAGAAGTCACTGTTTGTAAAATTCAATAAAAATAGAAAGTAATTCATTTGTTTCAAAATGTCGTGTGTATATATATATTATATATATATATATATATATATATATATATATATATATATAACCTTTGGTTAGCTTCCGCCCGAATTGTTTATTCTGACGAAGGTCAAGCTTTTCACTCCACCTTAGACCTACAGTTTAACGTGGAATCCGAACCATGCCCCATCAGCAGCCCAGCGTCTTAACCACTAGGCCACCTAGGGTACCCATTTATCTACCAACCACTGTCTTTATTGTGTGGAAGGATGAACAGCTGGGTTTTTGCTGCGCGCCGGCTGCCGCCGGGTCTCGAACCCGGGGCCGATGGATTCGTAGTCAGCGACGCTAACCACTACACCACCGGATGTATATATATATATATATATGTGTATATGTATGTATATATATATATATATATATATATATATATATATATATATATATATATATGTGTGTGTGTGTGTGTGTGTTAGTTTGCAGGTGGTGCTCAAGCATGGAAGTCCTGAGGAACGAGTTTAGAACGTGAGAGGGAGGCCAGGGTGAGGCTTGAAGAAAGCGTGATGCTCCTGACGGCAAAATTAGAATCCCTTGAGACTCCAGTTACGACCCCTCCTGCCTCAGTTTCTACTAATAATATGAATAGTATTAATAGCCCTCTTTCTTCCCCTAGTTCCCAACCCTTCGTTCGAGTGCGTAATGGAGCCCCATTGAGAGAACCTAAGACTTGTCTACCAGTAATAACAAGCAATAAGTTTTCTGTTTTAGGTTTCGAAGATGATGATGAACCGGAAATACGACTCGTTGGGCAGCTCGAGGAATTCTTTGGAAGAAACCCTCGTCGTAGGCGCCGTTACTGCTATCCTGGTGCAAGGGTGGAGGATATAACTAATAGTGTTGACCAATTTACAGACGGTACCGCCGAGGACACAACGTATGTTATTCATGTCGGTACTAATAACGTTTTAAATTCTAGATCGGAAGAACTGCTGGCTAGGTACAGGGACTTACTAGAGCGACTAAAGGAGAAAACTAATAAGATTGTATTAACAGGTATACTTCCTCGAATTATCCAACGTAACGATTTCTACAGCAAGGTGACCTATATTAACAATAACCTAAAGTCTCTCTGCCAACAGGAAGGAGTGCATTTTGCGAATTTTTGGAACAGTTTCTACGGCAGGAGGGACTTGTTCCTCGGAGATGGACTTCATCTTAATGACGTTGGAGCTGCGCGTTTAGGAAGACTATTTCATAATACTTCTCTTCTTTTCAGGCTGCCGTAACTCGAACGGTCCCAGCGTAAATTCCACAAATTTCCCCTGCGCTCGCGAAGGTGTCGCAATTACAAACAATTTGAAGGTTCTATCCTTAAATGCTCGTAGCTTACGAAATAAAATAAACGAATTTTTTTCTTTAATTGCTTGTAAAGACTATGATTTAATTGCGATAAATGAATCGTGGCTTAGCACTGAAACACGTGACTTTGTAGGGGAGTATCAAATTAGAGGTTATAGACTTTTTGTTAAAAACAGAATAGGTAGGCGAGGAGGCGGTGTTATGTTGTATATCAAAGATAATATTGCGAACGTTATAGAAGTAAAGCACACAATTCCAGAACCAATAGATTCGACTATAGCAGAACTTAAATTGAACGATTTCAAACTTCTTGTTGCGGTTATATATAGGCCCCCTAATCAAACAGCTGATACGGACGAAGCGTTATATCGTGAACTAAAGAGAATAATAGGTAGTGAGCAGGCTTTAGTTATGGGTGACTTTAATTGCGCCAACGTGAATTACGATACAATGCAGGGAGACGCGGAAGGTAATCGTTTAGTTAATTTTCTCGAGGATAGCTTTCTTATTCAAAAGGTTGGGGAACCTACGAGGTTGGACAGTATTTTAGATTTAGTAATAACTACGGATGATAGGCTAATTACTGATCTTCAAGTAATAGAACCGTTAAGCAATAGCGATCACAATATGGTAGAGTTTGTCCTCTCAGTAAGTCACTCGAAACCAGCTAACTCGACTAAAATTCCTAACTTCCAGCACGCAGACTTTTGTAAATTTCGAAATAAATTGTCACACGTCAATTGGGAAAACGTAATGGGGAACTCCAACGCAAAACTAATGTGGGAATCGTTTGAAACAGTATTTAGGACTATAAATGAGGAATGTGTACCGTACAAAATTAAGCGTGCGAAAGTAAATAACAAGCCCTTGTGGTTTACTTCTAGAGTAGGAGACATTATAAAGAGTAGAGATAGGGCTTATAGGCTACATAAGTGCGATAAAGACAATTTGTGGTTACGAAACAACTACATATCTCTAAGGCGTGAAGCGAAAAGTGTAATAAAAAAGTCCAAGCGCGAATTTGAAATCTCCATAGCTCGTGACGGTAAAGAAAACCCCAAGCGATTCTTTCAATACGTCAACAATAGAAATCCAGTAAAAAGTGTCTTGGGGCCGTTGAAAAATGTTAACGGAGATCTAGTTTCTGAAAACAAGGAAATGGCTACCTTGCTAAACGAATTCTTTACGTCAGTTTTTACTATAGAAGATGTAACGAATATCCCTACGGTCATAGACATAATACCTTTGATAATGGTAATATTTTGGATAATATTGTGGTTAGTGAAGGGGAGGTAATGCGCTATATTGATAAAATGAAAACGCGTAAATCACCGGGGCCGGATTCCATATATCCCATACAACTAAAAGAATTAAAAGATAGCATTGTTGTGCCGCTAACAAAGATTTTTAATGCGTCTATTTCTGAGGGGTGCGTACCAGATAATTTCAAGTTAGCAAACGTAACACCTATCTTTAAGAAAGGCGATAAAGGTGCGGCGGGAAATTATAGGCCAATCAGTTTAACGTCTGTTGTAGGTAAGCTACTGGAATCAATAATTAGGGATCGTATAGTCGAACACTTAGAATTGCATAACTTAGTTAGAAATACGCAGCACGGTTTTAGGCGAAACAAATCTTGCTTAACTAATCTTTTAGAATTTTTTCAAAGCGTGGTTGACGTTTACGATAGTCATCGGGCGGTTGATGTAGTGTATTTAGATTTTCAAAAAGCGTTTGACACCGTACCGCACAAAAGACTCATTGAAAAACTAAGGCTCATGGAATCAGGGGTGTAGTAATAAATTGGATAGAAGAGTGGTTGCGAGGTAGGAAACAGAGGGTGGTCGTTGATGGAGCGGAGTCGTGTTGGGCTAATGTAGCGAGTGGCGTTCCTCAGGGTTCTGTATTGGGCCCCTTGCTTTTTCTTATATATATTAACGATTTAGATGTCGGCCTAGTCAGTACAGTTTCAAAGTTTGCGGATGACACGAAGCTGGGTGGTAGGGCGATTAATGACGAAGATAGAGGTAAAATCCAGAATGATCTGAATAAAATCGTTGATTGGTCAGTCACAT